>LUCM01002788.1:214365-275772 GCA_008360955.1 Fasciolopsis buskii | reverse complement strand
GTATTATTTTCACCCGTCTTCTGCGATGTTTATGAATAAATTACAGGACCGCTAAAAACTATACTTTTTCCACTTGCTTGGAAAGTCCTTTTCTTCACCAAGCGCTAGTTGTACAAAGTACTTGCGTTGCTTATTCCTAAGAAACAACTGTACAACGCTTCCATGGCCGACTGTGGCCAAACGGATAAGGTCGTGGCATTTGGACTTGAAGGTCGCGGGTTGGAACCCTCCCACCGCTGGCCAACTTCCCCACTTGGCGGCCCTCTGCTGGCCGCCGCCCCCTTCCTGAAAAATTATGTACATTTTTATTTCATTACTAAGAGAAGTTAAAGATAAAAGGTAAAAAAATGGTTCCTCTGCGATGAGTTCAACGTTGACACTACATGATGAATGATGTCGTGTAATATGCAACCTCAACTTACTCGCACTTAAGTGCCTCGATTGAATTTGGGCAGCCTACACATGGGTAGGCCATATCAGGAGTCGATCCCTATGCACCGGTAGCTTGTGGCGGTGGAATTGATCAAATGCTGACCGTTACATCGGGTGAAGTCGAATCTGTTGAGAGCTCGTACTGTTACCTTGTTGGATAAGAATTTTGGTCCACTTCTGCCTCCCAGTTTGGAAGCTTGGATATGTACTCCTGCCGGTTTCTAACAAGCATGAAACAGCTACACTGAGCTTTTGTAGCCACTTATTGCTGAGCTGAGCGGTGAAATTAAAAGATGAACCATTTTGTATTCCAGATTTGCAATCACCAACTGTGGTATCAACTAAATGAGTCAGAAGTACTAAGTTTAACACATCGGCCATTTAGCAATGCTTGAACTGCTGAATATCAATTTCGACGGATGGTGACGTCGTGCTTTAAGTCAGCATCCACTGCACGTTTTTTTCAAGGGTTTTATTTTTTTAACAAATAATCTATGTTCCATCGGCACTCAAAGAGGCATCCTTCAAATTATTCGCTGTCCATCATCCAGCTGGCATGCACTACACAGATAGGATAGTTTGGCCAGTCACTCTTCAATAGAAAAAAGCATCAAGATTGAAAATGATCCCAAAATGCTTCGTTAGCTTTTTTGTTGTTGGATGACAAATATTCGACAGCTGCCTAGCCGGGAAATTATGCAGCATAGTCGATAGCTACAGTCTTGTCATCAAATTTGCTTTCTTGGTACCAATGATCACTTGAGTAGTACACAGAAACCACAGAACTAAGCTAGCATTCATAAGGAATCTTATTACAATGCACCAAACAGAATACAGAAGAATATCCGAAGATTAAATGCGCGTTTACAGAAATATTACTGAAATTGGATAAAATACGTGAAATTCAAAAAACGTTTTCGTTGCTATCCAAAAGGCAATTACTTCTAAAGTAACTACTTGGCCAGTTGTGATATTTTTTTCAATTTACAGTAATAGAAGAAACGGTCATGTATCCCATTGCTTTGCTATAGTCTTGACCAAACGATTCGTTTACGACTAAGTGTTTCGCACATCCAGACATTCAGATCAGCTAGACCACAGTTCGATTCCAGTCGTCGTCGGTCACTTTGGCACCAGTTCTTCTGAATTCGGTTATATGGATTCCATTACGCTCTGGGTACCAGCTGGCAACGTGCACAAGGGCCTGTGCTTCGTGAAACACTGCTTGACCACACACAGAGATGCAAGCTGTTCGCCAAGACCGACGGTTAACCATGTTTGTGCACTTTGCCAAAACGCTCTGAATTCCTCAATATATTTTCGTTTGAAGAGGCTCTATAATGGACTGTGAATAATGGAATCCACTCAGAAGCAGTTTTAGTTTTATGTGAGACAATAAACCGTCGTAATTTAGGTGGCTAAGGCGGTCCGCGGAGGTTCACAGTACCAGTTGGTCGCAGCACTAATGGCGTGACGAGAGAGATCATCTTTACTTTCTACTTCCTTTATTAGTGAAATAACAGTGTGCGTCATTTTTTAGGACGGGAGCCGCGGCCAGCAGGGGATTACCAAGCGGGGAAGTTGACCAGCGGTGGGAGGATTCGAACCCCTGACCTTCACGTTCAAATGCCACGACCTTATCCGTTTGACCACAGCCGGCGAGAGTCGAGCTAGAGTCCTAAAACACACATAATGTTCTCAAGTCTGGGTAGTTCCAACCGAGGGGTGCTACTGGCGATATTTCCCGGTAAACAGTCTCCATTCTTATCTTTCTTTTCTGTAACAAATACCGGATTCGACCAGTGAGGAGGATTTCTATTTATACACCCAGTGAAAATGACCGAAAGTGGCACTTGGAGGTATGGATGAAGGATTACTAATAGGGATCGACTACCGGGCTGGATAAACCAGTATTTATATTGCTCAAGCGTGCTTGTCTATGGCATATTTAGAAGTATATCTATGGAATAATTCGAAAAAGTAATATGACGTTGGGAACAACACAGCGCACTGCAGCTTCGAAGTACGTCAGGAGAGCCATGTTGTGGAAAGATCTGAACTAGTTGATTATTGTGGATGACGCTGTTGGTAGCCAAAGTTATGCAGGATTTCAATCCAAACACGGCCTCCAGATGGACTTTCCGGAACGACAGCTTGCCTGCATATGCACACTCCAGACTACTAGTGATACAAGTGAGCTCCCGTGACCATCTCGAAAAATGACTTTAGTCGTGCTGTTCACGAGTGACTTGACCATTTGTTAATGACTAGCAATTTAAGAATAGGCCACACCATCACCACCTACAACAAAATAACTCGTTATCACTAGAGGATTTTTATAGTGACTTCCAGCTTCGCTGTAGTTGTCAATTTCAAATTGGCATACCGCACGTTCGTGAACTTGATTATAGTTAGAATTCTTCTCGAGGTCAGTCATGCCGTTGGACTAGTGAAAATATGGATGACTGTTATTCCCTAGGTGCATTGTCTTAATTTGATTCTACTAACTTAGAGATTAGTCTATTACTCGGCTTCTGTAGGTGGAGTCTCGGTCTATAGAACCACTTAAATTACCAGCCAGTTCATCAGAGATAAAGGAATGCGAAGACCAATCTGAACACTGACGCAACCATCAAAAGTAATCATGCAGGATCAGTCAGTCTTATTTCTCACTCCTATTGATTGCCGAAAACACTTATATTTGCGGACAACTCCGCAAGCACGCCAGTCAAAACAGAAGAATTTCCATCCAACCGAGTTCTACCAGGAAAATTTTGGTTAACTAAATGCCCTAGATGAAATTCATCGATATGAGGCGATGTCACTTCTGGCCGTTATTTCACAGCTTAGTGTGTGAAAACAGTCAGTCTTATTCAGTTGAGGTGATAGCCTGAAAGGCCGACCTTGAAACTGACTAAATGAAGGGATCAAACACATCAATCTGCAAAACCGATTGGTTCTAAAGTTTAGTTCGAATTTTCACGTAGTCTGTGAACAGTGCGTGATGGTATGCAACAAGCCACAAAATCATTACCATCAACATGTTCAGAAACCGATCCGGTCCAGTGTGAATACAAATCAGGAAAACTAACTGCCACATGCCGTGTGTTGATTTCCGTCTTCGTTCGACACGTCAATTCCGACGTCTCATTCATCACACATGTAGGGGACTATGGTTTTACTTCGACTATTTATCACGAAAATTCACGTAGCTTGATTCATGAGCATGTGGTTAACTGTAGTTTTTCATTTGTTATATCATACACTTCTTGGAATGACCTTAAATACCTCATTGCCTCAGTTATATGTGACGCGATCATCACACATAAATTCATTGTTGATAGACAGCGCACAAGATGGACTGCGCTGGTGTACTGTCTAAAGGGTTTGCTATCGTTGGTGTGTACAGCAAACGAACTTAACAACACGAGGCTTAGGTTGCCAGTGACCAAGTCTGCAAGGCGAAGCGAGAGGATAAAATGACATTGACAAAGAGCTGAGATCAAGTTCTGGTTTACTGAACATAGCCCAGCAATTCTTGTGTCGAGGGAGATTCAATGTTATCCTTTGCACGAGGTAACTGCAGGCCTTAGGACCGTGCGCAGTGATACCAAGTCCCGTGTCAACAGGACTTCAGCACAAACGGATGAAGATAATTCAGACAACCCTAGTCGAAACTTCACGAAATTTGTGAATTCTTATGCTCTTTCTGGTGTGTCATTATTCCAGTAAATCCCCGAGACAGGCAGGCGCTTACGAAAATTTTTAGCTTTTGAACAATCTGATTTGTTAGCACGCAAACACAGAGTTGGCATTGCCCGTGCACCAACCACGTCTTGTAAGTGTCGAGTTCAAGCGTGATAAAAGTACGCAAGGCCTTATGGCTAACTGAATGACCCAGTACTTCTAAAATTTTGATAACGCAAGACTCATAAAATGTAACGCCATGGGGGATGTGGAGAGCAAATGTCTTCTGGCAATGAGGCGAATTAAAACGAAACAATTCAGCCGAGACGGTATTCTGTAATAGACTCGTTATGCGCAAAATCACCTCATCTAAATCGACACACGTTTTCGGGACTAGAGCGCCGGGATTAGAGTTTTCACCAGAAAGGATAAATAGTTTTTCTTCTCAGTAGTATGTTTCACATATTGATGGAAGAAAAAATTTGCTCAGAAGCACACAGCTGATTTCGCGGTTATTGCCGTTCTTCAGGTATACGTACCCGATATTCCTCTGTCCAAATATTCCTATGCTATTGCTCTCTTTTTAGTTTCTCGCTAGAATCTCATTTGAATCGTTAAGAGCGTGAATGGATGATAAGTCCATTTAAGAATCATCCATCCGTATGCGAAGCATACTACTGAGAAGAAAAACCAATACCTTTCTCACGGTTAGCCTTGCCTGACCGACGAAAATCCTCCCACGAATCATTATGTGATTTTTAAATGGACTTATCATCCATTCACGCTTCTAACGATGCACATGAGATTCTAGAAAGGGTAAATAGTGTTCGGGTTTCATTCTGCTTCAGCAGACTGAAAGATGATCATCCATCCGACGATTATTTTTGCAACTCTCCATCATCCCTAACACAGGTAGCGTTTCTAATCCATCTGCCTCCTGAATGTGTTCTTTGCGTATAAGAAACCGTAAGTGTTAATCACGTGCACTTAGTCACCTCAACAATGCATCCTCCGTGGTTCCAAAAGCCAGTTAATTTGCGTTTTTCTTCTTACTTATTCCTGCATTATGCTCTGAATAACGCGGGGAGTTCTTTCTGACCGCGCTATCTTGTTTAACGTCAGAATTGTATTCATTTTGTTATACATAAATAAGCGCCTTATCAATTCCGTACAGAACGAGCTTCGGGAGTACAATTCTCAGTTCCGCTCTCAGTAGGGGCGACGACATCTAGCTATCGATGGAACTTTACGTATCACGTTCCAGTCGGGTAATCCTATTCCACTTCGCAGAGTACTGACATTTTCCTCTTGTACAACCGTTTGTTCACTTCAAAAAGACCGTTTTTGGCAAACAGAAGCTAGAAATGCACGAATAAATGTGCATCGTAAGTGCAAAATATTGGGTCGAAAACAGACATGTAGGCGTGCAACAACTACGAAATGGCATTCAACATATATAGGATGAATTGAATAGAATACTGTTAAGTTCTGGTTTTTGGCTAGCAAGTTTCGAAATTTTAGATTTTTCCGCATTGTTTTATATGGGGACTAAAATTTCATGAAAAAGCTCTACAACATTCGCATCACTGACTCCTGTTCAGAACCACATTGCCGTCCCAGTCTAACTAGTCACAATCCTTGCATTTTGACCTTCAACCTAGATAACGGCGAGCTTTGGTCGAAGTCAGTGTCAAACTGAATTCCTCGTACTTTTCTGCTAAGTCACGGGGTTGCCATTTACAATACTGTCCATAGAATGTAGAAACAGCACAGATTAACAGACGATAGTCTGACATACGTAAACTTGTTCAGCCCAGCGAACAATATGGGAATGATTAACCGAATGGTCGTTAACCTTGAGTTAGATGACGTCAAGTTCGTTGATAAATTTGCCACGAACTGGCAGCGGCAACGATTTGAGCGCAATGCTTTTTCATCCAACAATCAGCAACAGTCATTCACGTATTCAGTACAACTGGCCATTATATGGGTTCTTGGGGGGTATCGTATTGTCTCTTTTGTATGCGAGGTGAATTTGTCGATCACGTGCTACGTTCTGGAACCTGAGAGAGTGTCTTCTGATCCGATATGATCAACTGGATTACTGGTTGCTTGCTTCCAACATTTTGCAAACCCCTTGTTTCCGTCTATTGTCTTGCACATCGGCTCTTCTGGTCCGTTACTACATTTGCCTGATACGACATAGTTAAAATTAGACTGTCAACAACTCACGTGCAGTTGATATTAGTCAAAGTGTATTTCCCGCATCTTTTTGGCTTTTTGTTCCTGTCCTACTGGCAAGTAAATTTATATATATATATATATATATATATATATATATATACTTGCCATAAACGTAAATCTGCACCTAGTTTTCTTGTTCAAGTTTTGATTTCTTTTATCAACGAAATGACGATATGCTTTAGTTTCATAAAGAGGCTCCCTGCCAAACAAGGCGTCAAAATTGGGAAGCTGGCAGCCGGTGGAAGGGGGCAAGTACGCGACTTTCAGATTGAGATTCTTCTGATGTTTACTGTTAGGTAAAAACATGAACATACAGTTGTTGTTAGTTGTAAACCTGTCCTAAATACACCTTGGTAACATTCTAAAGTTTCCAGCATCTACGAGGTATAGAGAAGTATCATCAAATACAAAGAACTTATATTCATAGTCCTCCTATTATGTCTGTTTGAAAACCATGATGAGTTCAACTAAACGTAAATCACTTTGGTTGTCAAAGTAACATGAGCTTGATGTGAAAAACGGGATGTTAATGATGTTTGAAAATTTAACTATCTCGTTTGACAGGGTCTTAGGAACTGTCCTGGGTTGCATTCAGAAATACTAACTAGTTCTCTTGTTCGACAGATGTATTTATTTTAATGAATATTCTAAACTGGGCTACATTCGCGTTCACAGTATTTAGCCAACCACTTAACTGTCGAGTTGTTTCACTTCGTCTGCAGCCATGATGATCAAAATTGATCGTGAGCTAGAGAGTTATAGTTTTGCAGAATATGTTGTATTAACAAATCAAATTTGGTTTCACACCAGAATTAGTCGGATTGCAACGGTGACGTTGAAATAGTGAGCTAGAAACGGCAAAACGTTTTGATATCGTAATGCAAGTGGCAATGAGCTGATTAAAAACTTGTCCAAATATATCCTGCGTTTCAAGCTAAACAAAGCGTGACATTTACACGGTATTAGGTGAATAAATTGCCCCACTTCGATATGCTCTTTCAGATATCCACTCTGCGAAGTATACAAGAAGATGCTTTTTAAAGTGATCAGAATAGAAGGCACGATTGATTGAGGGGCAGTCTTGTTGTTTTTCTGGCTGCATGCTCCCCGAATTCTAAGAAAGTGGACAGCTTAAGAAGCGACACTTTCTACAGGGCAGATTTTCCATTGCATTACACCAGAATTTAGTAGACGTTCTTTGCAGCCAAGCGGTACTTTTTTCAACTTGTCGTAAGTCAGGCAAACTCATGTTCAGCTTCTACACTGTGGTTCGCATAATCAAAAAACAGCCCGAATTGTTATGCTGAATAATACATGCCTTGATATGACAGCTTTATAGGCCACCTGCACAGTGGATATGATTGTCTACGTTCTAAAGCTTTTCGGTGGGAGATTTGAAAAATTATTTATACTAGGGTTATTGAGCATCACAACAAAATGCCAACGGACACTGGTGGGGCATCGGCTGCCAATGTACATCGACGCTGTCTCTGGCAGTACATAAGCAAAGTTGTTCTGAATACACCTCACTTTGGTTTCCCTTAATGGGCTCGCAATACCTCCTGACTGAGGTAGATAATTCGTTCTTAAAAGGGTATTTCGAATGAACTCCTGTGGAATCACATCTCTAAGAAACACTAAAGCGTACAGTATACTTTCAACTAGCCGTGCCATTTCATGCTGAATAACAGAACTACAGCGGCCGGTCTTTGTTTCATCAGGTTGTTACACGGATTTTGTTCAAATGACCGTTGCAGAAAGACATGCATTTGTACAAGTCGAATGATACGTATTAAAAAGTCAGTGGTGTGCAGTTTTGAAAATCTCAAAGTTTCTACCAGACAAAATGTCCAAATATATCTGACAGTTGAACTAGATGAGAAATCGATCGCGCATGCTAGTGGTGAGAAGGAATGAAATTTTGGATGCATGAACTCAACGAAAAACCATCTACGCAGACCGCAATAATTAATCAACGTAAAAAAGCAAAACTAGTTAGGAACACTAAAATCTATGACGATTAGTTGGGAGTGAATAAGTATTCGAGTCATAACTGTTCCACTCCTGTCTCACACAAGAATTTCTGATGGATTTTCAAACTGAATAACGGGAACCCATCAAATGAGTGCTTCCCTGCTTTTCAGATTTCCGGTTTCATTGTTGAGCGGTTCGGAAATTGTTGTCTGTCTCTTGCGTCGTCGCTCGGTACAGCCAGAAAGTCTGCTAACAAACTGTTAGCAAACTAACAAACTATATACCAGCTAGGGTTAGTTAGCAACATCAGTCTTTGTTATCAAGTCAAATCAAGTCACGTCAGCAGTTGATTTGTGTAATCAGTCATTTAGACCTATTAGCACGCAGAAAATTGTGTTCCGTATGAACAGCACAAATAGTAAAGACAAATATAAATCTGTTTACTGTTAAGCATTCAACTTGATCCGTACTTTGATGATAACCGCCGTAAGATCGAAAAAAAGCTGAAGGAGATATGACAAAACGGAATAAAAACAGAATTACTCCATATGTCTGCGTGCGGGAATACAGCAGATTGAAAATCGGGCGTGAGAAATGTGCTGACGCAGACTTACTGAATTCATCTTACAAGCGGTGGCATGCATCAGAGAGAATTCTCGAAGGAAAACCGTGACACGAATAACAAAAGACGTGTTGACAATGGTCTCGATCGTTGCAGAATTGCCTAGGCCGCTACATCTAGCAATGTTTCAAGGGTTCAATGAGCTCGTGGGACAATACTATTGAAGAGCGGTGAAACCAATCAGAGGTGATGCGGGCAGTCATAAACGTTGGTGTATTTGTCATTTGCGGAAGGTATTTTTGGACTACGAGGGGGAAAATGAAGTCTTCCTACTTTGCGGACCAATTCACTGACTGGGTAAGGTCTTGGAGAAGTAGAATTCCACGATATTCAACTGTAGATGACGATCTAATCTATTTGCTATTCCCGGACACGAGGGAGGTCTGTGCAAGAGATTTAAATTCAGACGACAATTTGAGAGCTGGTTAAAAATTTAGTCTACCATTCTTTGAACTATAGCACTGAACTTAAGTTTCTCGTGTTCACGTCTAAAAATAACATCGATTGTATACCTGCATAGAATAAAGTAAGGTGAAATAGGATGATGTTTTATGCTTAAAATGAAGGATGGAATTTTGCCGTGAATGATATAATGCTAATAACACAGCGTTGTTGGTAGATGTAATGCGCCAACGTTTCAACTACCGTGGGCAGTCTTTCTCAAGGCAACTTTTACAATAAAAAATGTTGCACTCTGTAAGATAGCAGAACTGCCAGACATTGAAGAGTATACCATTCCATCAAAGAATGTAAGACGATTTCCGTCAGAGAATCAGTCGCGAATTCGTTTGCACAGTGTCTGATCAATTTCCGCTTTGGATACAATATCAATTACTACTGATATCTCAGGATCGCGGGGGGGGGGCATTTTGGTAGTCTAGGGAAAAAACACCCCAACCATTTCACATTCTTGTCCAAAAACGACGCTGTGAAACACAGTAGGCAAGCTATAACATCAAGTCTAGGTCAAGAAGACCTGTAGGTAAACCGTTAGATATTTCTTGCAGATTTCCCAGTGCCGGCATTTGGTATCATCGTCTTATCTGACATTCTCAGCACTACAGATGTACAAACAATGGAGTGGTACTTACTAAACTCCTCTGGGGAAAGTGATAAGTGAGCGAGCCCCCGCCTGTCAGTTTTCTAATACTGTCAACGAAATGTAGGGTTGCTGTGAAAAGCCAATGGGGACAGAGGAGTCAGTCTTAACATTTCCGGTGCGAATTTGCTGTCAAATCCAGTCACGTGGTAAAAGGCACCTGATTTTAGATGCTCCATGGCTTAGGAGGTGTTCTTTGAGCAGTACATGAAGCGCATCGCATACTAGTTGCGGTGACGATAACTCTCATTTTGGCCCGAACCAAAATGTAATGTCCATGACTTTTCAAAAATATTTCTTAGACCATACGGTGAAATTCGGAACTTTAAAATAAGAAGAATTGGAAATTTGAACGAATGAAAACGTGAAGCTATAATGATGAATACCACCTGAAAAGTCCAGTGCTAATCAGCCACTTCGCCGAATTTCAGTGCGTTTTGACGCCAGTCGTCAAAATTTGGAACACGTTCTACGGAATCAATATGAAGAACATGGTGTCCCATGGATAGTCTGGGAATGTAGGTGCCTAGAACACTTTCGATGAGCTTTAGGCTATAGTTTAACATAATGTGTATCAACTGAGTGGTTGCGCATCACATACCTTGATAAATCATTCCGTTTCGTATGGTGCTTAGGTTTTGTTCATCATGTCAGTCTACTGGAAACTGACAGTGCAGATTTCGGATTAGCATTTGATTTGGGTAACATTAATTCAGTCAGTAATTGAAACACACCTTCGAGGGCCCAAGGAAACCAACCCGACTTAGTGTTTCTTAATTGACCCGAATAATTTATCCTGCATCACAGAACTGTCGGAGCGTAAGGCCGAGGAAATTTGATTTCATTGTGTTCTTTTCGAATCTGGCGAAGTCTGCGCACAGACCGGTTGAAAAACCCACTTGTATAAATTGTTGTTATTCCATGTACTGAAACAAACATAAAGAACCGTGCCTTTTTAGTACCGCTGTCTGCTCAATGATAGAACAATTACAACGATGGGAAATCATAAGCAGACAAAATTTGTGTTTCCACGGACCAAACAAACCAATGCACAGAGCAGGTAGTCTGTGGATTTCTGTGAATTACTTCAAAAATAAGTAGGTTATTCATTTTCTTTCTTAACAGCCAGTGTTTCCTGGATTACTGAAGGTTCTAGCAGCAATCGATGTGATGTAAGTTATCTTTACTCACGATTTGACGTTCAGCCTAATTACAGTTGTTTTGATCGGTGTGATTCTTGTAACCTGCTTCAAGATGACTGGTTGTGCTCAAGTTATCAACCGTTTAGCGTTCCGTGGATTTGAATCGTCCAACCCTTGGCTTTTTCTGCAGCTGGGCATTTCTTCAAGTTTCCTGACTGATTTCCTGAAAATCACCGGCACCGTTGTTGTTCCGTTGGAGTTAATGGGGTGAATGCATATACGTGTAAAGGACGAGCCTACGGTTTTTAAAAACTCGATGAAGAAGTTGCTAACGTCAGGTCCGCTTCAGATTTAACGTTTCTATTCTTGCTCATTAAGAATTGTGATGATGCAGAGTAAATTAAACTCACCTTGGTCGATACATAATGCACCACAATCATGGATAGCTCACTAATTATTTGAACGTTCCAGGTATCATTCATAGCGTCTAACAAGGATAAAGGAAGCTTCTAAACACCGGGGAACCTATCATTTGGCTCGGCACTGGAAAGCTGTCGCACTTGATGAGTTAACGGACACCTAGTTCAACTGGATTCTGTGGGTTTGCACTGACGAGAACTTATTTTCGGTCTATCCGACAAAGTTATGAACCAGCGAAAAAGAACAAAGTAACGCGACCTCGGTTTGGAAGCGAACGTGGGTACTCGTCAGTCGGACGAAGAAAAAAAATCGATCACGAATTGGTTGGATTAGGAGATACGGAGAGCTGAAATCGAAAAGCAGTACGGGGTGAACTGATGATGCGGTTGTTGTGTTCGTAGTGCAGAATTCCAAAGGGCCACTTTTAGAAAATAAATACTCAGACAACAGTGAGAAAGTTGTTTATTTGATAATTAAAAGAGAATTCCCATTATTTCAAGGCAGGGTTTAGTACAAGCTAAAAGTTGTCAGTTGACAAATTATGATTGCAAATTTATGCTTTACCGTTGAATCTGAATTTTATGGTAATCAACAAATTTATTCAGTTATGAATTTCAATATGGGTTCCGAAACGAGGAAATCTCTTCACTGCTTCACCAATTCAAATAACAAATCCAATCAGCGGGGGAACGCGTTCCATCAAGTCCTTTTCCCCGGTAGTTTTTTGCTGTCCCAGCATGTCACGTGAGCATTGACAGATGACTACTGACTCAAAACTAACCCTTCTTTGGATATTTATTAAATTTCGGATGAATTTAGGCAGTTTCCTTAGCGAACTTACGAAATTTCGGGGAAAACTGGGAAACGTAACGATTTACTTGGTGGGCTGATTGTTTCCTTGTTCGCCTGCATTTATCACGAGAAGCAGGCACCGCGAATAAGTAAGCAAAGCTTACAGATCCTTCTGCTTGATAGAATGCAGGAGTGATAATGAGCCACAGAAATCAAGTTTATATGAACCTTCTTAGTATCATAGCTGAAGATTGTTTGACGAAATCACAGTCGGTCATTTCATTGCCGCTTGCGATGAGTTAATAGATGGGCACTACCCATCTTGCCTTTTGGTGAAATCTGGTGGATATGAAAACTTGTTTCATGCGTACCCGGTACTCTCCTGCCCAACCATACCTTTACTAGTGTGTTCCTTTCAGGTGAGTACCGGGTAAGCATACCCAAAGAGCGCCAGTAACCGCGAAGCCGGTCGTGTGTTCGCGGGGAAATTTTGTCCATTCATCCGTGTGCGAAACATACTACTAAGAAGAAAAGCCAATACTTTCGGGCGTTATGTCCTGTTTCGGAAGGTAAGCCTTGCCCGATCGATGAAAATCCTACGACGAATCACCATGGGATTCTTAGATGGAATTATCATCCACTCACGCTCATAATGATTTAGATGAGACTACGGTGATGTGAATAGTTATTTCGAATGCAAGTCAGATGTGAAAGCCCAAATATTTTGACCCGTAGATTTTGCAATGCACTTGACAAACTAAGCTGCGTTTATTTTTTGAGTCAGAGCGGTTCATCAGTAACAGACCAAAGACTAGAACGGAACGCGTCTAGAGGCCGTTTGAAAATCTTATACTATAAGCATCTCCTATCTCTTACCCGCTTGGCAAATATTTTGGCATTGATTCCAGCACAGGTTCCATCAAATGCGCTTGTTTTGGAATTCAGCCGTATACATTTTTTTCTTTTCTGAACGGAATTAGTTGAAAACAAAGATAAATGTGTACATTTGTTATCAGTTCAAATTAGTTGAATAAACTGTGAAAGAATGCGCCAGTCTGACCTGAGAAAAACAGTTTGGAAGTTTCTGCCAGTTGTACTTTCACATGATTTCATTTGGGCGCATCCATTTCGAACACCTGATAAGTGAGAGTGACCATATTCAACGGGAAGAACTCGTTGTGAAATTGATTATCATGATACCTTTGTTCCAAGTCTTTCAGTATGATAAAATGCCAACCGGCTTGTTTTGTGCATGCCATTCTGAATCGGTTTATAAAAGCAACAAATATTTAGGCCAGCGAGTAAGGAATGCACGGAGTTTGAAAGATCACACGAACGCCATATCATACAGATTTTCAATCCAATGTTTTAGCTTGACAGGTTTTCCCCATACGATTTAGTCAAATTCTACAAAACAGGAAGTAAGACGTATACATGAGAAAAAAAGGAAACCGTAAATTAACGCAAGTGTTTGTAAGTGCCTGACAAAACGTTTTTGGCTTTGGAATTAAATTGGAAACAGTATTGAGATAAATTGACTTTGTCGTAGACATTGAAGACAAAACAATTTAATAACTGGTCTAATTTGTCAAAGACCCAGCGTATGTTTATATCCACAAGGCGATGACTGCGCGACAAGATATGAGCTTAATACAATTCATCAGCCAGCATAGGGCAGTGGTTGAAGAGAAAAGTTTGAACACGTGAATGAATATGCTGCAATGATTTAACGGAAAAATAAATGTTTACGTCCTAAACAAACGGTTTCATTAAGTCCGGCAGCTTGACATCATCCACACCCATTGATTCCCCACATCAGTTCCTGAGGAGGTTCGAAATTTGACAAATTTCAAGTTACACGATTGTTTCCATGACAAAATACCATGATTAAACAACATTTTTGAGGAATACAGTTACGTTCCATTTGAATAAATAAAATGTTCCTAAGTAAATAACTTCTTTTGTCCTCATCCATCAGGTTTGGAACAATCTGTTCACTCGTGCACCGTTGTGGACTGCGGTAGATTTGAACGATCATTGTGAAAGTTAACAGAAGAAAGTCTGTCCAACGGGTGGGGGTTTACAATGAACGTTTTGCCGGAACAATGCAACAGACCGAAGAGTGTAAATAAGAGCTGATTCTTGTCTTTTGATAGGCAACAGAACCACACTAAAGTCAAAGTTGCTGCAAGGACTACTTTGCAATAGAATAATATCTACACACGATCCTTAGGCGCAGGGGAGTTGATATGGCCGTACGTTTGGTTCCACTTGCAGTGATTAGAACCACCAAACTGTTTGTAAAAGTGTTGTCATCCCTTTCTAGTAAACTGATCAAGTTCGCGCACAGGTCAATTAGTGCTTACGAGAAACTGATCTATTGCCAAGCTTTACTGTCTGATCAGTTTTCACTAAATTGGAGTACAAACGCATAATACTGGACGTGTCCTGGACACTGATTTAAGGTGATTTCGCAATATTCTCCACTTCTTCTGCACTTGTTCACTCTCCAGGATCACCAATGCACACGACCAAATTGACTTTGTACCTCACAGCACAATGGACCTAGTTTTCAAGGTGCCCATATCATTGGCACTGGTAACATCCTCATTTTATCGTGAAATGTTTTATTGTGAGTGAGTTAAGACTTGTCTTCCTCTGAAAATCCGACGGAACAAGCCAATTTCTTCTGGCCGGATCTTGTGAGATTAGCGGGAAAGCAGATCTCATCCATCGTGTGTAAGAGCATTAGAAAATGGGAAAAGAAAAGAACAACGCCAGTAACAAACAAGTACACTTGTCTGGCACTGAAAAAATCACCGTGATTAAAACTATGGTTTGTCCTTCGATCGTTTCTCCAGGCTTAGTAGACAAAAATTAGTGTCTGCATTAACATTGTACTAGAAAACGTGATACCGTACGAAAGCGAAGTGCACTGTGACTCTCGTAACGGATGGCTATGATATTTCACGGGCTGTCAGGGCAAAATCGGTGACAAAATGAGTGGAGAAAAAACACGAGGGGCGTGCATTGGATTTCATGCATGATGAACTTGACGTAATAAATTTGCCTCCAAGATATTGGCCTTTTATCTTCTGCTCCTCATTTTTAAACGTTTGCACAGGAGACAATCGCTAAATAATTCTGTGCCGTGGCATGAAGTGTATAACAACGAATTGACATAAGAAAGTATTAGAAGCTTGAAATGGACATTCTAACTTCTTAACAGGCCAAACTGCGTTGTTTCATTATCTGTCCGCACTGGTGACGCGATAACACACGAGATGTGTGTTGGCACGGTCATTTCATACGTTTATCCGAAATCACCACTGTGTGACGTAAATGTTTCACAATTATTTGATGGCTTCAGTTTGCGTCATAACGCACAAAGGTCGAAAAACTGGTGACTTAGTAAAACAATATTTCATGTTTCTTCGTCTCTGGAAAAAACCAAACAAAGCAGTGTCTCGGAGAAATTCCGATGACCGTATAATCAACTGACCATCATACTGCTCGTCATCGAAGACGATGAGCTTCAGTGTGAGAATAGCAACTTTCTCGTGCCTTGGAAACAACTTGACTCTCTGATGACTGGCCCTGACTGGTCTAGTTCAACTACACACGGCTGATCAAGAAACTGCGAAGAACAATCTCGTACAAATTTGACCAGGAATCCCATGCCCAGTTCGACGGACGAAGCAAGAAAGGGAATAGCGTTCAACATTTATTGCGCATTCATTGTAAAGAGTAAAGCTTTATTAATAGGAGCTGCAATTCGTCAACGTCTCGCCTGTCGCTGTTAATCTCATTTAAGGCAAGTTTATAATCGACTGGTACTCATTTTGTAGGTAATTGTTCATTTTTACTCAGATATAATTGGTTTGCACATTCATGAATTCCTCTTTCAAATTTGGTAATTGTGCTTAGTCGGTTGGGGTTAATTTGATTTGAATTCCGGTGAAAATTGCACCACCAAACTGTGTTTTCACACTTGGTTTCTAATCGATTGCGTGGGTGTATAAACTGATTTGTGAAGGGGCCCATCAATGTACAGCAGACCGGAGCAGATTCTCGATCAAATTCCTTAGGAATCAGAATTTCATTTTCGTTCTGGTAATATGCTGATCTTTGGCGAATATCACGAGGAAAAAAGGGGCTTCGGAAATTAGCCAGCAACATTCTTTCCAATCTGTCCGATCTTCGTTCGCATTTTCTTCAAAAAGAAAAGTGTGAACCGCTAAGAAAAAGTGATTGCCATTGAAAAGATGTTCTAACGGAGTGAAATAAAGGACAAAAGTGATTGTCTAAAATGTTCGTCCTCTACTGTAATTGATAGAATCTGCCAATCATGATCTGATCTAGTCATTGTGACAACTGACAGAGTCGAAATCGATCAATGTTACCTAAGAATCATAAGCCTCGGAGAGTGATGACTGCGTGAATCTCACATTCTCCATTCCGGACACTCGTCTCCGAAGATCCTGTTTAAACGTCCAGAAGGTAAATGCTCTCAGCCCCAGTGGTGCTATCTGCTTTCAGTGACATTACATAAAATATTTTATCAGCAGTACAACGTAGAGAACAATGAAGACGAATTTCTAAGTTAAGAGATCAGTAGAAAAGGCCTGTCACATAGTCTTTAGGTTCCACTACACAAACACCTAGATGAGGGATTGGCAACCCCTGTGTAGAGGCTTGGATTGCTATAAAACTACACAGGGCTCCAATAGATTCGGTTAAGGAAATTCCTGGGTGACAATGTCGTGCAGTATTGTGAATTATGCTAATACTGATGCAGATGGGTAAATTAGTCACATCGTTTGTCTTCGTACCTCTTTATTTGATGACATGAGAGAGTGAAAACCGTTGAACTATAACGCTGACTGGTCGCGGCGTAGTAGAAGAGTAGTTCCAGTGTACTGTTCTTCTAATTTCTGTTTCCATCACTTGCATCATTCCGGTAGCTGTCTACGTGTAATTAGTCACTTTCTACTGTAATCCACAGAGGATTCCATTTCCATCAAGTCACCATCGTTATCGGTTGTTCAGTAAATAGTCATCGATTACAACGAATGCGTACTGGAGCACGCTTGTCGTTGAATCATTGACAATGCGTGGCTCCCAAGTTTGGCTTTCTTTTGAACTGATGCACCGGGCCTACGAATAGTTATGCTTAACAATTTGCCGCTGTTCTATTCGGCTTTTTGGACATCACCAGTGGATTCTGCTTATAGATTTTCAACCCCCATGGACTATGACTAGTGACCAACATTGTAACGCACTCATTGCATTAGAAATGACCATAAGGCAATTAATTTCCCGGTTGTTGAGTTTTGCTTTTGGATTTACATCATCCAGATTTCCTTCATAGAATTTCTTTGACCACGTAGACTTGAGTTTGAAATTAGGTCGCTAATATTTTTCACCAAGACAATAGCTACTGAATGGCTTTTCAGACATATCTCGATATACAGGTCTCCATACAATCGGCGGAGTGGAATGACCACTGACTACGCTTGGACTGATTAAGTGAACGCGATGCATACAAGATGGGAGCCAGACGAACGTCTCCCAGGTGAGAACATGTCTACCGGAGGAAGTAATCAATTTACCAGCGACGAAGCTGCCGCCTCCTGGTTTCGAACAATGAGAAAAAAGAATTTTGCAATGCCTACATGCTTTTCCAACGGTGAATTGGGCAAGGATGCACCATAATCACTTATTTGAAACCAAATGCAATTATTTGTAAATATTTGTTAAGCGAGAAAAATTTACTCAAGCATCCATTGGATGCGTTATCAAAACATTCTTGACTAGATTCGAAAGGAGCCTAATTTCTGGATGTCTTGTTAGTTGTAATGACTACAATGAACCCGGACAACTATCGAAAAATCCATATTTGCTCGATAAGTGCTTGATCACTTGTTAGATAACGTTCGGAAATGACCTAGAGCAAATGACATTTCACCTATTCAAGCTTCCGTACGGGAGGAAATTTGACATGTAAACTAGCTAAGATGAAATAGGCAACATTTGCCGAGAAGACCTGTTAGCAGGTACACACGGGAAAATCGACACGCGCACGTATACACGCACACGTATACACGCACACGTCTGTGTATTCAGCTGAACATGTGACAGCAGACGTGCATGCCCTTACCGTTGTCTTCACGCCTCAATGACTCGGGAATTTGCCAGCTTCGGGACAATAAACGGAAATCGGATTACAAATGCCGCGAGCCATGTGCACGTAACACAGATGACCTGACCAGACCAGACCGTGAATAATGGGACCGTCTGATGGGTCGAGCAGATCTGAATGACGTTTGTGCACACGAAGGCTATCAAAAAATAAATAGAATGCAAGTGACATGATAATCAGATCATGCTGATAAACCGGCCAATATGACTGAGGCTTTGCGATAGGCGATCGGCCAGCATGATCACATAATGTGTCACTTTTTGAACTGATTTTTCGGGATTCCCTTAATTTCATGTGTGAAAATGTTCTTCACAATGTATCCTGTTCCGTGTGCACGAAATTATTACCAACTGACCAATTATGTCCAACGACTACGGTACCCATTTGTTAGATTCATGATTTAAACTGTATCAGTAATGACTGAAATTTTAGTCTGTTCAAAAAATAATTCACGAGCAATTTTATTACTAAACGGAATCGCATTATTTGACGGAATAGTTTACGGATGTATCACCCGGCAAGCTACATATCATTCATTTTCTATGCTTATTTATTGTGGGCTGCCAGTCAAAACGTGGTCAGTGATCCCAGATGACTGGTTCCAATTTCAATGGTTTACAAAACGCCCATGTCAGAAAATGGACAAGCCTTTGGAACGAAAACATTAGTCTTCACAAAGCATCTTCCATTAGTAAGATAATAAGGTGTAATTTGACTGAGAACAATGATAATTTTCACAGATACCACATCAGTCTACCAGTCCTGTTTATTTTGTTATCGGTTACTCGATGAAACGAGTAAACTCCGGTGATTCTGTTTTCAGTAATGACTTGCCCCTCCCACATATCTGATTGGCTCTCGACAATAAATATACACCCGGAGACGTGTGGCAGAACGCAGTTAAGTTGGAATCTGCACATGTGCAATTGACCATAACCCCGTGTTGTCATCTGCAAACAAGTGTTTATTTGGATCAGATTGAACTAAGTTATCTGTCACATTCTGACCTCAAGTCTGGTGCATCAGGTTACCGGTAATTGGAGTGGCAATCGCGTTGGCAGAAAAGCATCGATTATCACAATAAACTTCAGCACATACACTCAAACTGGATAAGGAAATCAGTGGGAGAGATTATCACCGGGTTCGACAAACTGGTCGAAAACCACGGTCGAGGACTGCCAACCACACAGTTGTCAAGAATTTAATCTTCCGAGCTTCCGATGCGTAATTATAATTCGCTGTGATTAGTTCTTCGTTGAATCATGCTAATCGGATTAATTAATCTAGTCTTCTAGGTCCAAATGACACTAGCACACATAGTGAGTTTGTTTAAGAAAAAAACAAGTTGGCTTTAGTGGTGAAAAAATATTTCGTTGTATCTTTTCCGTGTGATTGCTAACCTGATCCTGGACAACTCTCGGATTGTTTTAATTAAACAATCCGATAGGCAGAATGAGTGAAATGAAAGGCACTCCGCTTTCATTCCTCATTCTCCTATCATCGTTTGCTGGGCTGCCTAATACGTGTTAGGAAATGAATGTTTTTTGATTTTGAGAACAGATAGAAAAAGTTACTTGGAATTTCGGAACAGAAAAACCACTCGCCCATTCGGATATCGTGCCCAAGAATCGTGTTTGCGATAGCTCAATGATAAGAGAGTCCATGTTGTGAGCCGGGGACTGCCAATTCGATTGTTACACCCAATGGTGAAATTTCGGTTCGTAAAATGCAGCAGAATTTTTCATTCTAGCAATTTGCAGACTTCATAGCTCCAACCGTAGGCAGTACGACATCACGCGATTAGCTACCGACATCATTAAATTTTCCAATGGGCTGTAAATCACGTATGCCATATCCTAAAGACAATATCTGTCTTCATGTCATGCCGGCAATTTTTACTTGGTTGCTTTCGCGCGCCAGTATGGTGCATTATTAGCAGTGAATGAAATATTGTTCATACTTTTCCATGGTTCACTCGGAGTACATAAAAATTCTGTCATCTGGCAAATTTAACTGCTTTTTAAGGACCCATTTAGTCAGACTGCGGTCAGACAGAGCCGTAGGCCATTATTCCATTGTTGTTATCCTTGTTTCATGTCCCTCGGTTCACTGGGTGCCCACGAGTACATTTATTTACTAGAATATGAGTGTACCTGACTTGCAGTATCCTGTGTTCTGTACTCTTACTTCGATCCACGCTACATACTTGTCCATAAGCCTGACAAGAGGTCTAATAGTTTAAACGCTTTCGACTACTAGGCTTTGATAACTTTCACCATTTTTTATGTTTTACTTACTTACTTCACAACGATGCACGCAATTTCAACAGCTTAGCTTCATCCAGTGGCCAAGGATGTGAGTAATAGGACGCGGGATGGTTGTGTCCAAAACCTCCCTCGACGAAAATCAAGTCCAGATTGCGTTAGAGGCTTCCGGAGGTATATTCGTTATATTATCAGCCCATGGTGACACAAGAAAGTAAGTGGTGGGTGATAGATGGAATGTC
The DNA here is from genome assembly GCA_008360955.1 of Fasciolopsis buskii. Classification (NCBI taxonomy): domain Eukaryota; kingdom Metazoa; phylum Platyhelminthes; class Trematoda; order Plagiorchiida; family Fasciolidae; genus Fasciolopsis; species Fasciolopsis buskii. Next base: position 254,652 of record LUCM01002788.1, on the reverse strand, counting down.
ATCCCATGGTGAAGTTCAGCCAGCTACTGACAGCATGTTTGGTAGCCTATTGATTGAGGCGTTCGGCTAACATCGGGTTCGCGTCCCAGTTTGGATACGGTGGATATGCACTGCTACTGATTTCTAACAAGGATAAAACAATGCTTCCATGGTTTCCTATAGGTGAATTGATATTCGATATCACATGATAAGTAATTTCTCAAATAACAAGCATCAATGGGAACGAGATTTTTCTTGTTTTTTTTTGGTATTATTTAGAAGGGACATTTTTGAACTGTATTAAACAGATAAATATAGAATGTGAACCATACATGAATTACAAACATTTTCTCCAAACACAGTTTTGTACCTGAAGATGAAACTGGCAGAAGTCGAACTGCGCTTCTTAAGGACTTGACAACTAGAAGTGATGGTTTGTCTAGCGTTGTTGAAATCACCTTTTACAAATCTCGAAATATTTTCATTCATTATGTGAGCATCGCAAAAAGTTCTGGTGCACCGATAGTAAATAATAACTCTGTCTGACCGTACAATGCCCCTATTGATTTTAACCCCAAGGTTTGTGTTGTTTTGCTCAAATGTCCCAAAATGAAGTTTTATTTGTGGATTAGAAGTTCTCATTCGTAAGTTCAGCTGGTACTATACAGAGGAAATATTTCTTACATAGGTTTATTTTGAACCCCTTTTTTGAGTCCTGTTTTGGTGAGGTCATCAGCTATTATTGTCATCCTTATAATTTCCTCATCCATTAAATTTCCACTAATCAGCTTCAGTTTTATCGAATATTGTGGAGCACTGACTATACACAATTGAAGTGATCGAGAATAAAATGAATAAAAGAACGTTAGACAACAGGTTAATTTGGAAATAGGTATGATTGGGTCAATTAGCAACGAGGAAAAATTTCAACAACCATCGCCTTTGGGGATTTTGTACATCGTAGCCCAGAAGTCTAAATCGACCGAATAGAAAAAGTTTTGATTGTGTTTTTCATCTTCTGCCCTCCGCATTTCGTGGACTGAGCATCATTAACCGTCTGTAACTACCTCCTTCCTCGGAGGATGAACAGACATTGCGGCGATCCATCTACAACCGTACATAACTCACGTCCAAGTCAACCCAACTTGCTCAGGTTACCTGTTTTATCTAAGGCTCAGACCACGTGACCCAGCACATTGCGAACAACCTCGTCGTATCCAGTACAATTTTGTCGCCATGTTTTGAAGATATCGCGAAAAAACATGCATATAATCGCTGACACTCGTGGTGTACACTCCAGCTGCAATAGCCACGTTCCCGAGTCATACTACTTAATCGACTTTAACACTGCAGTGTACTCCCAGCATTTGTGTCAGACCGACGCCAGAGATGTCTCAGACACACTAGTACTAACTGGTCACATGTCTACATGAAGACAGTTGTGCGCTTAAGGTATAAGTGTAATGAGTATTGGCTAGTCATAACATCTACCCGGATCAGAGGCCAACACAGCTGCGGCGACTTCGTGCTGATTATGCCAATCGATAAGAGGAGCAAAAGCTCCGCATGAGAAAGTCGATGAATGCCCAGGGACCAAATTAGCCGGCAGAATATTCAATCAATGAGTTCTGTCATCGAAGACTAATATAAACTATTTGGTTTTGATTAATGAACCAACTTGACTTGGTCTTCCTCACTAGAGCTGCTAGGGATCAGGGATAGCGGCCGCGAAATAGGATCGTTTGAGGATTTGTAGCCGAGGAAGGGCAGATGTCTCTTCACATTTTCTGCTTTACGAAACACACGGTATTTATTAAGCTGACAACCAGTGTAAATAAGTTTGTAAGTGAATTTGGTAGGCGACAAAAATCTGTGTTGCCTGTTCATAAATTGTTCACCTATTCCTTTACTTACATGCTACAATCTGTAGTAAAGATCACACAAACGTGATTTGTATGGAAACACACGAATTCCATCTGTAATTTACCTGGAGCTTTTCTAATTGAATTTTTATTGCGCGTGATTATTTCTATTCATGCAGCTGTGCAATGTAAAGACTGTAATTTCTTTTTCCAGATGGCGTCAGGGCTAATTTTTGAGACATGCAGTCGTATATTTTGGTATTACTCCGCCTTGACACATCTGTTGACAAAATTGCAGAATATTGCGGAAGATCTGAACTGTGGTACTTCGCTTGCAGAAGAATTTTCGATGAAAGGAAGAAGGCTGTTTTCCCAATGCCCTGGGAAAACCTGTCTATTTGGTAATGAGAAACGCATAATTTCCGCAAACGCCTGGTTCTCGCGTGCATCATTACATCCAACAAGCGGACAGTGCAATCGAAAAACGAGCTAAATTCTATCAACGTCAAAGAAAAGGCTCTTAGGATAGTCGTTCGTTTATTCGGTAACTGCAAAATCCAAGCGGCACATGGCGAATTAGGTGATTACCCAGAGGTTCAACTTCGGGACCATCTTACCGCTCCAACTGAGTGCCTAGAATTTCAACAAAAGCTACTTTTGCCTCCTAATCTTACTGTGTACCGGATAAATGCGGATGGTAGGCTACGTGAAATTCAGTGACTTTGATGCGCAACCGCAACTTCCTGCATTCGAAAGGTCAATCCTCAGCTCCGTACCTGTTTAAATCCAGAATTGAGTTTGGTTAAATTACCACTGCCCAGTAGAACTGACGTAGTCAAGAAAAAGCTTTAATGGGAAACTGTGAATCTCAAAGTAAGTTACATTCTCGATCCAACTCTCACTTACGGAATACAAAATGTATTAGGTGTGGTATAGTTGGCCACGTTCAGTCTGTTTGTCGGGATGTTAAGACATTCTGTTCCAAATCAGCCGATTGCACTTCGTCCTTTGATAATATGTTCCTATCGTTAAGCAAACATGTACAAATGCAGTTGGTTTTTTATTCATTCGTTAATTGGTGTCAAAGTCCAACCCCCATTCATGATTGATCCTAGCAATACAGACTCATGCTATCCCGACTGTGCAATTTGGAAACACTGACATTCTTGTCGAAGTTTGTAATGCTCACATATTGCCAATTCTAATTGCATGTATTATTCCGCCTACAGACTAACAGGGATAATCTTCATCTTGTGACTTTCTTGCTTTCCGTTCTGGCAGTCCGCAGTTCGTCGAAATTTTACGAGGAATATTCACATTTCTGCCTCTCCTAATTCACTTGACTACATTTGTACATCAGATTTTATTTCACGTTGTTTTTAAGTCACAGGGCGAAAGAAAATCCCACCCGTTGAGGTTGCATTTGACGGTGCCCGGTGAGCACTTTTGAGTGACTTCAAATTCAAAACTGTCAACAGACGTGTACTGTACGTGAACTGGAGGATGAAGTATCCTGTTGTGTTCTTTTATCTGAAAGAAGCTTCTTTTTGGATCCTACTGCATTCAGACTGTTGTGAGTTGACTATCATGAACACTCTTTTGATTTTTATTTTCCTAAATTTCTACTGTTTTCGCTTACGCTTTTCATCTGTTGTATTTCAGTCGGTGATGAACTCATTTATCCACGGTTTGGTTCGTACTGAGAGTAACCAAAAGGACACAACAGGTCACTGCTGCAACAATTCAAATTAGAAAAGAAAATTTTTATTCACTATTTTAATGTTGTTTCAAAATTAATCCAAATCTGGTAGCAAATCCAACTCCCTTAAATTGTTCATGTACCTGACTGTCAAAGATTGTTTTAAGTCTGCTCCCGGACATTTATCTCGCTCGATAGTCATGCAACCCCATAGACTTCAGTCGGTCACATTCATTACTTGAACCCCTACAGTTATGTTCATGATTTTTCAAAAATTTACAGGTCACGGAAGCCTTAGTTGATCTGATTTAGTCTGATTTTTTTTAAAATCTTACTTCCCCTATATGAAGAGACGTAACTTTTATTTTGTACTAAACCAAAAAGGTTTTTAGGTTCAGATTCCCTGAAAGCACTCTAATCCCATTGGGGGACTCTTGATTTACCGGTATTAATAAGGTCTCAGAACAGGATGGCCACCCAGTCGGCTTACAGCTACTTAACAGGTTTGGTTTTGAGCATAATGTGATGCAGTCGCGGTTTAATAATCATCCCAACAGTCCAGCAGGTATCGTGTCGGTTCCAAGTTCACAATCGTTTCTTGTCATGAAGCATTCAGATCTACCTAACACCGAGCAAAATCGCTGCACAGATCAACTGCGGAAACGGTGTAGTGGGGAAGCAAAGCACTTTTGACGTACGACTACGATATTCAGTAGAGCAATGTCAAACTAATTCCGCATATCCATTATCCATCCAAATAGATCCCCTTTTGGAATAGACGTGATCCAGGTTGTCTACTTTTTAAACCTCTGTCAGTTGATCTTCAGAACTTAGTTTGTGAATCACGTCAATGATTCGGATTTATATTACCAGCCTTCAAAAACGCACGGAATGCAAACATCATTCCTTGGATGGGGCAGCTGGCTGTCATATAGAACCCCTTGTTCGAAAGATAGCGTTGTAATTTGTCCGTCATTTTGACAATTGACTTTATCTGATCTGCATCCATGTCACCTTTGGATTGACAAAAAGTAAGCACTGGCACTCGGTACCTGCTAGGGACGCACGACTGGTAGTGACATCGTGTGGCTAATTGTACACACGAAACTGTCCCAACTTTCGAAGTTGACCCCTTTACGAGTGTCACACCAGGCGTGGGAGAGTTCATACAGATTAGAGTGCCCACTTCTGAATAAATACTCGGCTCCAATCTCTTTATTTTCCCCAGTGGTCTAAAATGTGCTTTACTACATCTGTTGATGCCGAGTTCACTAGTGCTGGACTGTGGAAACGTTCAGCTATGATACCATCCCCCATGCACTGATAACAGAAACCAATTCACCACTGGGAAGATTATTTTGTCGCCAAAAAGAATGAAATATTGCCACTAGATGACTGCTCCCAGACATTCACGATGCAATAGGTAATCAAAGAAATTCGTGCGGAAGCTAAAATGTGCATTCATATCGTTCGGTCTATTTGCAATCCAACAGTTTGACCGAAGTACAGGTAACGGTTTGCTTCAACACAGAATTACAACCCATCCAGGACGCGGAAAAGCCTGGCTTAGCTGTCCAAGTGACGGACACTTCGGTGCACAGAATCTGCAGAAATGATTTGCTACTTGTATCCGGGATTGTGTTGAAAGTAAACGAAAATAAAACGATAAGAAATTTGGACGCGCATGATGACCAATCAGAGTCCCTACCATTTGCTGGACAGCCCTGTTAGCGAAGAGACAGTTCCAATTTTCACACTTGCTGAGCTTGATTAAAATGTATACGAACCTGTGCAGGGATTTTCAGAACCTTTAGGAACAAACCCACGGCAGATACCAACTAATTCACTTGAACTGTTAAGGGCATGATGACTGTTCATAAACTGCTTATTTGTTCCTTTGTTAAATTCTACAGCATACAACTTCGTACACTTAAATTTGGATTATGCAAATATACGACTCCGATTCCTATTTCGTCTGCAGGTGTCCTTGTTCGATTTTTAGTCCATGTGACTATTTCTACTCACTTACTGATATAACTAGAACAACTGCAGTAAAATGTAACAATACTATGTAAGACTAGCGCTGTTTAGCCTGAACCGGGTTGACTGAAGTGTGAGCGGTCCGTTTAAGCGAATTCGGTATGCATGTACTAGAACATACTCACACACGACATTCCTTGTTCAAGCACGGTATGCATAGATCACCAATAGGCAAGACTCGATGGTCTACTTGGAACACTATCGTCCATCGCTTGGGGCATTTGAGTTGTTTGAGCGGAAAACCAAGTGGTAGATTAAATCGAAAACATCTGGATGAACGTGGACAGTACGATTGATGCAGAAGCCAAGTAGGTAGTGGAACGATATTTCAAATGCAGTGTCCAAATGCTGCTAACTACTGGAGCCTTTTAGATTCCATCTGGAATTGGTGTCAAGGGTACCCGGGTTAACCAGCAACATAACACTTGAATCGTGGTGTGTAGAAGAATACTGGTCAGTTATCAAGCACCAAATGGTTTCATAATTAATGGCTGTTACTCAACCCGCTGCCCGACCACCCAATGGTATAGCAACATGTTATCCTAGGGATTAGTAAAGTTAGTGAGAGCTTAAGCTCATTTGATAATCACCGTACACAAGCCTTTCATCGAAATTCGATGCAAGAATATTTGAAGATTATCTGACACATGAGAGATCAAATGGTTTCAAGGTACCTTATTAATACACCTATTTTGGTGCCAGTCATTTGATGTAAACATCAATTACCTTAAACACCATTTGACACAGACGTCAACTTTCTCGGTGTGGTTGGTCTATCCGAGAATCTGCGCATTGACAGGATTGATTCCTATTTACGTAAATCAGAGAAATTGTCCTTACTGAATCTGCACTTACCAATCCAACTGGTGATGGTGGTGTCAACGCCTACCTCGCCACTAAAGAATCCTGAAAGCAACATACAGGTGTTTCATCCAGCTTGTTAGGACTCATCAGCAGTGCATATCGACCGCGCTCGAACTGGGACGCGAACCCGGGACGAACGATTCTGAGTCGAACACCTTAGCCATTACGCTACCGGGCAGGCTCTGAACGGTTTGTTGAACTTCACCACATGATGTTGCACCTATCCGTCACTGATTTGCATGGCTGTGGGCTGCTAGCTAGATAGATGACTTCTCTGCAGGTGGCCTAAGTACGACGAAGGCTTTGGATATGACCTACAGAGCTTGATTACCTGGTACATTTTAGTAGTAGGAGATTGAATGTTTTCATTAGATGTCTACATTTCTGGGTATCAGTGGGCATGCAACTGTGCATTTGCGTGTGCAGCTGTGTATGGGTCAATGGTCATGATATAGACTGCGATCAGCCTTGTGCAAACTAGAAGGTGTGAGTATATGACGGCATGTGAATTTCAGTGTTTGCGAGTGAGCAGCAATCAAGGCGTAATTTCGAGCGATTATGCCTACGTCTGTCCAACCGTGATAATCGGGTCATTGTGGGTTGAAGAAGCTGTGATACCTAAAAGTCATTATAGTCACTAAATGAGGTGCACCAGGGAGGCCGTTACCTATACCACTGACCAGGCGTGTGTGTGTATATGTGCGTGTGTGTGTATGTATGAACACATGACAGTTAGGGTGACTGGAACAGCACACACTCAGGCAGGCATCATTTGCTGGTCAGAAGAGTTCACTTTTCTCACTATCACCTTAGCTTCAAGGTTCCGCGACAATAGGTGAAATGTACAGTACGGCATGGGGATCATATTTAGTAACATTATATACTAAGAACTTGATAACTCCGGTCTCGATTTGCTTTACTAAAACCGTTATGCTTTCCAGGAGGAATACTGGCTGAATTTCGTCCTGCTGAAACTAGCAAACACTCATTTCCCCGAAATTATGCCTTCACAAATCGACACTGATTCGCACTCATAAGAGGTACATAAAAAGCCTACACAGTCGTCTTTGATTTCGTCGATTTTCTGATTATTTTACGTTACTAATTGGTAAAGTCGGAATTCGTTGGAAAACCTGTGACTTTGTTTGACCGGTTTATTTATTCACTAATATCGTCTGATAGATTAATCCGATTTATCATTTGGCGATTGTTTTATAAATCTACCTAACGGTCGATGCATCTGGTAGATTTTAGTCGTGACATTCGGTAGCCAGTATCCTCTCATCATCTACTCTTAACAAGGTTTTTACCACATCCTTCTGGATTCTTCTGCACTGTTGCGAATCTGGTTTTCACCGGTACTCAACCTGCATGCGTGTCACATTTCCGTTTATTTGACTGTTTCCCACAGTGACACCTAGTGTAACCAGTAGCTGTGGTGATCGCAAAATCCCCTTTACATCTCGGTGCGCAACTGATAAACACTTTCCCCTTAGGTTACCTTCGTTCTGTTGCGACAATTTCAGTCAACTTTCATACTCCTTGTCTATACATTTAAAGCGATCAGAGGTTTCATCCTACTACATGAAGCTTTTTGGATTATGGACAGAAATTTTTTAGCAAATGTCGCTGCTTGGGCCTTCTTTTACGATGCGCATACAGGGTTTTCATCTCCAAAACACAAATGGTCATCAATGGACAGACACGTCCACAAGTTGATCAGGTCTACAAATCGAAAAGTAAATAAATAATTTTTCTGAGCTCAGCAATCAAGATCATTTTACTCTCTCCAAAGGAACTAAAGAGCTGCAGTTTTCCTTTTTTATCAAAGTAGACAGGATGTAATCTTCATTAGAATAGAATCGCCAGGAACAATTCCTAAAGTTGTATATATATATTTGGAGTTGAGAAGGCGTACACTGAGTTAATACGTTTATCGTGACGTTTCGATCCAAACTAGGACTCGTTGTCAAACGTGAATGAGTGATTGAATGGGATCGCTAGTTCCGTTCGGTCTTGTGCACTGTCCGTCTGTTTGTCTCTCTATTCTGCATCCGGGTCTTGTTAAGATGACGTAATGTTTGTCAATCTCCACATGCCGATTGAACGAGTTATTCGAGTGGAGGGCTTCAAGAATCAGTCGCTCCCCCTTTCTGTTTGCCCGGCTGACTACCTTTGCGTTGTTGATGTTGACCTCATGGCCTGTTTGTGCACAGTAGTTCCATATCTGCGAGTGTGGGTCAGCGCGTCTTAGGGCTAAGCTGTGTTCGTGCAAGCGTGTGCGTAATTGTTTGCTTGTCTCACCGACATATTGTTTGTCACATCCGAGGCACGGAATGGCATATATATATGACCGCTATTCTCGAATTGAAAGGCATCTTTCTTCCAGGGTTATGCTGCCTTCATCCGGTAAGCGAACTGTGAGTGGTCAGCGCAAGTAGGGAATTTACGGACCACGACCATAATTCGTGCGGAGATGCATTAGAAAGCAATGAGGAAGCCAGTACAAAACGCCAGTAACTATTGCTTAACGCTGTCAGTGGGAACTTTTGATGTGCCATCCATGTACGTGAACACGAATCCGTAGTGTAAATGCACTCAAAGTTTATGAATCCCTCGGATGTTCGGTTATCTGGTTGCTCATTCACGGTTAGCTAACGCAGTGATCTAAATATTCCTTGTGCCTTCTGAGTAGCACCAAAAACCAGTAAACTTATTCAATCCTGCCAGTACTATGAGGAGTGTTACTACTAGTACTACTACTACCACTACTATTTCTACTAATACTACTACCGTTAAACCAGTATTGCAAAATCCAATTACGTTGTTATTATTCCTTATCGTGGGAAAAATCAGTTCGCTGATAACCACAGCCATCAAATGACGAAGTCCATCCCAATGCAAATAATTGCATTCAGTGATTTCGCATGACAGTTGTTCCAGTCCACGTTCAAATACACGAAAGCAGTATCGCATGCATGTGAATTTAGGCCAGTAAAAGGTGAGAAATGAGACTACAGTGATCAACAGCAAGTAACCCAAAGTTATCACAGTAATTTTCTACCCAGTTACGTGGAACACAACCAACATTTTTGCTGTCCACTGGCTTATACGAAACCGTGTGAACCATTTTTACCGATTCTAAGGTCGAAAATTAGTTGTCAAATATTTGTATGTCTAAGTGACGCTGTTTAGTTTGCAAGTAGGAGAGAGTTGGTAGAATGTCTGCTTTTATTTAGCAAGTAGCAGTTATTATTTCTGAGCTGTGGTAGGCAATTTATCGTCAATACTGTTCGTTATTTGGCCGATAAGGGGATTAATGATTGGTAAATTACGTGAACCTTCAAATGGGTTCAACTACAAGACGTGCAGATAGTATAAATACAACTACGAATCCCACTCACAATTGCAACTGACACCGACAAGACACCTTAAGCACAAGAACCATCAAAAACGGCAATTTTGGCGTCTTTTTCAATGGCTACATACGATTTGTGATTGTTTGTTGTTCGCTTGTCCAGAATTGTCCCCAAGGGTTAAACATCTGAGAGCCTGAGGTATCCAATCGTGATCACATTGAGGGGTTTAAAGACAATCAGTAGCTATTGGGCTCCAGAAAAAGCGATATCTTTTGTTGTATGTTCATGCTAATACTTGTAGTCTTCAGTCATAGCACTTTAACAATCATGATTTTACCTGCTGCACAGACAGCAAACTAACAGGAAGATGAATTCATTTCACGACCAAAACCTGGGTGATCTTTGGTGACGTTCCTGACAAAAAATAACACTCAAATGTTCCGACCGCTCAAGAACAACAACTTTGCGGCTTAACGTTACTACAACTATTCACGTTTTTCTACACACCAGTTGCAGCATTTAAAAAAGCAGGCCCATCGGGTGAGGCACAGTTGACATTCAACCATGGTTATCGGTAGTTCCGCTGACGGATTTCTCGAAGCGAGTTTGGTCATGTGGGAAAGTCTTTCGAGATGACACGGGATTGCTGATCTCAGACCAGTTTGCTATTGCGACAGATTTGAAGAAAGCAGGCTAACCAAATTAACATTACTTCTGAATGTCAGAACTTTCGAATAAGTTTTCTTGGGTTTCTAGTTAAATAAATACAAATTAATTTATTGTTACCGAACAATTCTCCACTAAATCGGTATTGAAAACGTCCGAAAACGTTGCCGACAGACAGGAACGTGGACAGGAAACCAGAATGCGAGAAAGTCTAGTTGCACTTGCAACAGTTGGCCGAAGGCAGAAAGAAAGAAAAAAAAGACGTGAAAAGGAATGTCAAAAGCATTCGGGCGGGGAATGAACTGCTGAGTGAAATAAATAAATATTTGACTGTCAGCACACTGATCGATTCCAACAGAGATTAAATCAACAACATGTCTATCTGTTTATTACTTACAAACTTACTCTCACTTGCCCTGAATTTTTATGTGTTTGTACAGGTGCTTTAGTGTCTGTTTACGGACTCCGTGACTTCAACTATCACTGCCCTTCCTATCGCTTCCTGCTCAAGTTCATCTCCGTGATCAATGCAGTAGCCGACATTTAGGGGTCCGATTTTCCTAAAAATAGTGGTATACCAGCCTAGGGAATTTTCACAGGACCGACATCCGTGTGTGCGTGTGTGTGTGTGTGTGTGTGTGTGTGCGTGTGCGTCTGGAGTAAACTTGAATTCCAACAGGTATTTTCCGGCACTCCTTTAAGTTGATAATCGATATCACACGGTTTTCACTGGTTTGGAGGATAAGTAAGAGAGCGAAAGAGGATAAGAGTCACTCCTTTCGAATTTGTCTTCCCACGCAAAAAATTATCTCATCTATTTTTAGGACATGATTTCGACGCTTTCTTGTCTGTCTGAACTAAGATCGCTAGGAGATGAAATGCTCTCTTTAGGCTTTAACTGCTATTCTCAGGCCTTGAGGATAAATAAATGCATGTTGCGACACAATGTGTGATGGATTGTTCTTTAACATTTCGTGTCATTTTATGTTACAAATGCAGAAATGTTCGAGAAGAAAGCCACTTCCTTTGACGTGAAAAAGCTATCTACAAAGTGATCCATAAACAACAAAGAAAGATGTCTGAAACGCGTATCATTTGGACTCTCGGAAAAATGAAAAATCCAGTCAATTCTTCATAAAAACTGGCCAAATTCGTCAACCGTCCGGATTATCCACAGCTTGGGCAAAAAATTAATAGCATAATTTCATTATTTGTCACAGACTTGAGCTATTTTGGCCACAGTCATTTCGGTCCCATAAAGTGATTGCGCATAGGAACACTTGATTTTCGGACAATAATCCGAGTGAAATAAAGAAGGAGAACACCTTGAAATTTCCTCACTTTTGCGTTTGCTGTCTGACTAAATTCTACTGGAATTTCCGGGATGGTGGACCACGCGAAAGACCGGTTTCGATAGTAATTTAAACGTTAGTCAATCATTTGATAGCCGGGCGATTTCGGAGACGATTCTATTTTGTTTGGATAAATTCGTGCATGTGCGTATGCCAACAAGCACGTGTGCACGTAGGCATGTGTATGTATGATGTTCGTTTGGGTGTGCACTTGATTTTATTTTTATGCGTAAGCATCCACACACCACAATGGTATCAGTGAACAAGATTCTTGGGCAGATGGTACGGAATAATATTCATTATTGATCGTGATTCACAGTAAACTGTGTATTCGTTGGACCGGAATGAGTACACAAGCGGATTACACGAATCACCTGAAGGGCATGGCCTGAAAAGCAAACAAACAAGCAATCCCCTAAAACACCGATGATAAGATTCCGTTAAAACTGATGAACCGGACAAGCGACTAGATGCGACAAGTATATGGACGATCTATGAACGATGACTAAATATCTACTTTTTGGAATAAATGCGGCGTTTACGTTGGCTAGATTAAACGGAATGACGCTGTAAGTCAAGGTATAACATCTGCCACCAATAGTCTTGAATACGGATTCACGCTTTCAATTAGGAAATTTGGGACCCTCCTTTCGAACGGGCGGTTGGACGTTGTTCTCCTCATCCTAGCTATTGTGGTTTGGAATATTTAAATGGTGCGGGAAAGAAACAATGATCCGTTCTAACCAGCTTCATCTGACCAATATGGCACCTACACCGTCGTGTTATTTCCGTCCAGTTCGATCCAAACAAATAAGTCCGATGTAGTAAGGTACAATCGTGGAATAGTGAACAAAACGCAGTACGCTGTCACCAGTGTAAGAAATAAGAATCCTGCGATTCTTCGGGAAAAAATTAAATCCTCAATCAGTCCAGGACAGCGGGACTTCGATCAAGTCAATGAATTCACAAATATCTAATATCTCAGTTAACGGATCCGTACTAAGATTTTCGTTCTCCAATACCCCACTCAAAGATCACGGTTAATCCTGTGATCTTCGTTTGAACCTGAAAGATGATCAGTTTTGTACCGTTTCAAACGTCGGTACCGTTTCTAATTTCGGATACACTATTTATCGATAAAATGGTGAGCCTCGCGGTTTGTTTTTCTAACCAAGAGGACTTTGACACTCTGTTCTATCAATAGGTTAAAGTAGTAGTATAACCATTCGGTGGTGAATTCATTAACAAGTCGACTGGCAGGTTACGTATCAGAAACAAAAATATTTTGCACTTATTGAACAAGAGTAGATAGTCTATCCACTCCCTCAAATATTCATAAAAATCAGCTACAGTGTGGGATGAAAATATTCGGCCACTAATTTTCGACCTTAGAATCGGTAAAAATGGTTCACACGGTTTCGTACAAACCAGTGGACAGCAAAACTGTTGGTTGTGTTCCATGTAACTGGGTAGAAAATTACTGTGATAACTTTGGGTTAATTGCTGTTGATCACTGTAGTCTCATTTCTCACCTTTCACTGGTCTAAATTCACATGCATGCGATACTGCTTTCGTGTATTTGAACGTGGACTGGAACAACTGTCATGCGAAATCACTGAATGCAATTATTTGTATTGGGATGGACTTCGTCATTCGATGGCTGTGGTTATCAGCGATTTGACTTTTCCTACGATAGCGAAAACTAAGTCGACTGGATTAGAGGGGCGTCATGTCGTAAGTGATAAGGTGATCTCAGTGTGCTTATTGTTGGCAATAGAATTAGCATTTGTGATGGTGATATTAACAGTGATAGTAGTAGTAACAGTGCTATTGGTAAAAGTGTTAGTGGTAGTAGTAGTTATAACGGTAGTAGTATTAGTCATCTTAGTAGTAGTAGAAAAAACGGCAATATTATTAGTAGTACCAGTAATAGAATTGTCCGTGTTGGTGATAGTACAAAATGAATTTATTGATTTTTCGCGTAACTTCAGATACAGCATAAATCCCCAGCGGACACTGGAAATGCACATTCACAGATTTCCTTTTAGAAAACCGTGAAGAATCCAGCACAATTGCGAGGTAGCGCAGATAATGAACTGGATAGGATATTTAGGTATACCCGGTTACTGACGGTGACAGCTTGCCTCAACAGTTCGTGCTGACATTCGACTTAAGGTTTAACTAAGAGTTGATTATGCTATATTATTGTTTACATAATACTATTTTCGCCCGTGCCAGAAATATGCCGTAAATTGATTTTGAGGATCAGGCATCGTTCGTTGAATCAAGTTACCAATATCGTTTGTTCCGTTTTTCAGGATGAATTACTAAGCCAAATTTTTGCCATGACGTTATTCGATTACTCTCAGCCTATTCCTGGTCAATTCTGTTGGTATGTACGTAGCCACCGCATGTTCAGTATGAGTTTTAGAATGAATATTATTGTGTTGCGCCAATGAGGCCGTTTGCGGAGTTTCGCAATCCATCGCAGCTACATCTGAATCCAAAGCTGCTTTCTTTTGACACTTCACCGTAGAGGCGATGCGTCTCTCTTCGTTTAAACACACGGAGGAAAAAGACGGACTCAAGTATAACCTCTTTTTCAGTTTTTCTACACCACACCGTCAAAACTCGACGAAATTAGGAGACGAACAGGCAACACTGATTACCTGAAGAGTTATGGGGTTTTACAACGCGCATAAGAACACAATGGGAGACCAGACAATCGTGTAAGTAATGTATCGTTTTCCTTTAGATAAAACCTAACTGCATCCCTGTTGTGAAAATCTTTTGATAGGAATAGTTGTTCCTATGGATGGGACTGAATGCTTTAATCAGAATCGCCAGCATTGTCTGATCTTGTAAATTGTTTCAGGGAGTAGGAGAGCGTATTTACAAATCAACGAAAGGCTGAGTAGGTGAATTTTCCTTCGCAATTGACCATGTTCCACTGGGTCACAACATATCCGATTCAAAGGTCAACTGGCGAACTGTTAGACACCATAAATTCAATTTCGTTGTTCCACGTATTGGAAACTGCAAGTACTTGTAAAACTTACATGTCCTTTACTTCCCGTGTCCTTCCTGACACCAGACCAAATGCATTCAATCTTTGATTTGGGATATACAATATCAGTTTGTCCAAAAAACTATCAGATTTATCGGTTACTTTTGCTCCGAGAACCAGAAGAAAAAGTGCATACCTATTGACTAATGGACTCATTTGGACCAACCGAGAATAGCATGTCGGTCAGCCATAAACCAAAAGTGGAGGAAATTTGTTGATCACTGTTTCCGCGTTTCGGGCACTGGATGACCGGAAGTTACTCCCAAATGGCAAAGTTTTTACAAACGCATAATTTCAGTAAGTCTTAAAAATAACCTGTGGATTTAGTGGCACGCGTGGCACTTGCCGATCCACCGTCATCAACGTGAGCCTATCGAGTCAAGGATAGAAACACGTTATCGGGCATGCGTTGCTAGTGTTTTTGCGCTCGTGTGCCCGTGTGCATGCGTCCAAAATCGCGTTGGAGGAGAACATCCGAAGTAACGCCACACGGAACTAAGATTTCGCCAGTGCCTAATTACAGTCAACACTGTTAGTCTGGACCAAAACAATTCTCAGTGTCATTCAGTTAATTGAATATTTTCTTCAAGATGCTGATCATAAATGCTGCATTCATGTCACCCAATATAGGACCCTAATAATTTATCAATGTTCTTTGTTTCCTATGCTTCTGCTTAAACCAGAAGTCTATGATGCAATAATTCTTTGTTAAAGGTTAAAGAGTTATGGATCTTATGGTACCATTTCTTGTATGACAGTTCACAGGGCAACTTGAGGATTACTACGGCAGAAATCTACAAATCGGAAGCTAAGAGACAATTTTATCCGTGAATCATCACTGGAAACCAAACAGTAAGAATTCCTTCTGTTATTCCGCCAGGAATAAATGACCAGTTTTCTACACGAAATCTAGAAAATAAGACAGAATGTTAAGCACTAATTTTCAGCCGAGTAAGGGTATGAAACAAAGGAGAAACATAAAAGAGGATGACTTCCCCCGGATCAGCAACTAGCGCTGTTCTAAATCCCATTGATATATTCAAATCGCCGAACAATTACTCTGCTCGTGTACATTCCTCTGAAATGACACGAATAAGACCACGATGAAGAGGATAAACAAACCAGCAACCGTAAAGTAATTTGATCTCAATTTTTCCCAATTTCGTTTCAATATAATCCAGCATGTTTGAGCTATCTTTCTGCTTGTCCATTATCCGTCGATCCGCGGCCAATAGGACCATTTCTGCCCGTGAACTCATTTGCACTTCATTGTTTGTCACATTCCTGCATTTCTTCCGACTAACGTAGTCGAGGTTTTTAGGTCAACAAATCAATCCGATGTAGACTGGGTGAAGACTTCTAAACGAACGGAACTAAAAATGATGCGAAAGGCGGGCACAAAGGAGACGTTGAAGAGAATAGCATTCGGTAGAGGCAATCGATTTCCGATGGTAATCTAATAACTTATTATATTGATCACAGCATTTTTTCAGCTTTTACTTCTTTTATTAATGAAATAACAATGCACGTCATTCTTCAGGAAGGGGGCGGCTGTCAGCAGAGGGCTGCTGAGTGGGGAATTTGACCAGCGATGGGAGGATTCGAACATGCGACTGTCATGTCCATACGCCGCGGCCTTATCCGCTTGGCCACCACTGGTCATTATGTGCAATATGAGAATGCAGAGTGGAATCTATAGCAGTTCGACCTGTGGAACAGATATGGACCTTAGGAGAGATTAGGATTTTACTGAGCACTTAGGTTGAGCAAGCTAAATGTTTTTCAGTTCATGAAATACCCTCCGCAACGGAATCAGAACCTAGACGTATAAGGGAAAGTATGTTTTCGACAATTCATCTCGAGTCATTATGGCCAAATTTAGTAGACGATTAGCTACATTAGATGCACACTTTCTAGGATCTCGTTATTTTTATTTATTTATTCGTGTTCTGCAAAAGTTGCTCCCGTAAAGTCCCTTTATAGATTCTTCCTTGAGCAGAATTATCTGCTCGTCTTGTTAATTCTAAGTCTACGTAGGATGGACATATTTTGGTTGCTTTTGGACAGCAGACGGACTGTGGCTAGTAGTCGAGCTATTTCATCCATGCCACTGCCGGATTGGCAAACATTATCTGACCGTTTGGAATGCGTGAACGTGTTTGCCATTGTCAGCTTGCCATTCCGCACATTATTTCCGAGTTAAGTCAAAATTGTTTGAAATTGCTAACCCTAGAGCTTACTGATATACAGATCAAATGCGTTCAGCGGTGCACAAGCTCTTTTGAACTCTGTAAGAACTACTAGTGTGGTCTATAGTAGTCTGCGGTCAGCCAGCCTATTTACGCTTACCAGGTCTAGCGAGAGGCGTGGTCTTATTCAATGCTTCTGACAAAATTCCAAATAATTTTCACGTAATTCCGTAAGATTATGGGAAACAGTTTCGTCTATCCTTCTCTAGTTTGGTCCTAAAATCGACAAATGTTGACTAAGAAGACTTTCGATGAATTTGTTGTCGGCAATGTACTCCGTGAATTACGAATTCCACGTGGACTTCTCCATGCAATCGGACTTATCCATAAAGTCGAAAATCACAGAATCCAAAATTCGGAGACTTTAGTTTCATTTTTACGAACGACAGTACTGATGGTAGCTGAACCTTTGCAAAATTTATTTTCAGGCCAGCGGAAACAGTCCCATCACGTTCCATATTCCAACGAGGACAACGTGAAGGCGGCTGATCCATAGAAAAATGTTTGGAGATTGATTCACCCAAGCCAATGACAGGCACATAGGCTGTGATCAGAAAATGATATTTGCGTTTGAATGCAACTTTGCTTCTCCTAATGCTAGTAGATTCATCCTGGTTGATCATAGCCTCAATGGAACCTGTGTAGTAAGCCGACCAACTAGACATCCGATAGTTAGGAGGCTAACTGACGGACAGTGAAGAACAGAAAAAAAGAGTTTGTTCATTCACGCTTATGTCTGGATCCATCCGAGCTCATCAGGTCCATATTAAAGTCAACGCGTGACTGGTCCCACCTAAGTCGGAAACGTGATTGGAATATCTTGACGGTTGTCACTGCAATCGCTCGATGATAAATCGGGCGATATGCCCCATAAAATCGCGGAATGTCAGCTAAAGTAAGTCTGCTAACAGTGGGCATTTAAAAGCCATGTGGACTAGGATCCCGTGTGTGAGTTTGTGGTCAGAGTGTTGATCTCAGTCCAACAACTTAGGGAACTATACCACCTGCGCACGCACACGGCTGTGTAGCTTTTGCGTCCGTACTAATTGCATTTGCTGGTGCGTACTGCTTCCACGCCACAATACGCTCTTCTGACCACAGGCGTTTCTCTCTCTTTGGTCCAGGTGAACTGCCGTCAATTCAAGTTTGCGATTCGTCAGCCGTCTTCACTTTGATCACATTGGAACGTCATGTCTCTGACTCTTTGTTTTGATACCACACAGTTGACAGGACTTTTCCTATTGATCCACTGCGAGTTTCATTGAGGTTTAGCTACCGACAATATCGCGGGCAGCAAAAGTAAGGTTCTGGCATTTTCATTATCGTCAGCTGACAATAGCTGCTTAAAATATCTTTAAAATTCCTTGTCAATACTTTTGTAGATGTTTTTTGTCTAGGCGAACTAAATCATAGATTGCATACTTCATAAAAGCAACTTGACGACGAACAAAGTTGTAATATCTATTACTTATGCTCAACTCTTTTCCACAATTCCTTTATTGATAATATCGAAGAATTGAAAAGAGTTGTGCAATGTGATCTGCTTAATGTCTTTCTTCAGGATTTAGAAATTATACGAGCAAGTACGCTGCTGCCTGGCGAACAGAATTCCTTATGTAAAGAATTGTAAGTAGAGGTATTAGGGTCATACGAAACCTCGGTATTCCAGACATATTAGTAACGTAGTAAACAAGTAGAATATACCACGGTGTACTTCACGTTCTGATCAGCTGCGTTGCTTACTCCTGCTCTTAGGTGGCTGAAAAGGCTAATTCATTGACTGGAAACAGGATGTTTGTTTCATGACTGGTAGATGAGATTGTCCAAATCTGCAAATTGGCTTCCAAAGTTCGAGTTATGGAGTCGTATCCACCCGTTATCAGTGATACCGGATTTCTCCGGCTAGCAAAAGGACGCTAGTTAATTTCCGGCTAGTGGCGTCTGCTCTTAAACGTGTAGTGCCGAAAAGGATCTTCAGTTCAGTGTAAGAGCGGGCCGTTCCGATCCTCTCAAACCACTTCGAAAATATACAAAAATTATTCCAAGAAATTCCTCTCAGTCAGGTATCATTTTCAGAGCTCTTCTAGACCAGAGAACCGACTGATTCCCTAATCGTAAGTTGCAAAGTTTCAGTATTTTGTCACTAAACAGAAGCTGGCTGTCCCAGATTGGAAAGCTTGAAGAAGTTCGTCGAAGCGGACAGTAAAAGACAAACTGTCTAGTTTGCTGCGTCTCTAAATTAGATGCTACGTTTCAGAGGTACTTTTTAATACAATACCCATCAAGTACTTACCTGTTCTGTTCCCGAAAGTATTATTTAGCCAACTGACTTTTAGCGATGTGATCACTGCTCGTCTGTCATGCTGAACCGCTACTAGGGAGTGAATTATTTCGCCAAAAATGTGCGTTGTAAATTTGCCATTCGAAACAGCAACTATGCTAAAAATAGATTCAAAATGTTGAACCTGGGATGGGTGGATTTTGAGCTGAATGGGGCAAAATTGTTTTGATTTTCGTAACGACATTTCAGCACAAAATGTTCGTGTGTGTGTGTGTGTGTGGCTGTCTGACCTTGAAAACCCAATTCATAGGTCAGAATTTGCCTAAAGTTGTATTCGTTTTCATAAACTTTTGTTGAATGACACCTATGGATTCAACCGCCCAAACAGATCTTGATTGAACACTGCTCACGAAACTCAAAGTTGGTAAATTCGTGAAGTATGGAGATGATTTATTTGTGAAACTTGTTCAACCTTATGGTCGTTCTAACCCACGCATTGACTCAATCTATGCCATGTTACTACAAGTAATCAACCAGCATATCTACAGGGCTACACCGGAGTATTTGAAGATCCTACTTAACAATCCAATAAACGTTGATGATGGTTAGGTAATAAATGGTAAATGTGAAAAACATGGAGCATGTTTCAAACGTCTAATCATATATGCTCCATGGATGAGAAGTTCATCGCTCGTACAACCAACTGTTGGAATTTTCCTAATCAAAAGCAAAAGCATTTATCACTTGGACTGCCGACACGATAAGCATAAGTATTTATTCTGAGGAACCCAACGTAGAAATCTCGAGATAACTAAGAGAAAATCGATCAACAGTGACATGATTTTCCCAGACAACGTAAGCTGATGACAGTATACATCTCAGAAATGAAACGGACAAAAAAGTGACCTTCAATCCACTGACATGTACAAGTGAGTACAACACAACAGCCATTACGTCTGTTTTGGTATGACTTCGTCAGACATTATGGACTGCACATTGTGTATATGGATGGGAGGTTAGAATTCTCCCGGAAGCACGTGACCGGTTTGGCGGTTAGTGCCGCTTCTCAAACAGGCGTATGCAACACTAGTCCGGTCCGTGGACCTATAATCCGACCGTACTGGCAAAAATTTGCATACGATTGTAGTATCTTCAACTACTGTATGATGCGCTGGACTGTACAATCAAATAACTGTGAGTAAGCCGGTTGCAGTTCTACTGAATGAAGTGGAATGCCCAGATTTATTTTAATAGCACCACCAACAACCGCAGCAGTTCACAGTTTCCAGTGACTTGAAACAACGAAGATGAACGTGAAGATGATACCTCAAACACTGCTAGCCGCTTTGGGTACCAACCAGAAAGAACTGATTTTTTCCGTCGGCCAAGTACAAATTGGTTTATCTTACATTTGCTATCCAGAAAAATAACAAAGCTGTTTATTCATAACTATGCAAGTTTGTTCTTTCACCGTTTTTTTCAAAACAATGGCAAAAGTGTTCGCCATGGACCTGGATAAGGAAGCACATTCTGGCTTGCGGAAAATATCAAAACCTTTCTATAACTTTCAGTCTTGTCGTTTCTTTCGCATCTTCTCCAAAATGTCACTTATGGAAGCAAAAATTTCTCGTCCAATAGAACACCTGTTGCCTGATGGTAGATTACACGACGCACACCAGTAAGCGTTACTCGATCTCGTTCCATATACCAGTTTTTCTTTTGGGACCAGGTTTGAGTAAATATGCCAAAAGGATTAATAAAACAAATAGCTGCAGGGCAGAAATTATTTCGAGTCAAATGTTCCATTAGTACATGCGCCAAATTGTTGTTCATGTGAGTCCAAACAAACTAACATTGGCATACTGTGAATCCAAATGTTTACTTGCAGCCGCATATATGCATTCTTGCATACGGGCAGATACGTGCACACTTATGTGCAAATATTCATCCGTCGGCTTGAAACATCAACGCAAACGAAAAGGATTTTTTTTATCATAATCTATTTTGGTTTATAAATACGTTAGTTTCAACATAAATTCTTGGTCCAAGTCGTCATATTGACGTGTGTTGGTTCATATGCTCTCCTAGGGTTGACCCGAAACGTCAGTGCGATTTCCCCATAGATTAGTTTCACCAAGTTAAGAATAACGTGTTCCATTTTCGTCTCTCGTGTTTGGATTGCCAGTGCAGTTTCACCTTGAATTCAGACCACCCATTTAGATGAACGAGCTCGGTTCCGGTTTGTTTAGTGGGAAACGGTTTCCTTAAATGCACCTTTTTGCCGGTATTTTAAAATACTAACTTCTCAGGACCACCCTCCTGAAAGACACGTAGGCTTTAGCATAGAAGACTGCTTCTCCAGAGCAAAAAATCACAGGGAACCTTTGGATATGTGCAATGCCGATGGCAACGAGCTGGCATGTATTTCGTTTGTACAGAACGTTCTACTCAGATCAATCTAAAATAGAACTTCCGTCACAATAGCAAAGCGGTTGTAAACAAAAGATTACATTCATGTGGAACGAAAAGTTACATTCCTAGAAATGATCTACACTTCCATCTCTCTCTAAACTGAACACCTCAAAATGCTTTCTCTTGAACAGAACCCACATTTTGCCAGATAGATTGACTTACTAGTGGATCGATTGACCTTGCCCGGTTGATTTAATTGTAAATGCCATACAGACCTAACATCCTGCGGTTCAGGTCATTAGCTGAAGGCAAATAGGTTGATCGAAATTATATATGGCATTGCTGACATCTAATGAGTTTATTTTAGAAGACAGAATCAGTAGCAATGCTGTCTGCAGTACCAAAACCTCATATTGACCTGTAAACTCAGCAGTCTTCGAATTGCAGATTTCGTGAAACATTTTGCAGAGTGCAAAATTCACAATACAATAGAGACAATAGAGACTTGAGCCCCCCTGAGAAATTGAACGAAATGACGGAACATTCTTACCCCATTGAATTGAATGTGTCTGAAAAATCAGTTAAATTGCAAACAATTGGATAAATGTACAAAGTGTCAAAATGACCTAGGAATACGTTCTTACCATAGTACAATCTTAAGTCATTGTGATGCAGTTTTATTGCTCATGCAGAACATTGTAAAATGATTAGCTATTCGTTGGTTTCAATCATGCTGTTCCGCATCTTTTGGCTATTCAATATCTCATGCTCTCATAATCAAGGGTTATTGTGTTAATCAGTCCATTCAAGCACTTACCTTTTTGTCTGTTAATGGATAGTTCTGTATCTTCGCTTTTCCTTTGGAGATCACAAAACATCGGTTGCTATATCCTAGTCATCTGTGTACACAAATGTAACTATTAATAAAATCGAATGATCCACCTACAGCCCGTACACAAGGGCTGGAATCAACTTGCATTCACTCGTCAACTAAAGCCACTTCCGAACCGGGCTATCGCACAGAATCAGTAAGTCTGGGTAATGTGCAACTGTAGTTCTGTTTTTTTCTTCGCATGCTTCTAAGTACTGGTTGCCTTGGGCATGGTGCGAATGAATGTGCAAGATTATTGGTTGTGAAGTACTGAAGATTAGTAGGCTCTGTTACGTAACATCAGGTGTCTTTATAGAAAATGTGAGCAACTTTCGAATTAGTGTACGACAGGAGTAAGAGAGAAACGTCTAATCTTTTATGATAAACAATCACTTAGTAGTACCTTCCTAATACCAAACCTTTAATTACGGGCCTTGTACCCCTTTCTGAAGGTTAGCCTTGCATGAACAGCGAAAATCCCACGAATCGCCATGTGATTCTTAAATGTACTTATCATTCATTCGCTCTCCTGATTACTCGAATGAGATTCTAGTGATAAACAATCACCATTCTTAGACAGATGGGATAAGTGTTGGAAACTTCCTTATGCATAGAGACGCGGCAGTGTCGAGGATGATATGATAAGAATGTGAGATAAAATACAGCGAATATTGAAGTGTCAAGCTGAGTCAGTTCCACTTCCCGGGGACTTAAGTAGTAAGCAATTAAGTGACTATTTCCTGTCAACGTGTCCCTCGGTGACAAAAGGTATATAATAATTTATGAAGATTTAATCTGTCATCGCTAATTATAGAAAAAGGCGAAAAAGTGTGACGCATCTTGGCCGCTCTAGCATGACTTGACAATGGGTCAGTGGAGAAGTAACTTCTTTTTTTCAGACTCTTTTGCGGAAGATAAGCGCAGACTCATGGCAGTACGGCTCGTGATTTATATTTTATTGGTGGTAGTATCAGCTGCCTACTTTTGACTTTTCTGTCACTTTCATTCAGAAAAATCCATCCACGGGAATGTTAGTCTGCACATTTCAACCAACAGTGCCGAACAGTAAGGTCAGTCGAAATCAAAGAACGGGGTAGTTCCGCTAGTTGTTAAGGTTCTTGCATGACCAACTGGAGTAAAGCCAGGGCAAAATACTCGTTAATTGAAGACTACACCGTTAGCCAACAAAGGAAAGGAGTTCCGTCAGCCAAAGAGATAGTAAGTTCATTAGAGATTCCTAGATTGTATTGTCAAACATTCACTGGGCAATGCTTTCCACAGCGTTAGTTGGCTCAAATATTGCATGTTGGCCCGAGTCGGATGCGTGATCGATAACTTGAATTCACTTTCGACCTCGTTCATGCGGACGTTTCATGTTGAAGTTATGTGACTCGTGATCAGTTTGATCCATCCGTTTAGGCTGAGTCAGCTGATTCCATAGTTATTGTTTTCTTTGGATGAAAATGAATACGACAGCTACTCACACCCCCTGCCACCTAGGTGTTCGTAACTAGATGTTTCGGAATCACTCATTCGTTTCGGTATGTTTGAACATGCATCTTAGGTTACCAGTATAACCTCTGGTAATGTAACTGAAATAATTACATAGTTTGGTGTGAGACGCATCGGTTGATGGACAAATTGATGTGGCCAACAATCCTATCTGCCCCCGGTGGGTTGAGACCGATGGTCGTTTGTAACCCGCGGTAAAAATGACTAAATCATAGGAAGTACGGTGAACATTAAATCTTACTTACTTTTACTTTGATAATTAATGAAAAAAAGCTTCTTAGTTTGCGTTCCCACTTTTTGTTAGTGCATGCTACTTGTTGACTAGATATTGTTTAATTTGAAATCAAAGTAAAACGGTCACTTCAAACTGTTCCTTTCGACGAGAATGGAACCAATTTAGGTCCTTCAATTTAACCCGTCTCCTAGTCAATCAGTTTACTTTGGTTTCAGATTCTGCGCGTAATATACAAGGAGGACCTCAAAGAACGCTATTCGGCGGATCATGCAGACCTGTCAGACGAAGACTGTTTGAATGTACAACGGTAATCTAGAACAGATTTTCGAATGCCTCTGCAAAATAGCCGTTCTTTCTTATGCCTATGTCGAAAAACAAATAATGCATTCTTGGTTCTGCCTTAGTAAAACTTTATTGTGCTTGTCTAGTCGATTTACCCTGTGACAGTTGGAGCTGTTGCTAATCAGTGTTGCATCTATTTCGGAACTGTCGGCGCCTGGTGCTGCCTAGTCGTCCGTCTGAGCTTCAAATCTGTTGAACCTACTTCGCCTTGATAGCTTGGACGGCAGACTGCTTGTTTTAAAGCAATCGACACCACTTTCGAGTTACAATTAGAATGTAGTGTTATCTCTCCAACCAGCACAAATGGCTCTCTTTTATACGGTAATTTTTTTGCTCCAGAGCGTTGTGGACACTCCTAGCAAGCCACGATGTAAATTCACCTACCTGCTTGTTAAAACCTTGTGAGTACATACCGACCCATTGAAATAATCCCATTCGCTACCGATAGTTAGCTTGTGTAGTGCTTTTGTTGTGAGCTTGACAGAAAACTTATTTCAAACGAGGCTCCGGTAGATGGATTGCAGGTCTGTACCGCTGAGCTTAAAGTCACTGACAACTTTACTTTGACTGGTGCTGGCACGTTTACAATCTCTAAACACTAAGCGCAACGATTAAAACCTTCTTATATTAACAATAACACTTCAAACCAACTAGGTTTTGGGTTCACACGATCGGTTCCATGCGGGCCAAATTTATCCGGATTGACTAGGTTGTTTCGTTTGACTGAGCAAACAGTTATAGTTGGTTTATCGTGCTTAGTGTTGGCTGTAGTCGACTGCTGGGCAGATGAATAATTTCTCAGTGTACGTTTCGTTCTTGACAGACGACAGATTCTCGAATGCAGCTTTGTCCTTCCAGTTGCCCAACACGTCATCTCCTTTGCAAGTCACGCCGTTTTTACGTTCAGAAAAACACAACAGCTTGTTTTGTTAACGAGAAGAGTTCGAACAAACCATTTACATAATACTCGTTTGTGTGGAATAGACTCTGGTACAATCTATGTTTGTAATGAATATGCTTTCAGAAGTCATATTCTCTGCACCAGGTTTCTGCTGATCACTTGATCGGTCAGTTGATTTCATTGTTCATTCCAACTGTGAATTTGAGTTGCCGTTTATTGCCGTTTTGCATTTTCGTTCGACAAAGTGCATGTGCCGATTATTCGATGTATATTGGTTACATTCGGCCGAACGTGTTAGGTGGGACAACACATCTTGTCCTGGAAAACTTTGGACCATTATACGGATACTGGTTTAAGATGTCGAGAAGTGCCAATGCGGTGAAGAATTAAAACAACTCTCAACAATAATTGACAATTACTTATCACCGATTTTAAAATAAGTGCAATCGAATTGTTTCAGTCGATTAATAAGTTGATAAGTTAAGCAGATGATCACTGTGTTGCTGGCTGATTAAAGATGACTAAAGGAAAGTTTATCTGGCTCAGTGCCAAGTTAACCACGATATGGTAACATTCTTGTTCAAGGCAAGTGGACTCGCTTGTCTACCTCATTACCCCGAGCAAATGTGGTTGGGTGTGCACACAGCGACAAGACGTGACGCTTATTTGTCGTCCTGACATCGACAATGACCGTGGCCAGAGCTATCGATTGGCCGTGCTTCCGCCGCCGACCCCCCCTCGGGGAAACGGAAACAGTGTTGGCCTAATGTGATTTGTAACCCTTTTCCTATCTTACAAGTCAGTGCCGTCTTTAGGGACGAAATATTTGAAGTCCGGATTGGCATAGCCTTGCACAAAAGCATAGTGCCTAACTTAGACTGCTTGTTGAACTCAGTCGGCGCCCGAACGCTACTTGCTTTTCGTGCAGTTGGGAATAGTACGCGGTAGCAAAAACTGCAGCAATCGTGTGGCTAATTAGGAAACAAATAAGTTCAAGTACTCAGAATCACTTTTGGAATGTTTCATGCTCGATACAAAACAGGGTCTCATTTTCCCAAATTATAAGTGGGCATGAAAAGTGAATTGTTTTCAGTTCCGATAAGACGACTTTCAGCCAACCTAGTCGTATCTGTTATGGCCTTCTGTATGCAAATTGTCTGTCGCTCTTGAGACATTCCACTATGGTGTCTGTCATAAAAACTGTGTTGGCTCGCTACTTTGCAGTCTCATTCTGTTACCTTGTTTCCATCCTGGCACAAATTTGACACGTTTGTACATAACAGCTTCTCAAATCAGTTGTTTTGTATTTACGACAGTTTAATGGAAACCTCTACGGCCACTCACCCCCGCACGGTTCATCATTTCGATGACCACTAGATGATCGCATCTATTTTCCGAAATCCAATGCGTATTGTCTTGTCAGTAATAAAAGAAGAAGGAGGAAACAGTCGCCCATTTTCTGCCAACTGGAATGTAACTACGGCAGCCTGAGATGAGACTTAAATGATGTCCTGTATCATTTATGGTGATTGACAGAGAGCCTGATAAAATAGTTATACACTGCTCCAGTGGACAGAAGTCACTCCCGGAAGTTGTCACTGAATCTGTACCTATCGGGAATAAACGGGAATGTAATTAGTTATCACATTAGCAAAAGCATCGGTAGCCCAGTTAGCATAAGGTCACACGGAACTAGTCGGCAGTGTCCTCCTCGGGACACTTTCGAAAACCCCCTAAATGATCACCTCCATATCTGTTGTGGTCGTCTTGGACTACGTTAGTTTTATTTTGAGCTAAAATTTATTTTATTTTCGTTGAAATAGATGCGCGTTTGACTTCGCCTGCAACGACCTGATGTTGTAGTTTTTGTCGTATCTCACTCACTTCCCAACAGCTCAACGACTGAAGTTTTTGCCCATTACATTTAACAATTCTTGAGAGAGCTAATGTGTTTGCTAGATGTCCAATTTAGGACCGCAGGCGAAACCTGATGTCAAGTGCTTCTCTCGGTTTGCGTGATCCCAGTGACTATGTGCATCATCACTCATAGAAGTTCTTATCTCGTTTGACAGTTTCTGCAGACTAAAGGTCCACGATGGAAGTGGGGATAATGGCATAGTAACGATACAACCTATCGTGATAACAACTTGCTGAGGCACATTTTGGAACTATTTTTGTAGATAGAAAAGAAACCTCAGAAGCATTTCCAACTTCGTCTTTGAATCCAACATTTTGAACGCCTCGAGATAAAAAAAGGCTGCCGTAAACTTACATTTTCATTATGGCCAGTGTAAATAGGATGGTTTCCCCAACGATCCCAGTGGGATCATATATCAGAGAAGTGGCACATTTTGGTTGTTTAAACAAGACACCCCAACTCATTCATTTCATCAATTCCTTGTGCACATTCACGCCATATTTAGGAAACGAATGAGTGGTGTTGAATTGATCATTCCATGACATTATACCACGAACTGCTCTCTCTGTCATCCTGATCCTGAACCTTGACGTTGAGTGCTGCTTGCCAGCTAGACAGGGAGCTTCGATTTTTTTTTGATAATTAAAAACTTGCCCCAAAAGAATAGGCATTTGTATTTGACACTGGCCAAGTGGATTATTCAAAAAGGTCAGAACCCCCAATTCCAGATCCGCCGGTCTCTTTGGTGGTAGACGACAGTTTGCCGCCGCCCTGCTGATTGTCATATCTGACCTAATGGAATCATACGTGATTATGTGCCAATCCAAGTTTCATGATCGGAGTTGTCGGATCCTCTTGCCTCCGTGTAGTCGGCTGTTGTGGCCAAGGGGCATGATCCTTCAACTAGACCACAGCTTGAATCAAGTCATAAGATAGTTGGCGATTCTCATTGTGTTTCTTCGGGCTTGATAAAATTGCACAGTGAGAATGACTTATTTAAACTTAATGAAACAATGAAATAGTATCGATAAATTGCCAACTCATTCAAACCCAAAGTCACCAAGTTCTACTAGGGGAACACTCAAGCAATGACCCAGGTTCCAGCTTTCTCATTTGGGCTAACAAATGCTGCGATTTTATCGCAAATTAACAGCCCAAACATGACACAATGAGACTGAAGTCGAGGTACAGCTAAGAAGTTAATTTTTCTTAACTCTTCCCAAAGGTTCACTGGAGAAACTCCTTGGTCTTACCATCCGTTGGGGTGACAGATACCGAAACTACCTCTTTTTACTAACAACCTTCTCTTATTTCTATATTCTCAGGAGGGATCCATAAAGAAGTTAGTAATTAAAACAAAACAGGACGTGAGAAAGGCCTTCGATTTATACATTTCGTTCTTACCTTTTTTTGTTTATGTGCAAATCGGGTGCGTTCATTTTCGGGGTTGCAATCAAGAGAAGTGCATGTAAACCTGATTTAAATTGGTACACAATTTGCACGTAATAAACTCAATTTTAATTCGAACCTAAACCAAAATTTGTTGGCGCAAATAATCAAACAAAATTACAGTAACCCTTTGTTCGGTAACTGGGACAAACGCTATGTAAGTTAGCCGCAGTTAGCTTAGGCCAAAAAGGTTGTCTGGCCTGAGTGTTTCTAAGGAAATCCGAGAAGTTGACGTTGCAATCTTTTTGCTTCATTTTTATTAATGAAATAACAGCGTACGTTATTTTTCGGAAAGGGGACCGCAGCCAGCATTGGGCCACCAAGTGAGGAAGTTGACCGACGGCGGGAGGATTCGAACCCACGACCTCCACGTCCAAGCGCCACAACCTAATCCGCTCGGCCACCACCACCTGGGGAGGGCATCAAGAAATTTATAACGAAGTGCACGGTAACTCTCCTATCGCATGGGACAAGATTAATGACGAACT
Source organism: Fasciolopsis buskii (assembly GCA_008360955.1). Classification (NCBI taxonomy): domain Eukaryota; kingdom Metazoa; phylum Platyhelminthes; class Trematoda; order Plagiorchiida; family Fasciolidae; genus Fasciolopsis; species Fasciolopsis buskii. Next base: position 225,106 of record LUCM01002788.1, on the reverse strand, counting down.
TAGTTCGGCTTAGCATAATCAACACCGGCGGTATGAGAGAACGCGTTGCGCGCAATCATTCACTTTACTGCATCAAAGCTCAAGTTACCACAAACAAGCTCAGGAAAGTGCCAAATGCCTTGAACATTTTCGAAATTATCATCAACACATTCACGCTGTAACCACACTGAAAAAGAAACCCAAGACAGACTATTTGTGGTTGGGCCGCTCAGATATGATGCCAACCGAGCTGGCTCCCAAAGGTTGATAAAACTTCAACACATGAAATACCATCTCTTTGAAAAGGCATTAAACCCCGACGGACAGAAAACTTAGCTTTCCCATCAGATTACTACTTTAGAAGCACCTTAATTACGACGAAGCTTTTAGAAATAGGATCAATAGAGGCTCAAATGCATTCGGGATTAGTTTTACCTCAAAAATAGCGAAGATCGGTTCGTTTTGGTTCATTAAAGTCAACTTCAAATGATCTAAGGAAGGAAGTGCTCTTTCCAGTTGTGATGATGGAAGAGAGCTGGTCAGTGTGTATACCGGTTCGTTCCATTGATTCCTATTCACCAATTGTCGGACAAATTTGTCAGTGACCTGCGTTTCGTAAATAGGCAGTTGCACGATTCACCGGATTTTCTGCATTTCAACCGATGCAAAATAGGTTACGTTTGAAGTCTTGTGATAAATGGGTTTGGAATTTAGATCGCAAGGATTCCATGGCGATGTCGGGTAATGTTGTTAGTGCGTTGATAATGAATGACAGGCAAGCCTCCAGTTACAAAGATCCTACACTCGGCAGCATCTTTGATCTCCGGGCTCAATTTGTTATTGAATGTGTGGAACAAAATCGAAATTCAGAGTGCAACAGTGGGAATATATTTTTAATGATACCTGAAGTGGCAAGGGATGGAATCACTGAAACCAATCCGGTACCGGTTAGGTTGATCAAACCGCAGTTCATTATCCTGTTCCGGTGGCATATTTTTCTTCGTGTCTGGAACGGACAGAGTAATTTACTGGCAGTGTAGCATCTATAGCACGGCTGATCAATAAATGCCTTGGAGATTACCACTGAGCACATTGAGAAAACAAGTTGGCGAACAAGCTCGTTTTCAGTGATTCGTACTCATGCCACTGCATCACCATATATATATATATCTTGACAAAATATTTTCAATATAGGAAGGATTGGATTAGTCATACAAATATGGGTGGGGAAGGGATTTGTGGTGTTAATTGTTTTGTTGTCTAGGGTTTGTATTGGGACGGGGGTGGGCCAAGGGAGTTGAAGCGCAACCACAAATTGTTTTTGAGATCAAAGTGGAGGATTGTGAAGACGGATTGCGACAGCTTCCGCAGTGCTCGAGAGGCGACACTTTGCCGGCCTGGATTGTTGACCTCTGACATTATACAGGGTCCGGAAAGCTTGCGTCACAATCGCGGTGTGGTTAGTCTGTGCTAGTTGTGAGACAACTGCGCTATTAAGTGACTTAATTGTTCCAGTGCCTAACCATGCCGGGTGGTGCTCACGGATGCGTTCAGACAAGCGCCTGGTCGTGCGGCCGAAAATATTTTGTCAATATATCTAAATATACAGTGATGTAATGGCATGAGTACGAATCACTGAAAACGAGCTTGTTCGCCAACCTGATTAATAAATCTAAGTGTTCAAACCGTGATGATAATTAACGTTATTTCTGTGCGACAAAATATTTGTCCTCTGAAATGAGTCTGAAGTTCTTATTGTTGGTATTAATTTGAACCGGGCAAACTTAAGCGCACCATGTTCATTATCTTTACGTAAGTTAAGTGCCATGGGCCAGTTATATTGAGCTTCACTCGAAGATTTCTTTTTTTCACATTGTTGATTTGTAAACTGGCAAACGTGCTCGGAACAGCTTTTTCCCGTGTACCTAACAAAAGTAATCTACATAACTTCGGGGACTTTTGTAATCTTGGAATTGCAGTTATAGGCGGACATTTCGTTGTGACCGTGTAAGGGTTGCAGCTAGCTGAAACCTCATTTACTTTTGGCCCGTATTGATTTTGTGCTTCTGCGTATTTCACAATGTCATCGTGTACCAGCTAACCACCCTCTTCGAGGATCGATTCAGTTTAGTGCTCATTTCAGGGGCATTGTCTATCCGCCGGGCAAGATTATTATCCGTACCAGTAAACGCAAAAATGATTGCCCACATGCTGATCATGTCGCTCACCCTCCTTTCATTGGCAATTAAATATTTGCTACCTGAATCCCAAACCAATAGATCACAAGGATTCTGAGAACTTCAAAATCGATATGAGTACTAAACATCAATTTCAAACTATCTCTATTCAGAAGTGTATATTACACAATGACGACTGTTTATCGTAGCCCACCACTGTCTGTGTAGGACAGACGTTGTGATCTTGATGCGAGGTAGTCATCTCAGGAATTTCATATACTATAAGCGTACCCTACCGGATGATGAATTCCAATTTACTTCATACATCTAAGAGTCAAAACTCGGCCTATGAAGGTAATGGGCTGCATGGCCTGTAACGAGCTTTCGGTTTCATTCCATGAACGTAAGGTTGTCTTCTAGTCTCCACTTACGGTTAACGGCATAGTCCAGCATGCTGCATTTTCTCACACTACGAACTCAAATAACACGTAACACTGCTAAATGATCCCAAGTCACATAGACAGAAGGATGTCCGTTGCCACAGTCGAGTAGCTATTACCACATCGCATTGAAAGTTCTGATTTAAGTGATGGTATGCTAACCGAGACTTAGTGGTTCAGCGACTTAGTAGCTTCCGTTGAAAATGTTTGGAAACGTTTCTCGGAGGATTATTCCTTGTGCTATCCAACAGAAAACAGGTCGAAAATCAGCGGCATTATTCTGCAGTCAAAATGAACATCGGAATCATTAGACGATCAACCTGACTGCAGGCTTACTTTCGGTGAGTCGCTTCCCATTTAAAGTTTCCCAATTTTTGTCCTATCTACTGAATCTGTTCACTAAGTAGTTCGTCACCCCAGTTGAAATTAGTTATTCAGAACAGTTCACCCTGCGGAGCAGTCAACGCCATGTGGTCACGTTGCCAAAGAAAAGTTGTGAAATCGATGCCAGTGCTGTTTGGAGAATGTCTTTCCTCTGTTTTATTTGATTTTGGCTAAGACAGTTGACTAGACAGACATTTAATAGACTTACGTGACTGCACATTCAAAATTTGACAGAGTAACCGGAAAATCTGCTTAAAATAATTGCCGTGTACCTCGTCCCCCTTTTCATGTCCATTTCTTCCAGATATTTAATTTCCTGTATTTTCTTGCACCTTTTGCCTCATCCACGTTCCTAGTGTGTCCACAAATACCATTCATCTGCAAATCCGGAAGACTTGCTTCACTCCGTTAATTTAGCTTTATGGTCTCAAATGCACTAGACCGCTACTCGGCCCAACTTCCTTCCACTTCTCATTTTTCATTACAACAGCATCCTCAGAATGTGCCAGCAATATCTCCAGAGTGGTGAATCACCTAGTACCGCTCGATCTGCAACAAATTCTGTAGGAAGTTTCCCGAATTAATCCATCTAGATCCACACTATGTTGGAACGATTTTGGCTCAGTTAAAACAAGGAAACTCTTCACGTGAGTTTTGCATAAGGCCAAACCTGTTTTGCACAAAATAAACTGAACTAAAAGAGATCAGCAAGTTGCACAACCAGATATAAGTTATGCAGATTATTTTCTGTTTTTTATCGGTATTTTGCCAGCGGCTGAAGGGAATCACCGGTTTTTCGATCTTCTCTAATGCCGGATAAGCATAATCGCTGAAGGCGGTTGGCTTCATTTAAACTGACCCAAACAACCAGTCCATTTAATAATTGTCCCCAAGAAGAAAAACGCGCGGTATTTAGATCAGATCAAGTGCAATCTACCTGGTTGTTGTTTTTGTTACTCCACCGTTCTGTATGCAACTGGAATCGGGTAAAACTCGCTTTCTTTCTCTCATCGAATATTTTGCTCACAGATAGTCAACTATCCCTACGTGGAAAAAATTCAGTGGTTTTATTGGTTTATTTGCTTTGAAGCCGAGTACCCTTGCAATTTTTTAGCGGTTTTTAAATTTTGGTCACCCAAGCAGTTTTCAAGGGTCCAAATCAGAAACGAAATTAAATCCGAAGCTGTCTTAAAATCAACGTCTGACTAGCTTAAATGTAAGGTAACGTTGTTCTTATATGTTTCTCGGTTTTACAGTTCGTTTTGTCACTGATAACTCAAAATTGGAATACTAGACTAATATTCCGCCTGACGAGTTCCGGCAAAGCTAATAACTAGCTTGAATTACTTAGAAGAACATACGGACTCAGCACTTCAGTTTAACGCAGCACGTGTAACTGAGCAGTTTATAGTTCTAGCGGAATATATGAAGCCCGTAAAAGATTACAAACAGCTGGTAATTAACCGCATTAAACAGAATGTGAAACAAAACCACAGTCTGTTCGAGAATGATAGCCACTTCTTGTGCATTTGACTCGCTGGCTTGTTTCTGCTATTTTTCGATCTTCAGAGAAAAATTCATTGTTCTGGCTTGAAAGTTATTCATGTTATTGAATATCAACGGATTCCTTTAGCCCAAGGAATCTATACTTTTATGGTTAATGCGCTTCTGAAGCGCAAAGCTATTCAGAAGAAAATTTAGGAGCTGCTTCTAAGCTCTTGAGAAAAAGATGCCTCAGGTGGTAAAATAGGTAGATTGCATTTCGATGTATCACCATGCATGCTTATGTGTAGTGCGACAGTACAAATGTGTAGTCTTCAAATTTGGATCTATTAAGGTACTCTCTTTTTTACAGTCCTTTCAAGCGGAAAAATACACAGTCGTCACCCATATCTCCAAACGCATCGTTTTTTACCCTCTTTATTAAATATTAGATAACGGCAAGAATAGGGGAAGAAATGGAAAAACAAAATGGAGAATCGTATTTTAACTGGTCGTTATTCCTTGAAAACCATGTCTTGCATCAACGTCTTCAGCTTTAAACCGTTTTATCGCCATCTGCATTTCTTTGGAGGCATAAATAAGGACCGCTTCAAGCCCGTCATTTTAACAAAGTTCCTGTATGCACGTGGATGAGACAAAAAGGGAAAGCATGCGAAACCGGGAAGCAGAAATAAAAATTTCTTGATTTCGGTCTAGACGGCAAAATGTCACCAAAGCCCATTCCGGTTCCTGGTACCAGAGGCCTAGAAAAAGCTAATCATTTAGCCAGATATGACCGCAAGAAATGACGAAAAGCGTTAGGTACACCGCACAGTCGATTTTTGTTTGTACTGATTTCGGGTCTTATTTATCTCTATTTAGTTTGGTTCAGTTCAGTTTCCACAAATCGGTTATGACTGCAAGACAATTGTGGGTTCTATTCATTCTACTGGAGCATTCATCATCTCGGGGTCGAATTCGAAAGGCGATCATGATGTTAAACTGCGCACTTCTTGTACACTTGTGAACGCTGGACATGCGTAACCAAAAACGTCAGCTCACCAGTGGAATTTTCTGAGCTCATTATGCCCTTATCGCGACAAAAATCTCAAGACATCCAGCTATTCGCCTAACCGTCAGGAAACCAGCACAAGCGGTGAACTTCGCCGCACCAAGTGCTTCACGTGCTACCGTCGAATTTTGTGCACTTTGTAACGATCGGGCACGAACTTCGGAAACTGCGATTGGACTAAACGGTTACGAGATGAAATCAATGTTGCTACTTGACAGACAAATACTGGATCATTTTAGTAGTAGGAAATTGAATGTTTTCATGATATAATTCACCATGTGATATCATTGCTCAACTCACCATAAAGAAACCATGGAAGCACTGTACAGCAAAGAAGTCATCTTTAAGTAGGGGACGATCGCTTGAACTAGCGGACAGTAACCGTGCAAATCAGTGACGGATAGGTGCAACATCATGTGGTGCAGTTCAACAAACCGTTAAGTACCAGTCCGGTATCGTAATGGCTAAGGCGTTCGGCTCACAATCGTTCGTCCCGGGTTCGCTTCCTAGTTCGGGCGCGGTCGATATGCACCACTGGTGATTCCTAACAAGGATGAAACAGCTGTACAGTGCTTCCATAATTGATCCTTTGTCCCCCGTTTTTAAGGCTGGCCTATACTGTGGTTTGGGATAACCATCAAACCTTGAGGAATATTTGAGTGACCTGATGAGCAAACTGGAAGCTCTACCGATGCGCGGGATGTGGGTGCATCGGTCCTGCCTGACAGTTTGTGTGACGCCGGCTAGTGTCATAGCAGATGCGCTGGCTAAATCCATGATCCAGAGGATTAAGCATCATAGTGGTTACTATAGTTGCAATCGCTGCACCATCCCTGGCCGCGGCGTTGGCGGTCATGTTGTTTTTTGCGGTGTAAGTGCAAGGAAAAGAACGAAGACGGGAGAAGCATCACGCAGGAAATTCGGCCTTTGAAGAATTGCCTGTGGACACGATGGAGAGTTTTCCCACGGACTCCTTATGCACATGTTGTATTTGGGGATTATGAGGAGATAGTTGCTGATTTGGCGGAGATTTGGAAGGTCGCGGAAAGCACTCCCTTTTTCGTAGGCGGTCAGAGGCATAAATGACCACATCCAAGTCATTTCAAGGGAAATCCCCAGGAAATGTCGAACTCTGGATGATGCTGGAAGGCGACGGAATGCATGCATTTCCTGCTGTATATGAGACTTAAGGTGTTTGGCGATGTGCTTTAGGACGAGAATTACCAAAATTTATGGGCTTTTCGGCTGCCACCTGCAGAAGCAGATGGCGTTAACATTACGTAGACTACATCGAACAGCAATGTGAGATAATGATGACTTACTTCATTAAGCTCTACGGCGAGGAGTAAAACTTGCTTAGATTAGACTCAGGGTTGCAAATTTGCGATGACGTACGGACTCATGGTCGTATGAAACATTTTCTGCATTATCGATAAGTCATACATGCAAAAACTGGGGTATGAGTTACAAGCCGGAACATGATACCACAGAAAACCTTTCGTGGCACGATAGAACGTTCTATAGAAGCCCGATTGGATAAAAGCCCTAGGATAAGGGATAAGACACCGTCTGTTCCCGTTATCCGACGCTGCATTAAAAGCAAGGCCTTCAGGCTGAACGACCCCGCTCATATACTGTTCAGAGGTTACAGCCATAGGGAGGAATTTAAAAAAGCCGATAACGTCCTTCAGGCTAAAAATTTACTTACGCCACCAACAGTCTGACATCGTGGAAACGGTGCTTGTACTTGAAATAATTTGCAAAGGTTTGCTGTTGCCTTGAAATGAAAAACTGGCATTTTGCTCATTTATTCATAGCTGAAGTAAGTAACAACTTGTCGTATCCGATTAGGTGTTCTTTGCCATTGAGTTTGTTGAGGACAATTCGGTGACTGTCGTCAATCATTTTTGGATAACAGGGGAGGATTATGTCCCTCCGTCGTGCCGAAAGTAGAGCACCTGTTGATAGATGGACTGCCGCATTCCGGTAATAACAAAATGGCGGTACTTCTAAGTCGAGGTATGGTGACACTCCTTTCATTGCAACGACTTCTAACCATGTTCGTCGGCTAGAGGTTTTCGACCACCGATGTCTGCGTAATATAGCTAGGATTGCATGCAGTGACCGGGTGAGTAATATTGAGGTTAGGAATCAAGTATTGGGTGCCACTTCTGAGAATAGCTTATTTCAGCGTATGAAACTCTACAGAATACGCTGGTTGGGTCACGCGTTGCGTATGGTGAACGCTTGTCCACCATACCGTGCCCTATTTTGTGTTCCTCCTAAAGAATGGAAGAAGCCATGTGGAGGCCAACATATGACGTGGCAACGTAGGATGAGAAAATGTCCACCGAACTTATGTAGAGTAGGTGTCTCACGCCTTCGTGGTTGGGGTCCGAAAGACTCGTCGACTTGCTGGCTGGAGACACTGAAGGATATGGCAGTGAATCGTGAACATTGGCGATCGTGTTGTCATTTTCTATCGAATCAGCATGATTGAAAACACGTGCGTTTGTACAGTTAGACTGTGTTTCGTGTGTTGGCTGCAGCAGCATTGTGTCTTTTCCCACCTGTGTAGGTTCACTCCCTGTTCGCCTTAGATACTCACTATTTTTATATAAATGTGTAACTCTGGGGGAAGGCAGCGGTTAGTGAGGCCTGCCTTGCTGTTTGACGCTGAACGATGATGATGATGATGATGATGGTGATGTTGATGATTACAACGACTGCTCACAGATAATTGCGATCTGGCTGTGAAATTGCGCCAGTTGGTTGAGAAATCTTCCAAGGTCCTTTTCTCAGATGCCACATTTGTTCTGAACCGTTAGAGGAACCATCATTTGTATGTTTTATACTTGCTTGGGGCGGATTTATTTGTAGAAAATCAGTGGCGTTTACTGACTGCAAAAGTGATGACTGCCCAAGCCGTTTACCGAAGCGAACTCAACAGTTGTCTCCAGAGCTGCCGGATCTGAATATGTCGTCCTTCATATCCAGATCACCACTAAAAACCCTGAATTTTAGTGTCACCAGCTCCAACTTTGTCACGATATTTCGATGTCTTCAAGCAGAGGTGCTTTCATTGTTCGACAAGCCACTCAGACGCCTGTAGTCATCTCTAAACAGATAACTTCCGCCTAATGATGCCATGTTTCCTGCAAAACCATCACATTTTTGGGGCGCTTTAAGCTTTACTGTGCCTACCTAGGACCAGCAAACAAACTGGCGGGGTGTCTACTCAATGTGGGAGAACAGTTGTGCAATAAGTCACTGTGTTCTAATGAAAATAATGAAAATCCTTCACTGTCATATCTTATCCACATGTACTAATGTCAAAGATGAGAAGAGAAATGGCAAATATCCAGCACCAACTGCTCTTATTGATCCCAAACAATAATAGTAACAGTAATAGTAACTTCCTTCTTCGCTCTACCTCGGAGGACTCCCAAGAAACGAATCCACTGCATCTGTCATCGCAGTAACTCACCGGATACTCCTGAACAACGGGTCCAAATATATATTTTAGTTTTGCAATTTATGACAATATATTTTACACTTCCGGACAGCCGATATTATCTTCATTCGGATCGTATGGTAATTGGGGATGGACGGGCAGCGAATGCGCTGGTGATAACAACATTGTTGTTAGTGGTTCCGCGGGTTGCGATGGCTTGTGGTTATAGGGCATGTAAGCGGAGGCTGCTTGTGATAAATTTCCTAAGACTTAGGAAGAATGGGATATATTTAGCGGGAAGAATGCGGGAAAACGACAACGGTAGATTTGGTGTGTTTATCCCTTCCTTACACAAACGCTGCCATAATGTATATGAACTTGTTGCAAAATACCGTTTTTTAGGTCGTTTAGTATTCAGTCTGGGGGCGTTCCGAGGTATGTTTCGGAGCGTTTCTCGGTCGATTTGGGGCGTTAGTCTTGATTGGGCTGTTCCCATTCTCTTGAAAAATAAGTTGAAACAGAAAACAGTACCAGTGAAAGAACGCAATGAGGGTGCATTTATGAATAATGCAGCCTGAAAGTAGGCTGGTAGAACTTGCTGTTGAGCACTTGTCAGCGGTCATTGTTAGATTTGGGTTCTTTGTGACTTGTTCTATTTGGTTGCCTACGTAGTGGCCTACACCGACTTCCTATCTGACCAAATTGATCTTAGGCTGGACGTTGTTCTGCTTGTACTTGACGGGGTTTCTGTCTCCCCTGTCAATACTTTGCTGAGCGGTCTGCTTACCCGGTCAGCACAAGGGGAGCTAAAACATCCCCAAAACGGTCCGCCAAGGACCATTTTTCTAAGTGGCATTATATCACAATATTTTTGTTATTTTTCCTGAAGGGATCATATATTGAACACTTCCGATTTTTGTTTCCTTCCAAAGGCTGAAACACAAAGTATTTTATTGATTTCATATCTTGAGCGTCGCAGTTGGTAATTTTAGGAAATGCGGATAAATAACTACGTGAATAGGCAGTGGTTGATGGTTTTCGCCCGCGAAAATTCCAAAAGTTTTCAGAATTTACAATGTTCTAACGAGTCTTACTACGCGGTTTTAATGAGGTCTAATTGTGAAGGTCATTCGGTCTCGCAACCTGCCGGTGATAATGTGCTGCACGTGAGTTGCACTGTTGTGGTCATGGTTTCCGTCATTTTATATTAAATGTATGACTGGGTGTCCTTATTGATTGTTTGAACACGTGTTACTTGCGTTAGAGCGCATCTTGTGAGTTGTTATTATTGAAACTAAAGCATTTACATGAATATAAATGAAAGACTTGGGCTAAGTTTATGCTTACAAATTATTTTTACCACTGAGTGCTTAATTAGGCTCTTACAACCGTAAAACTTTCTTGTTATCTGAGGTGCATTGCTGTGGATCACCTAGATGGTATCCCTTGTGAATGACATCAGCTGGTTTAAGGAACTTACTTAGATGGGGGATTAATATTTATTAGAGACTCAATTGCATGACTTGCTCGCTAGATTCATGTTTAATGTGGTTTCCTGGACATCATTGCCTAATCTATTTTGCTCTGTCATTTCTGTTCCCGGAGTTTCTGTTTTTCCCCTTGTGTCCGTGTAAAGGATCCCGCTGTCTGGAAATTTCGTTAAAAATATTATGGCAAGAAATGAGTCGACGAATAGCTCCAGGTCAATCTGGTATATGTGGACACTCCAGAATATCGATGTGGGGATGAAGAC
>LUCM01002788.1:195800-214172 GCA_008360955.1 Fasciolopsis buskii | reverse complement strand
ACCTCTTCTGACTCAGGCAAGCTATGGAGATTTAATAGGAGTAAATGTGGCATATGTGATCGAGGCGTCAAATATCTCGGGAAGTTTTAACGTGTAAAACAGTTTTGTGTGTCACTAACTGATTGCAGTTACAAATAAATAGAGGAAAAACTGAGTATGTTTCCGCACCAACTAGCGGCGCAGCTGATTCCTGGTTAAATCGTCCAGCACAGGATGCCCGTATATTAGATCTTTCACATAGTGACAATATGTAATTTTAGCTCCCAACACGGAAACCCTGGTCCGAACACAAAATACTAACATGGACGTTAAAGATCAGTCATACTTAGGGATTAAACTTTTGCTGTAATCAGGCTTGGTTCCTACGATGTCCGTAATTTCTGTCATGCGTCAAGCGGCGTTGCACATGCATTTATCAGTGGAGGCAACCAGAACCCATATTAGGACCGTGTAGTAAGTTGCACTTAAAAATCTACTAAAGTTTGAGGCCGAATTTCCCATGAACGTATGGGCATCAACATTCGGTAATGGAACTCAGGATGTCGCGTCAGTTAATTACAACATCTGTCGTGGGTCAGCTGAAATGCGAACGTATTGACTGTACGCAAAAAGCAATATGAAAGGTGCGCACTGAAAAACGGTTTTGTCTGGTACGAAAGTTTGTGCATCGCTAGTAGGTTGCTTTATAGGCCACCCAGGAGCCACCGTGCAAACAATGCGAGAAAAGATGAGTCAGGTACTCCGCTCAGGACGACGTCAGAAACATTGTTCATTTTTCCGTGCGTCACCTGTTAGCTGCTTTCAAAGTAATACTAATTAAGAAATCAGCTATATGTATACGAAATGAAAACACTGACGACGTATATATCTGTCGATTTGAAATATGTGTCGCGCGGCTTCATTGCTGCAGTCCTGTACAACGTTTGCTACTATCAGCCTACATTACTGCCATAAACATCCTCCGTAAACGTAGTAAGGTTATTAATGCCATTTTCCATTGCTTTTCAGACTGAAAAAAATTCCAGGAAAATTTTTGTGTCCTTTTGGGGTCTGTTCTCGGACTGTTTCGAGATGTTTATGCTGACTGGGTGTGTACAGTATTCGTCTGACGAGGTGAGGCATTGTCCGTTGATGGACAACGTACTCTGTCACCATGTGATGATTGCATGATGCAATTTACCTGGCATTTGTAAGTGCAACTTTGCTATTTTTGTCGGATAGTTGCCTATTTTTTGTTTGCTTGAACGTTGGTAGATAAATGTGTACGAGGTTGCAATGTCATCGTTAGCACAGTTACCCATGTGTTAAGCATACAAACGATCAGCTATACGCGGCTGGACGCAATTAGTTAACGCATGCTATTCTCTCATTTCAGGATATGGAGGAATTGCAAATGACTGCTCATTCATCAACGGACTAAACCAATTCAATTTATGTCCTAATTATAATTCTATTTATCAAAAAAAAACGAATGTTAAGTCAGAGAGCAAGACCAAGATAACTGCATGTATAAAATCATTCGCAGGAGTGCTCAGCAGACTAATTAGGACAATCCAGCTGACAAATGGAGAAAAAGTTAACAGAATACAGTTGGAGAGACAAATTCAAACCTTCGAACAAGGCAGCCCTATCTAAACTTGAACGCGATTCAGTCATCTCTCTGCAAGTCATAGCAGAGGGATACAATATAGGTTATGAACAAATTGGAGTACTTCAAACTGGATGCAGAACTTGCGCTGAACGCAAGTATTTTGAGGCTCTGGTGATAAACACCCACTCCACATGCATCAATCATAACGTCTGGGCAGAGATTTGGGAGATATGGACAACCCTAAAATCAACACGAACAAAACATTCTAAGGGTCATCATGCTAGCTGATACGGCAGCACATGACGCGAAGAACAACTGACCTCTCATCCGCCATACAGTACATAATACAAACAAGCACACGCGCACAGACACACACATACACATGCAGACAAATTAACATGCTTTGGAATGTGATCGTTTCCTCAATTTTTTCATCGCACAACTTACCTTGAGAAAGAACACCCACGGTAGTCGAAATGGCGCATTACACCTACAAACAAGGCTATGTTATTAGCATTATATCCCTCACAATAAAAACTGGACTTTTCACTTGAATATGGCCCGCAGAAATGAAAAAAGAATCTCGCTGTTTTTGTAATTTTATTGCAATCTGTGGTTAATGGTTAAAACGGGGCAACCGAGCTTTTTGGCTGCATCCTCAGCAGCGGCACCTTATGAACCAACCAGATTTTTGGGACACCAGGATGACTAAGATTTCTTGAAGTCTTGAGTTATTACGAAGCTACGAGACAAATGACTCGGTACAAGGGGGTTTTTCAAGGGTCTGTGATATTTCCCTTTAATCTGAATGAGAAATCACCGGGGTGAAACGAGGATATCTTGAGGAGCGGTGCGGCACCCACTCTGTGGCAACTGGGAGCACCAAAAGTTTGACAGTGCCAAGCTAGATAGACAGCTAATTGCTAATTTGAGGGGAAATAATCGTTCGATGTTGGTTTGGCGAAAGTTTAGCCTGGGATTAATCCACTATTCCTAGATAGATGCCCAGTATTTTTATTGAAAATGCTTTTGCTAGCTAATTTTGCCATTTCTTTAGGTAGCAATTTCCATATAGATATCGCCCTGTGGGTAAAGAAATGGGCTCTTAGGAATGTCCGAGGCCCCGGCATGAAAACTTTATTGCAGTATCCCTCTGGTAACGAAACGGAGAGTAGGTTGAAACATTTATTTGCTTGGCCCGATGTGAAGAGAAAATACTTCGGAAAAGATCACCATGGGCATGTCCCAAGTAAAGAGGCATCGGTTGAACTTTGAGAGACGGGACGAGTAAAGCAAGTGGTTGAGCCACCCAAAGGTTTCGGTGGAGCTACCTTGAACTCCATTAGTGATTTCCGATATCTATCGAGACCGGTGTGCACGATCTGGTCATCTTTTCTAAGTGGGACCGAGCACTGGTTCCGTAGATAATCGGGAACTTGTCAAGTGGCAAACTTTTTAAAAACCGCTGTATAGAATTTGAAACACGCAATGTCTCCTTCCTGGTAAGTAGGTGGTGATGGGAGAGAGAGGACGATTACTGTTTAGCCAGGAACCTGATAATTTGGGGCGATCGACCCTGGCCAAGTGAGCCAACCAATTGATGCAGAATTTTTGTTCACTTGCCTTCCCTGGGGCCACGCCCATGCATTAGTCGCCGTTAGTGAGAAGGCTCTAATCCTCAGGCTATTCCTTGAGATAGTCTACGACTGACCACAATGGCTTTGGTGTGGAGCTGCGAAGAATTGCGTCGTCATCATGCATGACATTGTTGATGGGAATGACTCGAGTTAGGTCTTTACTTCATGTTAAAAACAGGAGAGGATCAAGCACCGGTCTTTTTGGTGCTTCAGCAGTAACTGGGTATGTTTTTGAGGGGGCATGCCATGCTTTCACCATAAAGGGTTGGCCAGCTTGGAAGCCGTTTAGAATCTCCGGCATTGGACCATAGTTTTGAAGCCTTTGAAGAAGTAGGATGTGGAGAACCATGATCGAAGGCTTTGGCGAGTTCCATAAGGACAGCATATAAAATCTGACCATCCTCTTGCGCCCTCATCAGCCTGTCCATATGAATTAGCGAACTGGAGATGCATGGCCTATCAGGAAGGAAGCCACGCTGAGAGGAATCTAAATGTTGCACCAACTCAGGGTTTTGGGCACAGGGCCTTTCAAAATGCGGTCAAGCAATTCTCCCGGGACTGTGGTTAGGCTAACTTGCCGATGGCTGGAGGGGGACCCCGGCTAATTTCCACAGAAATAAGTGTTGTGGTAGCCTTCCTCCTGCATTTAGAGAAAACGTCGCTATCGGTGCACCGCTGGAAGGAGGAGGCGTAATTGGTCGTTATGCCGCCCAAAGCTTACTTTGTAATCCTGGACTCAGTTACATAAGGCTACATGGAGAGCTATGAATTTAGGATTTGCGGATTTTTCGGAAACTGCACTCGCATGTTGTTGCGGTATTTTGGGCAAATGATGGGGTGCCTAGTTATTGAACTGGGGCCAAAAAGGCTTCGGAAGTTTGGGCTGAATGCCTCCGCCACGGCAATGGGAAATAAAAGGATTATCCTGGGTATCTTTGAGAGCTAATGGAGCAAATGTTCTGCAGTTTTGAAGTCACGTTTGTTGCAAAATTTTTTCCGTGATCCAGCTCTCTTGAAGACAGATCATCACTTTTTCATTCTCTATTGCCTTGTTTTGTGTTTACATAGACTGCAGATAGGTCGCAGGTTTTCTTCATCCCGTGTTGGGACCGATGGTTGCAAAATGAAGTTGAAAAGTAATGAATAAGAATATGGTGCTCTTGGAGATGACAACAAAGTATATGGGGACAAATGCAGCATGGAGATTAGCAGAAAGCAAATACCAGAGCAGGATGGGAAATGTGCAATTTAACCAGGTCATTCAAAGTGATTCATGCATGCAAAACAGACCTACAGTTTGCGCACTATGGAGCTCTGGAATAACTTCGACTCTTAGTGAGTTACAAAAAATATTTGGTGGGGAATATCGGCAAAACCAATGGGAATTCAGTGGAAACAGCTAGCACCATTTAAGAGACAGGGGCTGGATTTTGCCAGATTGGCAGGCTTAGGCTGAGGACACATAGTAACAGTTGAGCACCCAGCACGTTTGTGCATCAAAAAAGTGCTTTGCGTCAAGTTCAATATTGGACAATACCTTTAGGGTTTCCCTGGGTGTGGGGATTCTAATACGATCCGGGGAGCCAAGGCAGGGACGAAGATCTCACATATTTCTCAAAATATTCGGCCGACAATGGTCTCAGGGATGGGGTTCTCACGCGAAACCTAGCTTGTAGTTTTTAGATTCACCTTCATCACATCGGGTAAATTGGAGAATACTTCTTCTCACTTCGTCGCTGGTGCGTATGTCGAGCGTGTAGGTTGTGATCTATGCATTATTGGAAGGGATCGATTTAACGGACGACGCGAACTCGCAGGTCTGCGATTACGAGAAAAATAGTTCTGGAAGGGAAAATAAATCTTGGTCCCGCTTCGTACCTTAATTGGTTTAGATATCTGACGAGATGGCACTGTGCCATCAGTCGACATAAGAGATATGAGAATGGAGAAGGAAGTTTATGGTATGGCGTTGGTAGCATCTGTGTAAAAGTTTGGTTGATCGAAACTTTCTTGCTCTAATTTTTTCTGTTTCCTCTTCATTTGACGTACGAATACTCTTTCCGAACATCCTTGGATGACGCCGACCTTGGCAGCCGTTGATTTTCTACGTGATGCATTTATCGATCTTTGATTTGTCCTCTTACTCCCTGGTTGAGATTTTTTCTGGACACTTCGTGCAGTCACAGATCAACCTGACTCGAAGCATCTTGTTTTGTTGCAGTCCACTTTCGTTTTATCGCCCACGTCGGTTAATCATAAACATTCACCTAGTCTCTATTGATTTTTCGTTATCCCATTCAGAAATGTCAGGCCTGATCAAGCGCGCAGGATTCCTTGCATTTGTTTGATCAGCAGGATAGGTGCTCTCTTTTTTATCCCCCCAATGGAGCGTGCATTTTAAATAGATGTGTCCTAAATTATGGCCACCTTTGGGCTGCAAAGTAAGTGAGGCTCCCTGTCAAATGCATGGCTGCTGTGTTCAAGATTTTCAACCCAGGATTACGGCGGTAAGCAGAATTTGCGAAGCGGCCTCGCCTTCCACTAGGTTTCGCTGCAAGTCACGCTCTCCGTTGCTCTGAGGTTTTGAAGCGTTATTCAAGACGTGTGAAGTGTATTATTGGGCGAATCGATTTAAGAATGGTTGTTTTACCTCACCCAGACCATGACTTCTGCACTGGGTCGTGAAAGTTCAGTTGGTAGCAAAATCCTTGCAGGCCGAAGTTGACATGCAAAATACTCCATGCCAGAAGGATATAAATGGCTACACAAGTTGAAGTATGACACTGAATTGGGGCTGAGGTGAAGTATACACAAAACCGTTGATGCAAAAAACTACTGTAAGATTATCGATCTATTTGCTTGAGGAAAAGAACCCAGGATTCCGGGACTGGCAAGTCACGGAGATGTTGCGATGCCGGAGTGCGTTTTATACCTCACGTACTATATGTCACGAAGCCAAGCAACAGATCTAAAGGACTGCCATGAAAACTCTGGTTCATTCTATAACCGCAGACACTGAATAATAACATCTCACATTTAACGGTCTAAACGGTCTACTCACATGTGGTTTCCTTCAATTAGTTTGCTTACGTCACCATTATTGAAAGGCCCCATTTTGTGTCCTGGCTCATGACACGGCTACCTTATGTGCTCGGTAGCCCTTGACCTTTGGTTTTGGCTGTATTGTGGCATTGGCTGCAAAATTTGGGATAGTGTTTTTACAGTTTTATGGTTGCCAGTTCGGCACCGTGAGGCCTTGAGGAACACACTTGTTTTGATTCACCGTATGCATCCGTTTGGCTGAGCTTTAGTCGAATATCTAAACTATACATTATTCGTGTTAGTTTTTTTGAAGGATAAAATAATTCCGAGAAAGTGGTCGAAATCACTTCGACCTGGCCAGGAAGTAATTCCGCAAGTCACGAATTCCCTTTTGGGTCATGATGATTCTTTTGAGCACATATCCGCGGTCCCACCAGTAATATATTGTGCTGGTTGTGAGCACATAGATATCAGCGATGCCGAGGTGAATAGGTCGGGGATAGCTGAATTAGAACTGGATTAGAAGTTGAACAAGCTCCCAGCCCGTGCCGTAGGTAGCCGGACAACCGATTGGAAAATCAGTTGAAATCGGGTGAAGCAGTCTAGCAAATATCGCCAAAACTCACATCCGTGGAGATCGAAAACATAAGGTCAGAAACGCACCCGACCTTCTGAGCTAAAAATCGCTGACCTTTAGTGGACAACGGGAGAATTACCCCTAATTGGTTAGGCCGCACAAGAACTTCACTGAATCCATAATAAATGATCTTGGACAACGTTTTATTTATCTGAGGCACTATTACCGCGGCCGAGCCAGGGAGACAATAGAAGAGTATTAAATGTTATAGCCTAATTTATGCTATAACATAGCACTGAAGACCATAAAAATTGTTTGGGCAGCCTTTAAGGATAGCAAGAAAATTCGTAGACGGCTTCCATCTCAAGCAAAGCTCCCGTGAGGTTGTTTTGGCTTGTCTCCGAACTTGTCAATAAAGCTACAGAACCGAGGCGTAGCAAAGATCACATGCAATACCAACTCCGCATCAACGCGCTGCACGTCCTGGAATTGACTATCCGCCCTCTGCCTGTTGACCTCAGGGGGAGCTAGGCGGATGAGCGGACATGGTTAGCACAGAAAATAAAAAAGCCAGTTTTATGGAACTGGCAGATTTTGCTGAAACACTGACACACAATGCCTACAGTGGCTTTTACAGCAGCAGGCTTATCGGAGCACATAGGGCTCTCAACATTGGAGGGTCAGATGATCAGGTCAGACGGTAGACAGGAGGAAGCACCCACGTTATCTTGCAGAGTGAACACCGATAGACAAAGTCCAGACTGAGTGGAGAAGCACATGTGTTGGTGGAATACCGGAAACTAAAAATAATGAAAGCCGAGGGGGGCCAGGGCATAGGAAAAATTACTGGCACCTATCTCATCTCCCTGAATCAACCACATCTAGATAGAAGGTGCCGAAAAGGAAATGATTGCACGCGATGCTAGCGTGAAAACCTTCAGTCTGGTAACACACACCGAAATGAGTCGGAGGCACAAGCCAGGAAGGGACAAAGGGGTGTTTCCAGGGCATCGAGAAAGCCGGTTGAGTTCACAAGCACAGGTTGACGTGGTGATTCCCGAAAAGACTGATAGGGTTTTAGTTGATTTGATTAGCTGTTTGGACATAATTTTCGCCATAAACCATTTCAATAGGCCGTTTGGCATTCGAAAGAAGCAGCCAGAGAACATGAAAACACGGTGGTCGGCGTTCTGGAGACCGCCTCCTACACACGGGCCGTATAAACTATGCGCTAGATTTGTTGGCATCCCCCCACCCACCGGTACGTTAATTACATCCAGATGGGCCCCGCACTCCACAACACTGCGCAGTTTCTATCAACTCCTTTCACTTCCCCTCGACCTACTCACCTCCTTTCCTACTTCCGCTGCATGAATTCCATCATGCTGTCCATATATAACCCTAAATGCGATTGACAGAATGACCACCAGGGCCCTGCCATTTTTTCTAGGCCCACCAACCCCAGACGCTCTGGCCTCTCCATTGGTCCCTCTCTTATATTACTGTAACTTTCCCACGGCATCAAATTCCTCTGAGGCTGACTGTGACAATGGCGGGTTACGTTTTCCTGGTCACCCGCTCACCAGATTTCCTCCCCAATTCTTCTGGCGAACCATCTACCGAACACGTCCAGTCATTATCTAATGATGTACCACCGTTCCGCTCTGGGTCGAAGCCCCCTAACCTTAAAAGTGCAGCACAATTCCGACGGAAAGCGGTCAAAGGGAGAAAAAGGAATGTTCCAATGAAAGGTTGAAAGTAAAAATGATGTTTCCTCCAAAATTACCAATCAGTGGGAACCTGGCCTTTGTCCAAAATGGCGACCCTTGGC
The DNA here is from genome assembly GCA_008360955.1 of Fasciolopsis buskii. Taxonomy (NCBI): domain Eukaryota; kingdom Metazoa; phylum Platyhelminthes; class Trematoda; order Plagiorchiida; family Fasciolidae; genus Fasciolopsis; species Fasciolopsis buskii. Next base: position 205,494 of record LUCM01002788.1, on the reverse strand, counting down.
AGCAGGGGTTCTCCCGGACAACTTATGCTACTTTTTAAATGCCAGCTTCACACCAAGGGAAATTAAATGTTAACCTTTTGTACTCTCGTTCAATTTCTTTTTGGAACTAATCACTGAGACTTTGGTCAATGGTCACATTCCGAACAACGCCATAACCACTCCCGGCTAAAAGTCCTTCGAGAAAAGCATCCAGATCAGCGCGGATTGGGCTAACTGGTCCACATCAAGGATTTAGGAACAACTACATTGTCAGGATATCACATTGAACGCCATACAAGATACCGCTCAGGCCAAAGCCGAGATGGGCAACGAAGGTCTCTTGGGGATACCCCTATCACCCCATGAATTTAGCCAGATAGACTTTCCGATGCCAACCCGACTGATGATTATCGCTTTTGACCTATCGTGTCTCAGGCTGAGTGGTTGAGGCTTCAGTGCACCTGGCGTTTGCTGATGCTTATCGTTCGCTCTAATTTACTTACGCTCCATCATTGAAAGTGTTCGACAGGTCGTTTGGACCTAACGCCTAAATGATCGAACATGGAGTGTCAGTGCTCCTGACTTGATATCTACTATGGGCTTAACACACATCCAAACGCCCACTGTGGCTAGTTTACCTGGATATGAGCATCGGCTCGTTGGCTCATTCAAACAGCCCTCCTATATAGATATCTGCCATTAAAATCAGGGCCACAGTTAAGAGTTGGTTGGAAAGGTTTACCTACTGTGGTTCTTTATTCCACTGAGGACCCATATTCCAGCACCAGAAGTGCAGGCAGCCGCTGACAAGCTGTTAAAACCTTCACAGGTGCTTGATGTCAGTACTCCACCTCAGACCCTAAGCATGCTTCGCAAAAGAAAATTAGTGACCTACTAATTTGAAGCTCTGAAGAAATCTCTAAACGCCAGAGATTTTTTGTTAGCTTACCAACAAGCAGCCTAACCAGAACTCTGCAAACGGTATTGGATCACAGAAGCAAAAAGCAAGATTTAGCTACAAAGCAGCCCGACTCAAAAGTGGTACTAGAAGAGTGCTTGAGCGCAGAATTACTCCTTCCAGATTTCAGCCACTGAAATCCCATATGTGATTCACAGGTTTATTTATGTAAATCACCCCCAAGAGCTTGCAGAGGCATTCGGTGATCCCTTTGCATCCGATAGGGTAAGTGACAACAGTCCTGTTACCACATGCCGACCTCGTTGGCTACAGAGTCATACTGAACAATCGCTTTTCTTCCGGAGGAAGTATTCTGGCTGTTGGAAAAAGACAAACCTGGTTACTACGGTGGGCTTGGTCCCTTACCTCAGGTTCTCTCCTAGCTAGATGGATATCTCAGTTTTGTCGGCAGATCTTTTTACTCTTTCCATTCTATGCCACAAATTCCTGTAACAATTAAAAACCTCTGCAAATATTCGTGTTCACTAAATGGCATACGTTTTTTCTGCCAATTGTCGCTCAACCGACCACACCACATGGTTCCCAGAATTATGGAATGTTTGGTCAACGAAGGTCTTTTCGCCTATCTTCTCAAACAGTAACTTATTAACACTGGGCAACAAGGCTGTTTTTAAAAGAAATGCTGCGGTACTTGCAAGTCTGGCTGCTTGAAAGCTTATAGCCAAGGCCCAATCACTGGAAGTCTAATTGTAACAACATTCCAGACATAGTGAAAACTTTCGACAGAGTGTCTCACCGTAGGTTGCCGAATAAAACTGAATCTTACGGTATTGTTGATCTGACCTTATTGTGGTTCTCATCATAGTTTTCATCTAGAAGCGCGGTGGTTCAAGCAAAGAGCTGAAGACCTGAACATAGATTAGCGACCACCGGTGCAATCCAAGGCAGCCTTCTCGGTCTCCTGCTCTACCTGTTGTACATGGACGACGTCTTCGACATCGCTCGTAAGGGCGGCTCTTTTCTTTTCGCTGGACTCATTAAAATTGTCTACGCGTTTTGCCCTGAAGCCTTGATGCGTATCACTGGTAACATATTGGAGGACCCGACCCCTGGAAAAATGACGGGATGATAAAACTTTTCTGCCGGAAAAACCGCACCATGTCGTACAGAAGCAGTTTATCTCAAGAAAACTCAAAATTGATGGCCATATCTTCCTCCCTAGCAGTCACGTTTGCTACGCGGGGCCAAGCTACACTTTCAAACATGCTCTCACACAGGTTGCGAAAGCCACAAAGTTAGCGGAGCTGCTAGACATAAATAAAGTAAGCTGCAATCTTTTAGAACCGACGTCAGGCTTGCTCGGAGCACTGTTTTATTAGTCTGCGCAAACGCGATGCACTGCGGCAGAATGACAATCAGAGACTTCCAGCGCGCATTATTGAGGCGGTTGACTGGCTTCCCGTTTAACCTGAATTAAATGGAACGTCGCAATTTACTGCACTCAGGTCTATTGTGGCTCCGAAGTTCAAGAGCCAACCCGGTGCTTTTCTCCAATATTGTAAGAAGGATCAGCTGCTTCTCTGGACCTCGCGTTAGAAGTCCTATCATTTTACTTTCTCTGAAATGCAGAATCCACTAGTGCCTTCTCAGTTCCAAAGATGTCAGTCACAGCCAAATTCTATATTGCTATATATTTACCATTATGGAACAAATTTGCCTAAAAGCGACCAGCGGAAACTTTTCCATCAAACGACAAAAATCCCTTGGAAACTGGCGAGACATGCAGCGTTCATGGTCATGACGTAAGAAAGCAGGTGACAAGAACAGTGAACTTGCACGTGCAACGGGTAATAAAACCGAAAAGATGAACACTAATATAGCCAGATTTGCCAAATTTTGCTTAACCGTTGTCGGTGTTAATCGATGATGTGTGGGAAAATTGAATCAAGGCAAGCCATCCGGTTTTGACGTGAAAGCAGTAGGCCGCCACATGCGCATTGCAATCATCAGTAGTATGCATTGGCAAAAAAGAGATTCTTCATTCAATACCGGTGTCAACGAATGATAACGAATGCGAAGTTAGTATGACCTGGTGAATAGGGTGAGTCTTAACTGGGATCTACTACCATTTTCAATACTACATGGAAGCTTCCTGTCATCAACTGTCCCAGAGGGCTGCAGATGAATTCTTGTCTTAGGGTGACCAGTTGCATTCAGTAATTAACCAATAACAAGCGAGTGACCGGAAGCAAGACTTCACAAGCTTCTTCATTGTGTTCCTTGATAAATAATGTTCCGCTGGCCGCACTGATGTTCCCACCAAGCACCCTGTCCACTTTCTGGGCTGTCTGCAACATAATGTTCCATGTTTAAACCGGTGCATTATCGGGCATTGACGCTCAAGTACATGGGTAGTCTGACTCTTAGAGCAACCCCCAGAGCCCGTCGGTCACCTTCAGCAATGTTCATTCCCTGCCTCATGAACCATAACGTTCGGCTCCGCTGAATCCTCCCTGTTTAACCATTCTTCAAAGCCAAAAGCTTGGCGTGAGTTGCCCTGAGGAAAACAGCTCTCGAGCTACATTTTAATCGAAAATAGCGCTTATTTTACATACAGGAAATATCTTGGATAACTTGAAGAAATTACGCTGTCTCAGGCAGCGGCTTTGAATTTGTCACTCTGCTGCATTGTCTTCCGACTTTTCTTGTTGTCGTCCGCTTCTTCGCTTGCCAGTTTCCGGTTCATTAGTTTGTCTTTATTTTCCGAGCCATCCATTCAGGTTGGTCCGATTTTTAGTCTCCTGGTTTCCCTATTTGGCCATCTTCCCTTTGCAAGCCACATCTATGCTCCTTTCAAAAACGACCTCGAGCGTTTCGACCGTCCCTTGCTAACTTTTTACTGCCATGAGTTAACCACCACCACTTCAGGCACAAATAAATTGTGATCACACCCGTGTGTGCTATGATCGCTTATACCTGCTGATCATGTATTCGATGATGACTGAAAAATATGCCTTTGGTATTATAATTTGTAGGGTTTCAGAACTTCCCAGAGTCACCATTAAATAGCTTTTTTCTAAGCACTTCAAGCTGATCCAGTTTAAGTTTTCGGGCCATTGCTTGTAACCCATTTGCCTCACCCGTGTATGCCGGTGTGGGAAGGCCCGCTGGATCTGGTACGGTATTTTAACATCCACTACCTAAAATAGTCGTCATTGCTGAATGCGGTGCTCAAAGTATATCCAAACCACTGCTGCTCTCTGTGTCTTAGTTCATTCAGTCATCTCAAAGTGTCGCAAGGCATGTCATAATTTCTTGGTCTATTTTTGGCCTTGTGGATTATGCTTGACGCTTGCACCCAGTTTTAAAGTAAATTAATTGACCTGTGACGCTCGCCTTAACCGATCCTGGTTTCAGGTGGACCCGTTCAGCGGATTTAGGTATAGGATTCGCTTTTGAGCCGTTGGCGCTTATTTGCGTTTAAGCATAGGTCTCATCAAACTGACCATTGGTAAACACTACTCAGATACCTGTGGGTGGCCTTAGTGCCTAATGCCTCTACTAACTTGGTGTCCCCGGTGAACATCAACCAAGAATTTTGAGCCCTTCATTTGCGTTGTTGAGGAGCATCAATAAAAATAGCGGCCCCGGCTTTGTCCCCTTTAAACTCTCGTTGTGCGGCATTGGTGTGTACGATAAGCAGCCCTATAAATGCATGCTGAAAAGTTGCTTCATTCAAATGTGCATTTTGGCGACCAACCCAGGGGTCACTGCCTTATGTTCTGGACGCATGTGGTCCTCCGAGTAGAAGGTCTTCCGTAAGTATAGTCATCTGGCTTCTGCTAGCTGACCGCTATCTGTTATATTCATCCCTTCATTCATAAAGTTAATCAGGTTTTGCAGACTGCATTGCTTATTCCAGAGACCGTTCTAGTTAATCTTTACTATCCCGCTGTTCTCCGGACAGCTCACCGTCCTGCGGCACAGATCTCCTAGGGGTATTTTGCATGGAAGCTCTCCGTAACTATCAATTGTCTCTGGGCCTCCATGCAGACGTAGGATTTTCGGGGTGGGCCTAGAAGGTCTCCCCTCATCACGCAGCGCATTACAACTTCCGATGAACGCCTCTACTAAATNTGTGGGTGGCCTTAGTGCCTAATGCCTCTACTAACTTGGTGTCCCCGGTGAACATCAACCAAGAATTTTGAGCCCTTCATTTGCGTTGTTGAGGAGCATCAATAAAAATAGCGGCCCCGGCTTTGTCCCCTTTAAACTCTCGTTGTGCGGCATTGGTATGTACGATAAGCAGCCCTATAAATGCATGCTGAAAAGTTGCTTCATTCAAATGTGCATTTTGGCGACCAACCCAGGGGTCACTGCCTTCTGTTCTGGACGCATGTGGTCCTCCAAGTAGAAGGTCTTCCGTAAATATAGTCATCTGGCTTCTGCTAGCTGACCGCTATCTGTTATACTCATCCCTTCATTCATAAAGTTAATCAGGTTTTGCAGACTGCATTGCTTATTCCAGAGACCGTTCTAGTTAATCTTTATTATCCCGCTGTTCTCCGGACAGCTCACCGTCCTGCGGCACAGATCTCCTAGGGGTATTTTGCATGGAAGCTCTCCGTAACTATCAATTGTCTCTGGGCCTCCATGCAGACGTAGGATTTTCGGGGTGGGCCTAGAAGGTCTCCCCTCATCACGCAGCGCATTACAACTTCCGATGAACGCCTCTACTAAATTATCTGATATCAGCTTTACTGTCGTTTGATAGGTTTTAGCAAGCCCTGATACTTTTGACACAAAAATATCTTAAGAAGCCCAAAGCATTTTCCTTGAAGGGTCTGTTTGACGTAACTGCTCTGTGGACAGTATTGGGAACTCCCTTTTCCCATGCCTTTTGAGCCCACTTCGATTCATTTTGGAAGAATTAAAGCAGGATCTTTTCCGTGTCGTCACGCGGTCGATCCGAATACGTTTTGCTTTTGGCCAAATTTCCATTTTTCTTAAACCTGCAAATGGGTGAACCTGCTTATGTTATACCCTTAGATTGTTTTTAAAAACGTGCCATGCGATGCTTAATGGATATTTTGCCATATTTGTTAGGGCTGTGGCTTTTTTCTCTATTCATTTGGCGTCTCAAGGGAGATGCTATGTGAAGCGAACATACAAGTCTCTTGAAGCCTTCCGCTTTTTCCATTATGGTTTCCTAACCATGCCTTTCCACCAGGTTGGCATTCAAACTCGCTCTTTCTTGCTTTATGCTACAAATATCTCCGTCTTCTCTTGCAGGTTATGTTTGGTCTTCGTCCACTGGCACTCCACGTGGTCTTCAGCTTCATCTTTTTCACAATGAGTCCGGAGGTCTACGTTTTGCAGCCCGTATCATCCATAACTGAGTGTATCTCACTCTGCCGCTCAGTTTTCTAGCAGGCAAAGTTGGCTGCATTTCGAAGATTGCATGGCTGATGTTTTCAGTGCATTTTTCAATTTAGTAGTCACCGAGTCTTCTGGTTTTCCCATCACCACCCTTCCGAGGACATATACCTCTTAGAACCTATATCGTGTTTCACGTCCATTAGCCGGACACCCTTGCGACAATTACAAGCTCCAACAGTTTTCATCTGGAGTTGCCTCAGATTTATTTCATAAGCTCTACCAAACTGCGAAGCACTGAAAGCCCATTGCAAACACCTTCCCTGCTACTTCTTCAGCCCCACAGTAAACGTTTAGCAATCCCGTGCCATTCGCTGGCTTCCACCTCGATTGCGGCACATAAAACTGAGATTCTGGCACCTAGGATTTCGTTCACCTCCGAAGCCTATGTGCTTTAGCTATCCAGCTTATGCTTGTCATACTCATCGTGCTGCCCCACTGCAAGCATTTCCGTTACAATTATTCTTCCAGTATTTCCATTTATTCCGGCCACTGAAATCACGTAAGCCATTGCCTTATAGTATAGCTTCCTCTGTTTTTAGTCGCCATCTTCATGTATACACTCAGATTCCCGGCATTCGGTTCCGGCGCTGACTCTCCACATTTAACGCATTTGTTTGTCAGCCTCATCGTCCACATAACCGACCCATTGGCTACCAGAAGGCAGGGGTTGCGGGTGCGCAAAGCCTACCTCCGGAGATCCTGGTCGTGGCTTCCTATGACTATCATCAACCCCATGCCCGCCTCAGGTCATTCAGCTAACCTCTCTGGCTTTCACGGTCAGTGGCGGTCACTAATCTTTATTCAAGATTTGATAATCTATTGCGTTCCCTCTAAAAGACGTCACTATCTCTGAGACCCTAGGTGGGTACGTTAGTCAGGCTACCATGACAGCTTTGTAGCTTGAGTCTTCGGGTTGGGATGCAATTATTTTTTACCAGCATCACACTGCACTTTGGAAACTACCGTACCCTCCTGGCCAGATTTTTCAAAATTCTTTTATTTGGCTGGATCCTTTTGATAATTTGGAGGTCTTTTTTTCGGGCTGTCTTAGCGAATGATTTACTGTCACTTTCGGTGTAAAACACCCATAAAATCTTTTGACTCTCATTATGGCTGCATCCCGGCTCCAGGAGGGTAGGGAAGTCGTCCAGAACTGCTAATTTTAGTCTATCATGTTTTATTTTTATTGAGGTCTCTTGATTTTCCAAGCGCTGCACCCTGCTGAACCAAGCGGTGCATTTTCACCGCAGCGTATCAAACTTGAGCTTTGTTGTCTTATTATTATTTCGTCAGCACTTAATTCTGATGCTTTCCTCCTCTACCAACCTCGAAGACAGCCGGTAGCTGAGTGACTTGACTTTAACAGGACCGGTAATCCCGTGCAATATAGGCTATTGCCGCACACGAGTATTTAACCTGAAACCTTCCGGTATGGTTTTCTCGATACGCTGGACGCTCTTCGCCCCAGGACATCCAAGATCTGTGAGACAGGTGGGCTCCCAAATTCTCAATGCTAGTCCTCAGTCCTACAATCTAAATTGAGTTAATTTATTTGAAGTGCATTCCGTCGAACGTGCTTTGTAGTCACGACTGGTTGCTATATAAGATTGTCTCGAGAGCCGGAATACTCGTAGCTGTCAAGACTGAGGTACTCTGCGGGTTTTAGTGTGGCACTGCAATTTAGTGAAAAACTGTAAAACAGACTTCACAGATCCGGGAACCAGTGGGTATACACGGCCCGTTCTGCGGAAATTTTTCTTGACTTCAAGGCTACTGTGTACCCTGTTCTGCTGATAGATACGAACTGATTTCTGAGGCCAATAGATGGGAGTGACTGCGTGGTGCTGAGGTTCACGGGCCGACTAAAATTATGAGCGTGCCCCTTACCAAAAACCTGCGAAGCAACGTTAGAGAGCTATTGCTCAAGGAAGCCCAAAAGGTCAAAGACATGGAGTGCAATGGAGGCGTGCGGTGGATGGCTGAAAACTGGAAATAATTTCCACGAGCTGCAGGGTGTCTCCGTGCCTCTGTAGAGGGGTAGCAGAAACAATAACATAATGGACGGGCATATGAATTCGATCAAGGTCAGAAGAACTCAGGGATGACGACGTTTTGACTGTCTAATTGACAGCTACATCCAGATTAGCGGAACTGATAAAGATGACGGGACCTGGGTCAAATCTTGAGGTGGGACTCTTAGATTGACAAAGTTTCAAGAGTAATGGTCAGAGGCGGTTGCGCAAATCCAGATGCGAATGCAGTCAAAAATGTTCATAGGTAGGCCAAAATTAATATATGAATCTGTGGTGTAACTATTTTGGATGAGGGGAGGAGGAAGGATAGTGGAATTGGGGGGCCCCGGGCATAGTATGCAAAGTTAAAGGCATCAATCACAGCAGAACTAAAGAAAAAAAGGTTCCGCTACTCAAGTTTGTTATTTCCTACTCCAGAAGTAAATGGAACGAATGGAGTGCATAAATCCAGAGGGAAAGGAGCAGGGTGGTGGGGTGTTAACCCTACTGCCGGAAGTCGGTGTGGAGCTGTCAAATTGACAAAAGTGAATAAAATTCTTTTAAGAGTTTGATATAAATAAATGGACAAAATCTATGACAAATGTGCTCAGCAGCCAGCAACAGGACCCAAGAATGAGTCTTGATGCCGCTCAGAATTGCAAACCAAGCTCAGTTGTTCGGCCCAATGAGCTATGAGCACAAACTTGGGGAGATGTCGGCGGTGCCATTCAATCATATTTGAGTAATGGCGGTTTTACAGCAGCACGTGGTTCAGATTCTACATAAGTGTCCACTGTTTAGAAATGAGCTAAATTGTACATTTTCTCTGGAAATTGTTTCGGCGACGGTATGGCTGCAATTCCTAATGCATGACATGCTGGCAGATTCTCTTAACTTTTGAATAATAATAATAATAATGATGACATATCTCCCGACTGCGAGAATGCATTGCGCAAGCAAGACAATTTTAACCATAGGATGCTGCACGACTCGACAAATACCCGGCTCATCAAAGATGAACAAAAGACACAAGGGGTAAACGACCCCTCTAGTGACTTGGGACCTTGTGTTGTCTTTGATAAATACTCTCCGACATACGAGAGTCTGCTGCCAAGATAACATCAAAATATTAGGTCAGGCAAAGGCACAAGAAACATTGGGCAAATCACGGAAACTCAAAACATACAATGCAATTGTGTCGCTCACAACGATCATAAATGGCAATTGGTTTTCCGGACAGCAAGGGCTAATCAAAGCTAGCGTAAATGTTTGCAAAGAATTTTTCTTCGTGGTTGCATTCCAGTCCCTCTACACTGCGAGTATATTGTTTGAAGTCAACAAAGCT
>LUCM01002788.1:182725-193932 GCA_008360955.1 Fasciolopsis buskii | reverse complement strand
ATAATGGTGACAGAATGCGCAGCTGATGGGAGAGTTTAGTCCATAGTGACGAATAGATTTGCAACACGTATTATTAGACAATTAAAAATGACAATTAAACGAAGTGGCTCAAGATTCAACAATATGTACGCAACTTTGGACTTTTTTCTGGTAGTCGCTTGGTAAAGTGCATTTCCCAGCCTGCAATGGATATTTTGCTGCACTGCTAATTATCACAGTGCACGATATCATCATACTGTAGTGGTGGTCTAACACAGGTCATATAAATTTTTAACTTTCTTACTCGCAAGCAAAACTTCTGTGCACCAGGTCGGTAAGAGCGCCGTATCTGGCGATTTGTATGCCAATATACTCTAAAAGTTGAAAGTAGGGAAATAGTGTAAACCCAGGTAATACAATCCAGATTTAATGCCATTCAGCTGTTCTCCGAGACTAGAGGACCTGTGTCAGAAAAGCCTCTGAGTGTAAACACACAACTCTTCCCTGCTAAAACTTCGTTAATCAGCTTGGCTCCCATGAAACCAGTGGAAATGAATCCGCATTTGTTTTCATCAGCGTAGAATTTAAAGCACTGTAATCAAAAATGGAGAAACATTTTGCCTCACCTGCGAAGAGGAAGGGGGTTTCATGTCGAATTAGAAACAACAAGTCATTCGCGTAGATCAAAAGCATAAGAGGGCCCAGTATACTTCCCTGAATCACTACACTAATTTTGCGCGGTGGTCTAAACGATACGCTGTTGGCGTTTACATTCTGACTACCTGGGAGGAGGTAAGAGTCTGGTCGGGCGTGGAAGGGATCAGCGATGCCAGGCGGCAGTGAGACACTCAATGAAAACCTTAAACATGTGTAGAAAGACTGGGATCATCTCCTTATCATCCTTTACACCTATGGTAATACAATTCAAGAATTTGTCATGCAGGTTGCGTATCACTGGTTTTTCAAGAATTCAATAAGATCCTAGTTGATGAAGTTGTTGCTGAGTTAATGATCCGTAAGCTTCGCCCGAATGAATCTCTCCTTGATCCTCTGCTGCGACTAGGTTTCCGGTCGGCGCCGGGCTGGATAGAGCCGAAATCACTCCATGCGGACTGGTAAGATTACCGAAGTCTTTCAATTATTAGGACAACAAGTGTACTTTGCAACCAACTGAAATAAGTTTGGTAAAATACTAGGAATACCATGGACCCCAAATCTGAGAGCTGCAGGATAAATGCATCCGAGCCTAGCGGGCATGGGATTTTCATACAACCAATGTGGGTAAAAACTTCCTGGGGTGCAAGATGTTGGTTGGTAGATGCTTAGAGGCACATACAACGGAGTTTTGGGGGGAATGTGTTGCCAGTAGGCGATGAAGCCGTGAAAAACGAGTCAAAAGCTTCAGTCTGTCGTTGTGCTAAAGGATTAAGGAAGTTTTGGTAGGGGTTATGGATTGCTCCCATTCACTAATTTCACAAAATTGTCGGTTATTAGATTAGTAATGGCAACGAGTTCTCGTCGACGAAGGTCTTCAGAATACTGCTTCACGGAGCTTAAAATGCGCAATAATAGGCGTTAAACTGGGAAATCCCCTTAGTATTGAACTGAAGCAGGTAATGCGCATCAGCACGCTCGAATAAATTGCCTTTGGGGGATACGTGCCTATGAAGGATGAGTGACTGACAAATAGCAGCCAACCGACGAGTGGTCAAATCCTGGAAGGTAGGTACCAACCGTGAATGGCACTTTGGTTAATCCCACTGAGAAAGCCAAGTCTACGGTGCTATTGCCGCTGATGAGATCTGGTATGCTGGGTCCTTTTTTTCAGACGTACCGAATTCGGGAAAGGCAAGAAGTAATGAGGGGCCAAATACTACAACCAACACATTTCGGAACTTATATGCGTCCATTAGTTTCCACTAAGCGAGTTGATTATCCTAGCTTGGGGAAGAACTGGTTGGAGTTCAGAGTACGGGATCGACGGGCACAACCCAATGTCGTTCGCTGTGGCAACTCACTATTAAGATATATAGGGGCTCCCATAGCGTCATCAGTAGGCTTAAAAGAATTGTAGTTCGGAATCTCTCCCTGACGTACACTATCCCCCCTTCCTTGGCAAAATCTATTTTTGACAATGTGGGAATAACCGGTTATAGCAAATTTGTCCATACAAGAGAAGTCCGTAAGCCAGGTTTAAGTTGATGGGATCAGGTTGCAATCTTCTATCACGTCGGATGAGCTCCTGTAACGTAATTCACTCACGGTAGGAGCATTTGCGAGAAAAAGGTTGAAGGGTCGATAGACCTCGGGTGTTCACATGCGGACCATAAAGGGATCGGCTGGACTTTCTTGAGATGCTGTCAGCTCAGCAATTATTGTGTTCCGTCTGTGAATGGGAAATGAGAAATTACTTTATTGGTTCCATGGCCTTCCACCAGGACATGATTGCGGCTGGCATTTTTACTTTCTGTGGGTCCCATCATCCTTCGAAACTTTGGTATACCATAAAGGACTTCGGGATTGCGTTGGACTGATAATCTATGTGGGCTTAAGATAAGAAAACCTCGACTTGAGATGCGCACCAATTTTATCCGGAGACAAACGTGGACCGTCTGTTGCATTTCTGGCTGGGCCATACCCGACCCTGAAAGTTTTGAAGGATTTTTCTCATGAAACTTGGGGCTACCTTGGCAAGAGCCTACCCCGGATCTCAAAGACGACTTCGAGATATGTTAGCATCTCTTGCGGGTTGCCTTGGAGCAGATGAACCCGAAGCCTTTAAGCCAGAAGTCATTTTTTTGTCTTAGTTGGAGACCGGCATGCACAGTTGCCCTGCACAGAACAGGGTCGGGTTGCTGGATGAGCACTCAAGATTGCTCTGTTCTTGTGAACCGATATTACATGGGAAGTCCTTGGAGATTCATTTTGCAGCTGAGTCTTTTAAGCCTGGGTTCTGATGGGCCTGAATTGTGTGGAAGCAGCTATTGTATTTTGCTCAATAATAAATGTCCATGCGACGCTGTTGAACGGGAACCAAAATAAGAGACGGCAAGATTACTACTAGAGTCGTTTCCTAATTCTGATGCGATGAACCTGACAGTTCAACACTCCTGCTGCCAGGCGAATTGCAAACTTTGCCGACAGTGGTCCGTTCTGTCAGAAATGTTGCACAAAACTGGTTAGGTTGCGCAGATAACCCGTCTCTGGGCTTCTGGTACTATGAAATCAAGGAAGGTTTCAAATGCTTTCAGAAGGCACTGACCAGTGGCCACCAAAAATCTATGAAGTAGGTCAGAGGGTACAGCAAAGTTAATATGCCTTCTAGGATGCCAGTTAACCGGTCAAGTTTGAACGTTTGCTTTCATTTTTGTTTGAAGATTTACTAGCTTCATCCAGGAAATCTGTGCCATTTGGCGACTTTCTGAGCATCTACTTCGTTGATATTTTTAAGATGGGGTACTGGGTTGTTGTCGGCCCCCCCTTATCGGTTCTGCTGGTCGCCAAACGCCGAGTTACCCTCAAGTGATGCGACCTTGCCTTTCGGGATTTTGTGATTTGCAAAAGTTAATTAAAACCAGGTTCCTTGTGAGGAGCGCGCAAAAGAATCATTTGATGTGTGCGCTGCTCTGGTTAGGGTTATAATAAGCAGAGAGAAAGTGGCTGGGAACAATGTAAATACATGTTGGCTTTCGGGTTGTAATCTTCGTTGTCTAAGGTAAAACAACTTTCGGCAGCGAAAGATTCAAAAAATATCCCTGATTTAAAAGAATTTTAGAAAATGTTCAACCGCTGAATATGCCTGAAAAATTCCGATGAGATCTATGCAACTTATAAAACGCGTCAAGACGTATGTCATTAGCTTTTACTGAGGAGAGTTATGTTGCTGAATTCGTATTTTCTTTTATTTTTCAGGAATATTTTCTGTTACGGTGGCTAAAAAGGCGGCAAGGCCAAATCGGACACAAGAATGTGTCTGATAAGGTATTCCGATGATCACCCCAAGCTAAAAGTCTCAGGTGGGGTTGAAAAGTCGCAAAAACAAACGCACAAATCCTGGTCCGGATGCCATCGATTAGCAATTCAAGAGACAATTCTCCCAAAGTGAACGTCACAACCTCAAAGAAACGACCATCTGAATTTAATGCGAAACCCAAAAATACAAGATTGCTCCATAAATTCTACGGTAACCAGCTACCATAACTTTGACGGTGGGTCTCTGTTGTCATCTAGCCAAAGGTTAGTCAAGAAATGGGACAAAAATGTTCGTAAAAACGGACCATTGTTGAAGAAGAATAAATAGAAGGTCACTCTCCCGTTTTTCAAGTAAAAGAGGTTCGGCTAGGTTGATCAGGTCTAAAGAACACTTGCCTGTGTGCGATAGCCGAAAACGAGGGTGCACGAACGGAACATCTACAGTCGAGCAAGGTGAGCAGTAAAACGAAACTGAGATATTACGCAACAAGTCTCCCTAATTCAAGTGACCTGCGACCGCACAAAATGTCCTTGAGGTAACCTCAATTAGAGAACACAGAAACCCGAAAATGAGGGGCAAGTAAATCTGACTTAAAGGAAATGAAGACCAAAAACAATGACATTACGAGCAAGCTCGACAGGAAGAGTCTGGTGTTTCGAGGAGGAACGAAAATATAAGCTTTTCTTGAGTGGCGCAGTAACTATATTTGAGTGTTGCTAGGCAACCGAATCATTTTTCTGAAGTGGGGCAGCCTACCTGGCCCACTCAAGGTCGTGCTGCATGTAAGGAGGGAGACCAAGCTTGTGCATTTACCAAAAATTAGAGATAACAGTCTGGAAACTAGATTTAAGTTTCCGAAGCACGGCAATTAGGGTCCAACAAAAAGGTGAGAAATCCTTCGAATTAACACCTGCAAGGGGGGGTAAAGCCAATCCCGGAAGGTGCTAGCATATTTTGGTCGTGGTGAAGACTCAGATATCGAGTTGGTGCGTTTATAATTGGTCATGGTAGCGATGTGCACGACAATCAAACTAAGTCGAAAGCGTAGTTTTCGCGACTACACAGGGCGGATTGACAGGATAAGGTAAATCGAGTAGACACTAGAGGGGGGCGAACGCCCCGGATATTCTCCCACTGATCATGACAATGGAAGTAAACTTGTAAAGCACCATAAAGAATGCAAATAAACAAATCTTCCAACCCCTGCTGCACGCACCAGACCATCGCAAGACGACTACCAGGTACTGATACCTGAAGCACATGTCATTTATCTTGGGCCATCGTAAAGCAGGGAGGATACCAGCGGGCTGTAAGTTAGAAACAGTGACAGCTACTCACAACATTTGGCAGCATTCAGTGGTTGGCTGAGGTTAACCGGTGAGCCTGACATTCGTGCTGCTTAAGTGCTTGGAAAAATGATAGGGAAGCATATTGCGGGCATTTGACGAAACAGCATATGTTGCACGAAGCCCATTGCGGTTTCCTGAGAGGAGGGCCACGCCTCTCAAGCCTATTTAACTTTTTTGGGCGGGGCAGCCGCTTGGTTGGATAAAACGAATTTGGCTGAATGTTGTCAGAGCAACGCGTTGGATTCGGTGAACCATCGATTAATAATGCACAAACTAGATACTTTTGGGATATTTAAGTGATGAAACCATTGAGCAAGGGAATTCCTGAACAACATATGGTTTTCCGTTAGGCCAGTCAACGAGGCTTCTGCAGGGGGAACCATAACCCGCGGATTTCGCAGAGCTAAGTTCTGGGGTCCTTGTTTTTATCTATAGTCAAAAGTCTTAGAGCCAATACTGGCACCTCTGTGTGTTATTGTTTCAGAAGATGCGAACTTGGCAGGTGAACTTTATGGAGTGAATTTGGCAGGTGTTCAGGGAACATATTTGAATATGAACATGCCGCTGAATGACAGTACAACTGACCTGCTTGCTTAGGTTCTAGAAGGACTGACCGTCGGACAGGATAACTGAACAGTTTTGTTCATTGAGACTGGGGTTACCAATCACCTTGAAGTGGATGTGATATGGGAGTTTAGAGGGGGCCGGACAGTGCAGGAAGACGGCAAACAGGATTCGTAAATAATGCTTCGGCAAATATAGGCCTTGCAGTGCGAGAAGCCGTTGGTGTTCATCCCGCTTCAAAAGACAGTGATCATGCTCCAATTAACGTACTGCGCGCATAGTTGGTGCAGTTATTGAAGAAACGTTTACAGAATATTTGTGGGCTGGAAAGTTTGAAATGCCCAAAAGTGAGAGAAACCGACACGAGACCTTTGCGCCAGAGATGCCTAGATATTAAAGGGCATGACTAGGTTGAAAGCGGAGGGCGTCTGCGCAACCTAAGTTGCCAAGAATTAGATATCAGTCTAAACGGCCGTTTTCATCAAAACGCACTCTCTCAAACGTCCCTTAGAATGAAGCTTTCAAAACAATTTCTATACAACTGGGTTGGCCGCACGTCTTTAGTAGCAGGGTCGTACGCATATGGAATCGACTGCGTGGGAACCTAGCAGCCATGCACGGCGTGGCTCCCTTTAGACAGGTGCTGGATTGAAGGTAGGATTTGGTGTCCCGAGGTGAGACAATAATATATAAACCGCTGGTGGGCCTTCGACTGTTCTTTGCATTCTTTTGGTTTTACTTGAGAAATCATGTAATCCGTAATATCTATCGTCAAAATGGAATGAACTATTCTGTTTTTACAAAACCAACTGAAACGGACCCGGAGGGACGGGTGCAAAAACGAAGTGCATGCCACCAAGGGAGTTCTGAACACTCAAATGGTGCAAGCCAAAACTTGTGCTTCGAAATATGGACTTGGCTCGGTATTTCAAGCGCAAAAATGAGCCTTCGGAGATGGTGCAAAACTTAAGTAAAGTTGCAGCGAAATGGTAGCCAAGCGCGCTGCGAGGCAGCCCAGATATACTGTGATTTTGTTTAACCGATAGGATCATATACTGGAAGATTCGGTTCGCCAACAGCGGATAAGAATTCTGTTGCAGTGGATGAAATCACTAAGTCAGAAGCACCGACTGTCTGCTTGAGCAGTGTGCAAAAGTTGGATGCGGGCACTGATGATGAGTTAAGTCTTCCACTCCAGCCATCAGACATGGACCACCTGTAGACTGCAGAAGACGTGGTTAGTATACATCTGCAGACTATAAAAGCTGGTAAATCGGATGGTCAGGATGAAATTCACCCGACTCTTTTGAAGTCTCTGGCGGGCCTCTTGGCGGGACCGACGAGAAGGATTTGCAAAGCGACTACGAGGTAGGGCTGTTTCACACAGGACTGGTAAAATAGGGCCATGGTGGCTATTCACGCTGGAGTCTCGCCCGGGAGATAAGGGGTGACAGGGTAGTGAGCCTATGAAGCGTCATCCGCGAATATCTGGAATGTACAATCAATAGGCATGCGTGTTTGCATCTGACGCGACTTTCCAATCTTCGCCCTAAGCAACATCGCTTTCCGGAACGCCTAACCCTGGAGTGGTACTTCCTGGGCTGGATGAAGACACGTCGGTAGATATAAGCCACCTGAGCTGCAGTAAGACTCATGGCTGAGTAAACTGCTTTCAGTTGCTGGTGAATTTCCGAGTCTTTTGTTGTAGCTGGCGGGTTATTGCAATGGGAAACCGAATTGTTAACAAGTGAGGCATTTTACGTCTGAAAGGGCGATTCTAGAATAAACACAAAGGTAGGCTTCAGTGGAGTGCCCCAGGGCTCGGTGCACAGTCAGGTTTTTCCGTTCGTAAATGATTTAGATAAAACACTGCAGTATTCTAGCTTTTTCCTCCCGCGTGACATGAGGGCGGCTGAGTCCCCTGGAGATGACTGTCCTCGTCGCAATGTCCTGTCGGCATAAAAGTGGCCAAAACCCGAGAGCTTCCAATTAGGGCGGATAATAGCACCTTTTGAGCGAACTCAGAGGACGTAACTACGGCACACGAGGTTGACATTTCATAAAAGATGCAGTAAGCGGAGGACCGCACGTTAAGCCAAACTTCAAGTAGGCTGAAAAATGTGCGTTGTGCTGCATAGATTACAGACTCTTAGGTTGAGGTTAGACCTCTCGTGCCTGAGTGCTGAGGTTTTCATTCCTCTCCGAAAGGCTCTCGTTGGGGCCCACCTATAACAATGTAATCAAACTTGGTCCCCAGTATTCCGGAAGGGCGTAGAAGGTTTACAAGTGCAACAACTAGCTGCAAGCATGACTGAAGGTCGAGGGCGGAAGGCCGATGAAAGAAGGTTGGCTTGTTTCCATTTAAAAGCCGAAGGAAATCTGATAAGGATGTGCTAGATTGGTAAGGGCCCGAATAAAATCTATCCCGGGACCGTCTATCACAAAGACACAGAATCCGTAGTCATGGCAACCGATAAAGCATTGCTTTCGACTGACACCTACGAAGCACCTTTTCACTAAAGGAGTGGCAAATGCATGGAACACATTTTTTCTGTGCACCGCTGAAATGCACGCTGTGAAGAAAATTAGAATTGAATTGAACCGCAAGTGAGATGGTTCGAGTCAACGTGGCCGTATTCCAGAGGTGCATGCTTTACGTTTGACTTTGCAAACTCCTTTGGGAGACCCCTGGAGTAATTGTTCTGTCGCACTGAAAGCAAGATTAGTTTTTCTCTGCAACTTCGCAGCAAAACAAGGCCGCTGAAATGCCGGGGATGTCTTCAAAAAGATAACACTTGTCGATGTAAATGTTACTTTCGACACGAGGGCCTCTGGGTTTTCGTCTGGACACTTAGATCAGCTATTTTCCGTACCGACTAAACTGAATTGAATCGAGGTCTTTGGGCTTGGCCTTGCACTCGTGGGCAACTTTGAGGCCCAAGAACCTGAACGGACAGTTAACGCCCTGTTTAAACTTTGTAGTTCTCGATTCGCGAATTCACTAGGCTTTTAAAATAACGTAGGTTCATTTGCTTTAGAAAGGTGTTTATCTGTTGCTTGAAAATAGACAACGTTTGTTGCCCGAACTTTACACTCGTCCGTTTACGCTTCCAAGGAGTTTAGTGAGAAGTCCTATTTCTCCAGTTTGTGAAATTTTTTAACTTTTTGTCTTTTCCGTTGTTCGGTGTGGCTCATTTCTACTATCCATCAAACTCTGGATAGCCGGGAGTGCAGTGCTGCTGCCTGGGCCATAGTTGCGGAAAGTGGAACACAACTCAATGGGCGCCTGCTGTGGTACAACCAAAAGTGCTGGCGACTGGGAAGAAAGTGCTTCCAACTCTCCAGACGCATAGGTCTTTGACGTTGCTCTGTGGTCACTGATTTACACCGGCAGGCGAGTGTTTGCGCCTCATCCTTCACTAACTTGATGAACTGGTCACTGATACTAGACCTGTACACGAACGACTCAGAGGCAATGTAGGGCTGAGGCCGAAACCCCAGGTCTCAAATGCTGAGACGGAAAAAAATAAGGTCTGAATAAAAGACAAAAGGGACGCAAAGTTGGTACAAGAAAACCATCCGGAGCAGATTGTACCCTAGAGCTCACAGATTTAAAGGAAAGCAAAAGGCAGCTAGAGGCAGAAATCAGCCGCATGAAAAAGACGGCGGCCGCTGGGTAATAGCAAGTTGATGTTGCATAACCGCATTGAGCCGATGGTTAATGAGGTCAAAGTCCAAAGAGAATGGGATACACGACATGTCACAGACATATGTCGGATGGATAGCCTGACTTCATCGGGACCGGTTGTTAAACATCACCGAGTGGTCGTATGAGAAGTTTTGCAGGTTGAGCAGCCAAGGCCCAGCCAGTCGTAATAGCGAACAACTTGTTGTCCCGACTGAAGTCAGTAATGCAGCCGTCAAGTTAGCGCGTAACTATCACGCCGGACAGTCTGAGATAACCAGGGTGAATGCCACGCCTATTACAGCCGTTCAAAAGATTACAAAACTGCATTCGAAGACCATGAACTACTGCGGCTCAGGCCAGGTCAAGCTAAAGGAACCTATGTGACTGTGACGCGGGCAAAAGCCATGGCCCTGGACAAGTCCATCCCTAAAATAGGGACTTATAAGCGCGTGGTAAACGGGAATCCGTCTGGTCCAAAACACAGAAAGGGGCAAAGTATAAACCTCTGCAAATCTGCGCATTGGAACACGGGCCGATGCACTTAAGACAGAAAATTTTAGCTCAAACAGGACAGTAAAATAAATACAATCGATCGCTCTAACCTCCGAGCCTGAAGTAATCAGGGCTGAAGGCAGGGTGGACGTTCCAGTCAGCCTTTCTATGAGCTCAGCTGCAACGGTAATTCCAGCGGCCTCTTGGCTGTACCCAGACCACCCGAGGCATGGGCTGACTTCCAGCGGAACCAGAGATCCCCCTAAGTTGCCCTTTGGAAGTTGGAGGTGATATTCACAACAGCCAATCCCTGGACAATATACAAGTGCCCCCTCAGACGAATTGTCCGAGGGGAAGCGCAAGTGAAATCGTAGTATGCGGGGTAAGTTGGCAAGGAAGTTTTGTGAGCGAGCTATGGGCATGATACAACAAACTTGTGGAGTTTGGGGTAAATGGGGTGAACTTGTTACCAGGATTAGGGGTTTGATCCAACCATTGGACATTAGGCAGCTCGATGAAACCCTTGCCGGTGACCACGTAACGCGCTCAACTGACTGCGCACAGGTTTGCCTCTAATTTGATGGAGAAAGCAACTATTAACGGGGAGCCTTCTGAACGCCTTGGTTTCCAGGCCACTCTAAAATCAGACTTCCGTATGGCGATTTGCTCCACCGGCGATGGCAGTTGTCCCGGATTGGTATTTTGGTCGCAAATTCCGGCCCTTTAGTCAAAATTGTCAAAGGCCAACAAGAAAATATGTAGCACTAGTTGTGCTCGAACCAGCTGACATAGATCAATGCCACACTTTAATCAGTCCTCTACACCCAGTGCAAAACACATTGCCCAAACTGAACTGCCAGCGGCATCATGGCGAAATCAAATACATAATGCAGCCCTTCAGGAGCTTCCGTAAATGGCTCAAATTTCACTGAAGTGAGCATTATTTCGTATAAGGACTTCATTAATTAAGGGGAAAACACAAAGGTTTTGAATACGGGAAAGTGATTAACAGCTATAGCAACTAGAATCACCGGATATGCCACTAAAGCAACTCCTCATAGGTACTCCATTTTTATGTAATTTGGGTAGGCCGTACAATCTCGGAATAGTAGTTCCCGTAGGCCGAATTTGTTCGAATGTCGTCGAATCTATGATATCCCTT
>LUCM01002788.1:138788-181077 GCA_008360955.1 Fasciolopsis buskii | reverse complement strand
AATGGCATGAGTACGAATCACTGAAAACGAGCTTGTTCGCCAACTTGTGTTTTCTCAAATTGGATGTTCCCTCGCCTCAAATGTGAAAAATGTTCCGTATTCTTCTCTCATTTTAGCGGCTACGGAACTTCTGCGGCAAACCAAATTGGAACTGAAAAATAAAACCGGAAGGCTTAGACGTTAAATCTTGATCGTGCCACTGAAATAATTCTCGACAATTGATTGACCGTTGAGGTCACTACCTTTCTGTGCAAACTAAGTCGAGCTGAACGCCCGCCTCCATCAAATTCCAAGGTCAACGGACTGCGCCGCTTGCCGGTGTGCTGTTGCAGCCTGAGTTGGCACGGGAATGCGTGCATTTATCCTACTTGTTCAGTGTGCTTTCATCCTAAGGGTGGATTGTTACATTCAACGTGGGTTGGAGGATCCTTACGCCGAAACACCAAAATGTGAGGCTATTCGTGTTAAAGCATGTCAAGATCTTCCGTACAACATTACCATTTTCCCCAATGACATGGGGCAATCGACGCAAGAAGAAGCACTGCAGGAGATCAATCAGTTTTCTTCATTGATACGCATCAAGTGTAGCCCTTCTTTGAAGCTGTTTTTGTGTTCTTTATACTTCCCGGTCTGCACCGTGATGAAGAACCCACTGCCTCCGTGTCGATCTCTTTGTGAGCAAAATCGAAAGGATTGTGAACCACTAATGCGTGGTTTCAATTTTCAGGTATATTCTTCACGTTTTTTCTCTAAGCCATAGTGGCCGGCGATGATGGATTGTGCTCGGTTTCCGGAGGATTCTTTATGTATCTCCGAAAACAAGACGGAAAAACAACCTCCTGGCGAGCCTTCTTTTACTTGTCCAGTGCACATGAGAGTGAGTGTCTCTTCTGCCATAATTAAGATATTTGCATAGGTACCCCTTAGTTTTGAGTTCCGAATCCGCATGGGCAGCGGACAGATAATTCCTGACTGTGGGATACCATGTAATGACTTTCTCTTCAGTGACTCGTCCTCGCGTCGTTTTTCGCGCCTTTGGATCGGCTTGTGGAGCTGCTTATGCGCAGCTTCCACTTTATTCACGGTGCTGACCTTTCTGATCGACATGCCTCGTTTCCAATATCCCGAACGACCAATTATTTTCCTCTCATTTTGCTACCTGATGGTTGCGCTTACCTATGTGGCAGGATTCATATTGAATGATAAGGTACGGGTTTAAACACTATTTGCTTTAAACATCAGTTAAGTATTTCTTTTGTTTTCGCGATCATCTAATGCTGGATTATATCATTTTTACCCTCACCCCAGCTGAATCGAGTTTATTATCTGCGGGATTTATCTCGCTTTTGTTCTCGGCTTAGGACTAATCGAGGCCTAAATTCTAAGCTGGATTTGACTGGTGAACAAAGGCCCACCACAATCAGGCCCAATGGCTCCAATTCAGTCCAGATTTTCCATGGCTACTTCTATCTTCTTAGGATCGTTGTTGCGCTTCTCAATGCAAGCGTCTTCCACTCCACTTTCACGCGAACTGAGTGTCCGATTTTATTATTCGTTTTGGAAAGTAATCTGAAAATGTCACTGGGCGATTTAAACATAATACCTGCAATCCTCTTTAACTGTGCGGTTTCCATGACGCCGTGGACATCCCACTACACGCGTTGTAATCAGTACAGACAGCGGTATTTTCAGCATCATCATCGTTCAGCTTTAAACAGCAAGGCAGGCCTCAATGATCACAGCCTTTTCCTTAGAGTTACATATTTCTATAAAAGTGAATATTCAAGGTGGACCTACGGAGGTGGAAAAAGATAAGATGTTGCTGTAGCTGACACAAAAAGTCTAACTATACAAGCGCACTTCATCAGTCATTCTTTTTCGATAGAAAAGTTCCCACCACAAAGTTCAAGCCTTTGTTGTTTGCCATAAATGAGCTCTCCGTTTCCATTGTACGACTTTACTAACCGAAGTTCGCCGTCCGCCTGTGTCACCTTAAGCGGCCGCTACTTTCACCTCTTCGGCTACCTTGAACAACCAGTTTTCACAGTTATTCTTATGGGTTATCGTCAACTGACGCAACAGCTGTCGACGCATCTTATTCACCTTTCAATTTTTGGTCCATTGGGCCCAGCAACCTTTGTGTGACCCAGTGTCTTTGATGAACGACAGTTCTAGGACCACAGGCGAAACCTGCTGTTAAATACATCATCTGCTTGATTTCGTCCCAGCTTTCGTCGTTTTTGGTGCTCGCCGAAGTTCTTAGTTCGTCGGATAGTTTTTGTCGACAACTTTTGCGAACAGCCGAATCAGGTAGACGTTCGATGACCAATCGGGCTTGTGACTTGAGTCGATTGCCGTTGAGCTAAAGCAAAAATCGCATTAAAGCTAACGCATGACAGGATTCGACATACGTGGTCCAGTACGATCCACAGTTCTGGATGGAACCGCGCCAGCGGTAGCTTCCTACCATGTGGTCGATCTGATTCAGCCTACCTGTCGAGTTAGTGCTCCATGTCGCTATGCGACCCAAAGTGCTGGAAATTTGTGCTAAACAAGAACAAGTTATTGTCCACATAAAATAGTAAAAGCTTCCCCCGTTATCTGTTCGCCAAACAGGCAAGGCGCAGCATCCACCTAAACAGGCTCCCGATACTCAGTTTTCCAACTTGTGCAGTAAAATCACTTGCTACCACTACACTGTCAGTCTTTTCTTTTTCGAATAAGAGTGACGAGTTTGTCATAAAACTCATCTTTTTGCTTGTCATTGCTGCAGTCTGTTTGGGGCCTAAGTTGAGATGACAAATAAGCTGCTTAACACAACTATTCTTCCGGATGTTGACTAATCTCTACAGTCTTTCGGCGTACAAGCGACTGTTAACTGGGATCCAGTCTAAAAGGGCCGCTTCAGCCTTCTCACTTAAGACTGCTCCTGCACCGCGTTGACTCTCAGTTTGAGCATGTCTCCCGATATGTGCGGAAAATATCTTGATGAGAAATTCGGCACAGTTAGTTGAGTTGCTCTACTTTACTGACGCAACAGACATCAATCGAAAGTGAATCCACTGTCAGTGGTAAACACGCCTGTTGGCCAGCCTGAGTGAGAGTGCGCACATTGAAAGGACCGAGATTCGGAGGCTGACGAGACTTGAGAAAATGTGAACTAGCGGCCTGAAAACCATTTGCTACACTATTTGATAATGTACTGATGCGAGTATCGGGCGCGTTATCAGTAGGCAGAGGAAGCAGAGATTGGATGGGAGACAGAAGAGACAGGTCGAGTAAAAGAGAGCTTACTACTTGTGCAGTGTTCTTTTCCAGGGTTTGTTTTGAGAATAGTAGTAGAGCTTCGCTATGGTATTTACTCATAAGTAAAGCACTTCCGCTGGCGAACGGTTAGATGTCCTGGAGTTCCGCTGTTTTTTAATGCGCAACATATCAGTCGACATTGCAGATCATCATCCTCCTCCTTGTTCAGCGTTAAACGGCAAGGCAAGCCTCCCTGGCCACCGCCTTTTCCCCATGGTTACATATGCCAAAAAGAGTGAATATCCAAGGGGAACAGGGAGTGGGCCTACACAGCTGGGAAAAGATTAGATGTTCTTGTAGCCAACACACGGAACACAATCTAACTGCACAAACGCACGTGTTTTCAATCGTTATAACTCAATAGAAAATGACAGCACGATCACCACCGTTCGCGGCTCACTGCCATATTCTTCAATCCCCCCAGCCAACTAGTTGACGGGTCTTTCGGACCCCAACCACGAAGAAGTGAGACACCTACTTTACCTAAGTTCTCTGTACACTTTCTCATTCCATGTTGCCACGTCATCTGTTGACCTCCACATGGCTTGTTCCAAAATACTGCGCGGTATGGTAGACCAGTGTTCACCACACACAACACGTGACCTAACTAGAGTAGTCTACATAGTTTCATATACTGAAGGTATTCTAAGAATCAGCAATTGGTATTAGATTCCTGACCTCCACGTTACCCACTCGGTCACTCCATTCAATCCTAGCTATTTTACGTAGGCATCACACTGCAGCTGGAAGTAACATCCGATCAGAGTCAGTTTACTCACCTTGCTCTGAGGAAGAAATGGGTTGTTCATGGTAGAGAATAGAGAAGGGGCTGTGTTCCAAAGTCTTACATTTCAAATAACAGAAGTTCGGTTTTTGCTGTAAGCAGCCTTCAGTAATATGTTCAGCTTTTGGTTGCTGCCTCGAGATACTAAATAATAGTGGAGAAACGGTGGTTTATAAAGCAAAACGTATGGAAGATGAACCATTTCTAATGCGTAAAAGCCACTGTATGGAGCATTCAATCCTATCTCTGAAGATTTCCAACCAGTTTGTTAGATAATCTAATGGACTCGAACTCTGATCTAATTTGGCTTAATTGTGACGATCTGTTGGTTAGTTCCTTCATATCTTTTTGTCGTTGTGAGCTCACTGTCTTGATCCATCTTTCATCCATGGCCTTTCTTGGAGAAGTGTATACTGAGGGGATCATTCTGAAGACACGTGCCTTTAAAATTTGAATTCAACGGCCTTGTTTTGCGCCTAAGTAAAATCTCACCATGTTCTAGCTAAACCATGCCAACACCGATGTCCAAACATTTAAAATCCGTCCACAGTGGCCATTTTTCTGATCTGTGTAACAGGGTCATCCTTAATACTTCTTGTAAGCTCGACCTTTGCTTAAAAATCGAATATCTCGCCGACATATACACCACTCAGGCCTTTTAGATGCGCGTTGATAATTCACTCAATGTTCGCTAATTAGTGAGATGTGACTTTATAAATAACATCTTGCTCTGCGGCAACTAAGTTCGGCTTTGGAGTATTCCAGTCCCGCGGCAAAATTTTACGGTTCTTTGATGAGAAACCCGTTCCGTACACAACCACGCTGTTGTTGATATGATCCAGGGTCTTCATTACAGGGTGCAGTATGGTCTGCGTACTCCGAATTCGACGGATTGTTCTGGGCAAGTCTCAATGTGGTTATTTCCATATAAGGTTGGAGTCTTTACTGTAATCATTTTAATTATAAAGTTGTGAAAAGAGCAACCGTGACGAAAAGGAAAAAGTTACCGTAAGCTGTACGCACATATGATTTGGAAAAGAAAAAAAGTGAAATTCTACTCAATGAGAGTCAGCGTCACAGAACTACACAGTCGACTGAGTCAAACGCCACTTTGAGATCAAGCAAGGCTATTAGTTGGCCTGTGATTCTTGT
Organism: Fasciolopsis buskii; assembly: GCA_008360955.1. Taxonomy (NCBI): domain Eukaryota; kingdom Metazoa; phylum Platyhelminthes; class Trematoda; order Plagiorchiida; family Fasciolidae; genus Fasciolopsis; species Fasciolopsis buskii. The sequence continues at coordinate 175,835 of LUCM01002788.1, read as the reverse complement.
GTGTGCCCGTAAATATGCCGCATGTGGTCGATACAACCCCGGCTGTGCGGTAAATCAACTTGAATCTCAAAACCGCAATCCACACGAGCACCACATAATCAGCCGAGAATAATTCCTGCTTGCGTATGTGCTTTCACGTCCGAACGTCTCCATATTGGTCGTATTCTTCTTTTTGAGCAAAATCATACGTAAAAAATTGGACATCGATGATCAGCGGATTTTTGCTAGTTTGACTTGAATGGGCAACAGAACAATGTATTTTTGTCTTTAATTTGCGGTTTATCGTCGTTTGATAGGCGGTCTTACAACGATGCTGTTCGGATATGCGTCAGATGACAGTTCGCTTTCTCCCGGCCTGTTAACCTGCCCGATGTTTTTGTAGTTCTGTGCCGCTCCAAGTGTAACGGTCATAGCTGCCTGGTCCTCTCATCCATCGTTGTAGACATCTGGGACAATCGGGCAAATTCCTGCCACCGTACTGGTCCGTGAAGCACATAGTAAAACTAGGCGAAAAATCGAGTGATCCGAACGCTGTGCAGCCTGCCAATGTAATCTTAGTATTTTACGAACAGAAGCAATCAAGAAGTACCAATTGATTTTTAGAAATAATAAAAAAAAATATTCTTTGTTCCTTAATTTTTGATCTTATTGGTGCTCCATCTGAGAGTCTTTTTCAGTCCTGAACTTCAATTTTCAGTGTTTTGACTGTGGTCACTGTTTCATTGCCAGTGGATACTGAAATGAATGAGAATTGGAAACTTACGGGGAAACTAAAAGCATACCATAATAGTTTACTGTTTAACAGTTCTTGTTTCTTCGTTTTGATGGCTTCTCGATAAAAGCCGCTAACGCAAACAGCTGTAATTGTATTTACGGCTTTTCGTATCTTTTTTTGAGCACGCATACCTTCTTTAAACAGTGTGATATCTGGTGATTCTAACTGTGCATCTCGGTCTTTTTTATATTCATTTTATTTCAGGAGACCTTAGTGTCCATAGTGTGCCCTGACGTAAAACGATCCCTGTCCAGTTGTTAAATGATTAACGGATGCAGACATTTGTTAGTGTCTATAAGAACTGCCTGTATTTCTTCAGTCAATTTTCCTACTCGTGCGTTTATTATATTCATTTTCTCGTTCATGATGAGCAAAGACTTTGGTGCGGAGGGGCCTTTCCTCCTCTTGTCATGTGTTCCGTTCGTAGATATCATGCTGTCCTTTCTTGTTTATCATGTCTCCTCGCCTACTTCTTCTTCCCCATATAGGTTGCTTGTGCTGGTCCGTTTCCCGCTCCGCCTCAGCTGGCTGGTCAAATAGAAATGCCGCGTCTAATTACTCAAGGCACGAAATTCGAGGGTTGCATCATCCTTTTCATGTTACTCTATTTCTTCTCCATGGCCAGTTCTATCTGGTGGGTCGTTTTAACTATCACATGGTACTTGGCTGCCAAATGTCACTGGGCGCATGAAGCAATTTCTCGCAATGCTCAATACTTACATTTTGCCGCTTGGGCCATCCCGGCGGCGAAAACCATTGGGATTCTAGCATTTGGAAAAGTTGACGGAGATCCTTTATCTGGGATTTGCTTCACAGGTTTGACGGATCCCGTGATTCTACGTATTTTCCTCATCGCTCCGCTATGTCTCTACCTAGTAATTGGGACAGGATTCCTGTTTGCGGGATTTGTGTCTTTGTTCAAAATTAGGACTATCATCAAAACGGGGGGTTCGAAAACGGACGATCTGGAAAAGTTGATCATGCGGATTGGAGTATTTAGCCTACTCTACATTGTCCCTGCCATTGTCGTGATCGCCTGTTATTTACACGAGTCTCGAATGGCTGAAAAATGGATGCTCACTTGGTACACAACGGAAGTTTGTAGAAAATTCGATCCTTACCAGTTGACTGACTCAATTTGTCCCGGTCATTTTCGTCGTTTGGTTGATGCTAGCGGTCCGGACGTAATACCACCGTCGGGTACGTCCAGCGGTAGCTCTGTGGCTGATGCACAGGCGCGAGCCGAGACCATTTTGGCTAAGTGGTCTGCATTGGAAAAACCGGAATTCGAATTGTTCATGATCAAGTATTTGATGACTTTGATCGTCGGCATAACTAGTGGAATTTGGATTTGGAGTGGAAAAACACTACTTTCGTGGCAGCGTTTTTTTTCACGACTGTGTCGGCGTCGTGCGTGTTGCGGTCAGAAGCGTGAGGACCATCAAGGCGGCCTTCCGGTTGATAGTCGGCGACTTGGTCATACCGCTATTAATCCGAACGTGTCGGCTAATCCAGGTGCGGTCCCCCTTTTACAGCGAAGCATGCCACCTGGTGGTGCACATGTGGGACAGACTTTTGTATTCAATCAGGAGTCAGCTCCTGTAGGCGGTTGGACTCCTCGGGGCGCTCCATCGGGAGCCACGGCACCTTCAGACGGTACTGCGACAGCCGCTAGCTTCGCTCCAACTTGGATCGCTGCTGGGAAAGCGGTGCCTAGTTTACCAGGAGCAGGACCCGGACAGCCGGGGTTGATGAATCCAAATATGAGTTTGGGTCCAACTAACGCTCAGCCTGCACCAAACACCGGCTTGGGTTTGGTTTGAGGTTCAGTTTTCATCTCCGATTTTTGATGACGACTTCGGTCTCATTGTCATTCTCGCTAATGAAATTTGACATCTTTGTCGACCATACCCGCTAATTTGTTCTTCTGTCTAGTTTATGTTGTGAATGTTTCACTCTGGTTATTTTTCGTTGTTTTCGCTGTATAAAGCTCTATTGGATTTCCATGCATTGCTATTTTTAGGTCACTTTCTCTTTCCTGTTTTCTTTCGCTCGTTAACAAATCTCCGTATCCAAGTGATATTGGTTCCCCTGTTTTCTACTCAGTCTTATTCCGCCCAACTTAGGCTTGCCGATCGTGTTCCTTGTAGCAATCACTATTTCATTCTTCAAGCCACTGTTACTTCATCCCTATATCCGCTGATTTATTTTACGGTTTGCCGATTTCAAAATGTTTACTCTGTGACTGATTCTTTTTGATCTCTCTTTTCTGACCGACTCTTTTTTCTATCAGGCACTGCATTCATTTGTACATCAATCATTTCTAGCATGACGCGTCCACTGTGTCATATTATTTCTGATATTTGCCGAGATACTTACTTTACACTGGACGTAAGACCTAAATTGTTTTTCAACCGTTCCTTCTTGTCTTGAGCTTCGAATTTCCACTTGCTTTATGATCTCGTTAAACCGTAGGCAAATCGCACATTGACTGTTTCCCCTAGGTTTCTTGTTGCTTCACCGGCGTTCTGCGTGTTTTGATTTCGATCCGATTCAAAGACGTTCGGTTCTTGGCGATACATAAACAACTGGTGTCCGGTCATTGTCCAGCAGACTATCTTTGAACTTCTATCCATTGCTCTGATATATTTCGTTTCCTGGTAACTTCACGTTTAAGAAATATCGACTGTTAATGACAACGTTATTCATGATTTCTAGCGCAATTTCTTTGTTGGACTTCAAGAATCTCAAAGCACTCTATGAGCATATTATTCTCAATTCACATATCCTGTAAGACAAGAAGTTCATCATATTTTATGATCTCGAATCTTTATTCGGAAATCTGTCCGTTAGAGCCATGAAGTGACGACTGAGAACTGAGTAGGGTAAGGCGAGTGTTTCATAACGCATCTCGTAAGCCCTTGTAGATTTGCGAAGTCATAGAAGGCAAAGCATACATAGTCTGACTAGTGCGAAATACAGCGTCCAATGAGGATCGCTGGACTGTTTAATTCTGGGTGATGATGGCAAGGAACAGTCGTGTTTTGAGAGGTTGATAACTCCCGTCATCTTTTTTTCAGTTTTTCAGTTGTGTATTTCAGTCGTTTATTTATCTCTGCAAACGCTAGCATCAACCAATAGGATGCAGGACGGTAATGAATTATTGTCGACATTAGGGACTGATTAGATCACAATTACAGACGTCCATTGTTTTTTACAACCAATGGACTTGCGATGATTTGCTTCCCTGTCGGTTTCCACAGTGCAGCACCGTCTACTCGATAAGTGATGTTCTTCAGAATTGCTTCTTTTCTCCCTTTCTGTTTCCATTTGAGGTGATTGTAGAAATAGTCCTACCCTCATATGGATAGTAGCATTGATATTTGCTCAAACAGGAAACTGTCTAAAAACCGTCTCAGATCCGACAGCAGATGAAACACTAACATCCTTGTTCCCTTTGATGCTGTTTTGCTCCAGTGCTGGATCAATTGGGTCGCTGAAGTTTTGTTTGGTTCGCGTCAACATTGCTTCATGTTAATTCTGGATCGTTTTCTGTAGCAGGTTTCCCCATCGTTTAGCATTCTGCCGCTGTCGTTTTACTGTAATTTTCCGTCGTCTGTTAGCCTTGGACTGACTTAACTAATCATAAGCTAGGTTGTAATAGGTACCCATTTATTCACGTAAATTTCAACTGTTGATGAAATTTACCATCAGTTGTAAAGTCTTGTTACTGGTTCACACAATTCACATTGATGAAACAGACTGAGGTTAATAGACAAAGGTCAGATGCTAAACGATGGGAGACCTGTGGAATATTTGTCCCGTATGAAAAAATTCCGAATAGATCGGAGACTTATCTCTGAAATAATAACTCACATCCCATTTATCTGTTACACAATAGATGTGCAATATTTCTAAAAGGCTTTGTGTCACCTTGGGGAAAAGGCAGCGGTCAGTGAGGTTTGCCTTGCTGTTTAACGTTGAACGATGACTATTAAAGGGCTTCTTCAAATGGAATTTTTTGCGGTATTTTCTCTCCATTAGTTCGGTAGAAAGAATGACGACGGTTCATACTGAGTATTCTGACATATCTATGATACGTAGTACTCTGCACACAGATTAGGTGTATGACTTTACTCAGTGCCTCGGACGTGGGAAGGATTCCTACTGGTCACTGTAAATTCAAAACAGGTTGTCTTTATATATTCAGGTGGGTTGCAGTGGGATTGCACCTTGACGTGGTTTGATGGCTTATGTGTCTCTATGACCCAACTGGGTATGCAGGTTGGCTTACCTCACCCGAAGATTCAGTCGTATCTGGTAAGTCAGTGGATAGTAGCCTGATTATGTAATTTCCTGGCTACTCAGTGTGGGGTTGATTTTATCTGGCCACGCTATGGGAAAAATGCCTTGCGGATAGATTCTTGTTAGAATCAAAGGCTTTTATTGAAAACCCTAATGGTCCTCCTATCTAGCGGTTGCACAGCTGTAATAGTTGATGGATCCAGGAAGCCGAAGAAACGGAAGTAGTAACCGCTTCAGGTAAAACTCAAGCTGTTTAGGCTTGTGCCACATTGCTTGACGGCGAACTTCAGCTAATGAAACCGTATGCGATGGAAATGGAGATCCCATTCATTGCAGATAGCAAAGGTTTCTACCATTGGGCTGAACGCTTCGAAGATGAGTTTGGCTGGCTGCGCACTAATGTGACCACAAATGCGGATCCTTGTGAACATCTCTTGATCCCCCAACTTTGATAGAACTAGAGTCGAACATTCGACTACTGAAGTGAAAGAAAGGAACCCCTCCAGGCGAACTTCCCCCAGTTCTTTTAAAACTGGGCAGAGAAGCCCTAACAAGCACGTACCTCCTCCGTGATATTTGGAACTAAAAGCATATTTCGTTGCTATGGCTGAGTCAGTAAGTACACTCATCTTAAAAGGGGAAGCCTGTAGTGACCGTAGTAATAATCGTGGAATTGGTTTAATTCCGATAGTTACTAGGGTTTTTGGTTTCAGCAATATGGTGCTCCATTCGGGATGTGCTTTGCATATTCAAAGTTTGAAATCCTGTTACCACACTGATCGTTAGTAGTTCCGAACTTGACAATCGACGGGGAGCAGTTAAGAATTGTTGACCATTTCAATTACCTGGACAGCTGTTCGTCTAAGGATGGAAACACGGTATTGGAAATGAGCACGCGTTTGTCTGAGGCCCGAACGGCGTACGCTGGACTGAAGCACTTGTGGCATCGGCCTGATATTTCACTGAAGTTGAAAAGTCGTGTGTACTGTGCCGCAGTGCACTCAGTTCTGTTGTAGGGTTGCAAGACATGGAGTATGGTTTTCGGAGATGTTCATCGCTTGTAGGTTTTTGGTCATCGATGTATACGTGGTATCGATAGGACTGAGTGGAATGTGACCATGAAGTAATGCGCGAGTGCGAAATCTGGTATTAGGTGCTGACTCTGAGAATATTCTACCACGGCATATCCAGCTTCGTTGGTTGGGTTACGTGTTGCGTATAACGAACACTCGTCTGCCGCACCGCGCATCATTTTTATTTCCTCTCACGGAATGGAAGAAGCCACGTGGATTTCCGCAGCGTAATTATCAGCGTGGAATGAGATGTTCAGCGAACTTAGATAAGGTAGATGTTTCATAACTTCGTGGTTGAGGTCCGAAAGATCCGTCAACTAACCGGCTGGAGATATTGGATGATATGGAGGTGAATCGCTAGCAGTAGTGATCGTGTTGTCGTTTTCTATCAAATCAGAATGATTGAAGAAGTACGTTTGTACAGTTGAACTGTATTTTGTGTTGGCTACTGCAGCATTTTTTCTTTCCCCGCCTGTGTAGGTTCACTCCCTGTTCCCCTTGGATATTATTATTTTTCTATAAGATCGTGTTACTCTGTGGAAAACGCGGTGGCTAGTAGAATTTTTTCTACTGTTTAGCGCTGAACGATGATGCTGCTGATGAAGTTGACTGTCTTATGCCATAATTGTAGTCATAGGCCATTTTCGCTACAGTCATGTGTCAAATGTCCAAAAAGACGATGGAATTATAGCTACCGGTGACAAGAACACTTAAGAACATGAACATTGAGTGTATGAAGAATTTGCAGGTCTTAGATAGTGATGGGATCGACAACAGATATAAACTTCACGGCCTCATGCATAATAATTTTAACCGTAAAGTGCTTGTTATTCGGCAGGAATACCCCTCTGTAGGACAATTAGCCATGCATTTGCTGTCACTCCGTCAGCAGATATGTTGGTAATTCAGTCGACACTCCATTTCCGCGGTCGTCGTTAAACCTCGACAGTGACGCGTTATGAGCTCCTGAGGGAGAAGCGAATTGAGTTTATTGACTTTGAAGTAATGCACGTAATGGCTAGAGTGAAATGTAAATATATGCTGATAGTCGGTAAGTTTTTCCTTCACTTTCGGGGTTCATCTCGATTTTGTGTCAATCGATGTTTACCTTAAAGCGTTAAGATTCTGGATTCACTATGCAATGCATGTGTAGCTCATTAAATCCCGGCTTCAGAACAACAATGTGTTGTAGACATCACCAGTGAACTGGCTGCGTTATGTCGCTAAATGCACAAAACTCTTTGGTTAACCGTGGTATTCTGCGAATAAAATTTGGATATAAGAACATCACCCTACTGGAGTTAATGTGGTTACTTTATTCCGGTTAAGCGTAACATGAAACTTCTTTCAAGTAAACTATCATCTATATCCGTAGATGTTGTTTTCTTGGGATTCGTGGAATGTTCTTAATCAAAACGACGAATTTCTTCTGATTCCGATTATCTCATGTTTTACTCCAGCTAAGGGGTCATTTTTAACGGATTTGATCTAATGAAATAACTTTTTCGGAGGCCGTTTGTAGAGATTAATTTCCCGCAATTTCTTCATAGACCAACGACAAAATTAACCGGTAGCTAGTTCAACACGCATCGCGCTTCATATGGTCACTGCGCGCGTTTAATGTCATTTTTACTGAATTCCGTAACAATCTAGTGTTTTTGTCCTTATCGGCATGGAGACTTACATCGTATTGGTTTATTCCTACCATTGGATTGAAGTGAATTGAATCTTAACGCACTATGACTGCAACTGTCTATCGATTTTAATATCATGTATTTTCCCCTCTACAAAGTGTTATTAATCTGGTTTTATGGTCTATCATGATGCTAATAATAGTCCTGTCTAAGCAAAAGCAATGGACACGATTTACCCCAGATTGTCAGAGTTTGCTGCCTGTTTATTTTCCTACCATCTCGTTACTTAGTGAACACGAAGGCAACGTAGACAGTTTATTGCACTCCAGTGACCTTAGTATCAAGGCCCACTTTGATACAAATCCGAATTTTCTCCTGATTGCGAATGCTGCAATTCACCATCGATAATTATCAATAAGCATGAATTGGCGTAGTATCTAAACAAAAGATTACGTTCGGCTCGATTTTGGAGGCAAAATTGTCAGTAGATTTTACGGTTAAATATCAGCTTCCATGGAATATGTGGGCTAATTGGTAATTAATAATGGGTTCCAGGATAAATGGTGACAGTTTGAAATTTTCTCATCATTTTAGAATTTCATTTTTGATCTTGAGAACAGTTTACCACGGCTGCTAAGGTCATCCACGTCAAACCATCCATAACCCAGTCTGCAACTAGGTGTCACGGGAGCAAACTGTCAATAAATTAATACCAGTGGCTGGTACTTTTGCTTACTACATAAATGTTGGGAACTTCGGAATAATAACGGGAAAGAGACTTTCGGATTTCATCACAATCGGCGACAATTGCTGACGCAGTCTCTTCAGGCCCATTGTTCAAGGGATCATGGAAATCTGAGTAGTGAATTTTCCATAGGCAGCGAAGTTTCTGTCCAGGATAGTATTTAGAGATGCATTTCACGGATCTCTTCCGGGAGTAATGATGTTCAGCAAGTTAAGAAAAATAACCGGAAGGCAGTCTGGAAAGTGGGGAACGCATTCACTTAGAGATTTGTAAATTGCTTTATCGAAGATTAAAAACAATGTTAGCAGGCCACTATTGTGATCGGTCTCCAGGATGTAGGGAATAAGGCTGAAGTTATTTTTCTACTTTGCTAATCACAATCCCAGTCCAGTGGTTTCATATTGCCGTGGATTCTGTATCCCTTTTCTGTAGGTAAATTTATGCTGATTCACCATCTATCCTCGAGAGTGATCGATGTTCAGCAAGCGTGCAGCACACAATGTGCTTGTATTCATGAGCCCGCGTGCACCCGTTTACATGTACGTGCATATGTAGATTTATGTATCTGCCTTTGTATGCATGTGTCTGTATGCCTGTTGTTGCCTTCAATGGTGTTCCAAATAGCTTGCTGTGAACAGAGTTCTCCTGGTTTAACCCCATACAGTAACCACAGCAGCCATGATCTGCATCTGTTCGCAATCACGCGAGAAACCCGTTGAGCTGAGAATGCTGTTGACATTGCTTCGAAGCTAATAGGCTCGTTTCATTCCTATCCACATCGTAGCGTTTTCCCTGGATGACTAGATGAGATCGATACTTTTTGTGATTAGTACAGGTTGCCGACTAAGTATATATATACATATATACAATATAGTATATATATATATATAATATAGTATATATTTACCGGTGCAGAGTATTTTTGCTATATTTGGCTTGTTTCGTTTTGTTGTCGCACGTTGCCCCCTTCATTTGTTAAAGACTTTCATCCCGGTAGGTCGTGTCATCTTGGGCAATACTGTTCGAATGATCTAATTTTCTATCAAAATTTGAATTAGGCGCTGTTGGACACTGGTTTTAATGTTGCTATTCATTTCGATTTCAGTTTCTATAACCAGTGCTCCGTTTTTAGTTGTTAAATCACAGCATCGAGTAATAATGAATGAAAAAATCGTAAGACCGTAAATCGAAACTATGGGAGCATTTCGAATGCATGAAGGCTAGTCACAAGGACCTCTAATAACATCGCCTAAAGTCTCCAACCATTGCGTTGGCAGATCAGCTGGATCTCAACTCGGTAATCTGATTCGACCTACTCGGGGTAATCCATTGGCTCGTCTTCCAATCACTACCCGCTTCGGAGAACAGTATGTACTGAGGTATTCAATCTGCGGGTTGCATGACACGTTCCAACTACCTTCACGTATTAAAATTCACTGCCTGTTCGGTCGACTGAGCTGTAACCCAATATCCTGCTTCTCATCTCATGAAAGCCCCACCACCATATTATAGTAATTTTGCGAAAACACCCGTTTTCTGACACCAACGGTCTTCGCATATCTGCTCTCCCCAACGATCGTGTTTCTGGTCTGTATAGTAGTGCCGATCTCACTGCTTCAGTGTAAATTCTACCTTTGACTGATAACGGGACGTCACGCTGGCCTCACAGATGACGTAAATGTCACTGAAGGTTTCCATGTACGCAATGATGCCTCATCCGATGCACGACCACTTGGATTGAGACAATTACCTCTTGGTGTTAGGTGGTATTGTGATATCATCTTGTTGGAGTGTTGTATGCTTCTGTACCACTCAAAGTTTCAGAGTCATGGTTTCGCCCCCTCCCCCTTGTATCTGGTTCCTAACGGCCGTGGGGCGTACACCTTCCACTGCGTAAGCATGTCAAAAGGCGCAGTTCAGCTTTGGGCCAGTTCACTCATGAAACAGCGTCTGACACTTTGTAGATACAAAGCGCATCCAAACAGTGACTACGCTTTCCTTCAGGCTGTCGGGTGATATTTACTATTCACCTGAATCTTTACACAGAATCTCAATGTCGCTGATGTATCCCATGCGTCTATCTCTGCTTACTGTTTGGTTATCTTTTTCTTCACTTTTGCTAGGTCACTTAGAGTGACATGGAGTCGAACTCACTATTTAGTTGACTTATGATCAGCAAGACAGTTTGGGTGATTTTGGAAGCCTAACTTTTTGATTGTTTGTGATAGACTCAACTGTGTTGCCGGGTACTTATGTCTGGTGACCGACTTAAGATTTCTATTAATTTGGTTGAAGAAATGCCCATCTCTGAATGGCAAGACTATGGGAATTTACTTCTTTTCGTGAAGGCTTCGAAAAATCAACCCCACAGGTGGTTGATCCTCAGTATTGGTTTACCTCGGGAATGACCGCCACGACGTTCTTTCGCCTATCACTAATTCATGACTAGCTGGCGATTTTCAAGCGGTCAACGTCATGGCGTTTCAACCTGAAGGTCACGGGTCCGAGTCATCTCACTGCCGATCATCTTACCCACTTGACGGTCCTCTATTAATCACAACCTCCTTCCTGAAAATGTGCATTGTTGTTTCATTAATAGAGTAATTAAAAGATAGACCGAAGGTAGATGTAAAGTCTTTCCATCCAAATCAATCCACTGTTTCTTCATAAATTGCCGTCCGCAAGTTGTCACGTTTTGCGTTTGCGGTCAAGAAGTGCATACAGCTCTCCACATTTACCTTCTGTTCTGATAGATTGCTTTTGTCTGGAATAATCTTGCATTGGTTATATCAAAAGAAAACGGATTAGCTGTTCCAGTATTCACTGTGTAAAATCAGTTCCATTGGCGTTGGATTTTCTTGGTTTCCATGGCAAATTTTCAAAAATGTTTTTTTTTCTCATATTAGGTGGATCACTGCATTGTGCCCGAACTGAAATCTGTTGGCCAACTGTATACATATATACCACTCACGATCAGTTGATTTGTTTTCGGAAGACAGGCTTTGCGCTACCAAATCACCGCCGGGATGGTTTGAGCAGCATTGTTTCCTCCTCGTTTGGTTGCGATCGCCATTTCATCTTTTTTACCGTAATGTCTGAAGTCGACCTCTCTGTGTCCATTCATATTGTTCTTTTTATGTCTCTGACTACCTGAACGCTCGTCATAATATTTGAATGATCATTGTTATTCTACGGTTGATAGTAATATTTTTCCTTCTAATGCATCGTGTTCTGCACTGTAGATCACGCTATCGGTAGTATATTCTATTTCATCCATTTCTTCCTGCCTATGTGACTAATACTGGTTTTCATCTCTATGATATCAGCATTCTTTCAATACCCGCCTCGAGGTTGTTGAATGCCAATGCTATCTGTACAAATGAATCCCGAGTCCACGGTATACATTTTATTGCATTTCTTCGGCTTTTTTCTGTCTAACCTCGCTCAATTCTGATTTGTCTTCGGTATCTTCAAAGGAAGTACTACTGACTAGACAACTAATCTGTGCCGTTTTCCAGCTTATTTCGGATTTATTTAAAAGTAGGCCTTCTTTCTGCAAAAACTGGCGGGCGCATGTTTACAGTTTATGGAGTGGCGCACCGACAATCAGTGGATATTGAACTGCGGGCGAGTGAGAACGCGGTTCAGTCGGATAACAGTTCTTGGCGGTTTCGTCGTAATTTCGGAAGCAAATTAGAAATAATATGAATAACCATAGGGGCCTTCGTAGTTTGGTGATTTGACTCCACAAAGCGCTGATAGTCACAGTGCATATGGATTTGTGGAATTTATGTCGGCATATATTTGTGTGTATATATACATATACTCAAGAAATGCTGAGTGCACCTGTCTCCCGTTGGTAGCTTTGCGCAATTACACTTGCTGATTAAATCCAAACGGTAAAAGATTGGCCTTGATAGAACTTTTGTTGAGTTTTCATAGAGATCCTCAGCCGTGGCGTTTGTCCGTATATTGGTTTCATTTTCTTGTAGAGGTCCTCTGATGTAATGCTGCATCAGCAGTATCTGAAACTTCCTTGATATCTGTTCTATTAGCAAGTTGTTATCTGGATAAGTGTCAGGAAGAAATTGCCTCCTTTCTCCGGATCTTTTAAGTCTTATTGAGATAGTCTAGTTTTCTCACGATCACGGCGGGCTATCCTTTATCTGGTTGGAGGAAGTGGACATCTTTCATCTCTTTTGGTTGCCTGAATGCAGCTTGGTTCTCCCATGTTAAGCAGAATAGCTGTTGGATAAGCGCTGAGGTGAACATTTCGGATGCGCCCACTAGTTTGGCTTTGAATCACTCTCCTTTGTTATCCGAGGTTGGAACGGGGTTTTTCACTTGGTCATACAAATTTTCAACTTCAGCCTCGGTTTATAGTTGGTGAATGTGTTTGGGTGACAGCTTAAACTTCAAACCCAATGAAACAAACCTTTTGACCTTTTGTCAAAGAGAACGACCTGAAGGAACTCCACTCGGTTCACTGGAGAAGAAGCGAGTCATAATCGCCCTGTCATTCAAGAGTGATAATATAATCAACCGTAAGTGTGCGCTCAAGAGTACCTACTTTTCTGATCAATTAATAACATCAACCAAGGTCCCCGACATAAACATCGCTGACCCACAGCTGCGGTGGCAGAACGAATAGGTGCCCCGCGCAACGGGTGGGAGACCATGCGCCCAAGCGATTAGTGAAACTAAGGAGGCGGGTGAATTGTCAGTTGCTGATGTTTTTATCTAGTGATTCACGGGTATCAAATAGTCATCAATAGATTCAATGTTGCCTAAATCGTTGCGGTAAACTGAAACGCGGCTTTCTACAGTTTTTTACACTCAACTTTACTCGTTCCACAATCCCTTGGTCACTACTCACAACTGTCCCATCAGGATTCACAATAATTTGTTCTTGATGCACGCCGTACTTAAGTAGGATAGGTTGAAAGGGATTTGGGTGGATGTCTAACTGAAGTAGTTTTTGGCAAGTTTAACATCGCCAAACTTGATAAACAAGTGAGGCAGTGCGGTGGTCGTGTACAACGCTCTTGATTGTCATATTGTCACATGATGCATTGTAGTTATATGAAAGTAATTTTAAGAAATGCGCTTCTATGGTCGAGCCTTGTGGCAGAACATCTACCAGCACAGTACCTTTAGTAAACGTTTTTTCAAGGTAGCGAAAACAGGTGAACTAAAGATCTGGGAGACTTATCCGTTTGGGTTAGCTGGGTGTAGATCCCATTGTTTTAAGCAGTGGGAGTTGGCCTCATTCAAATTGGTTTTTGAGTGATTCGCGTCCTAAAATTCATGAATGAAGTTTGTATTGTCAGTAGTGAGCAGAGAATTGAGGTTGGAAAGTAACCGTTTGCCTCGAATTCGTGTTCTCTTGCAACGAGAGGAATAATCTGGAACCCAAAAAGTGATTCCGTTTGAGAAAATGGATGTGCTGATAGTTCGAAGGTAAAACGCACAGCTCATGCAAACCCACTTCCATTGCTATCAAATTGCTTAGCATGATTATAACGATTTGTTGGGTAGCGCCCAACCACGTTTAAAATAGCAAGAGCATAGTCAAGGGACAATCGAATATATGGTGCTCTAATGAGCACCATTTGCCGTGGAGTTAATTCTGAATTGAACATATTTATTGCAGACCAAGGTCTTCTAATGAAAACTGATGATTTCAAGATATTCTGACGAACTGGCACCAAGGTGCCCGACAAAAGTCAACTTGCTCTGAAGTAGTAGGAGAACTAAAGGTTTTTCGACAGAAAGTAACATCTCACAGACTAGTAGGAATTCGGCCAAGCTCAAGATGGGGAGTTTTCGTGAGTTTCCCAAATAGGGGGGGGATTCAGGGGATGGTCAAGGTTCCCCTCTGTTTCGAATCAAGGAATATGCAATCAGCCGAAAAACTTCCGGAGTAAAATGACATCCAGGTCGCTCACTGCCATCACAATCAAAATGGAGTCGGTAAAAAATTGTCTTGTTTTCCGAACGCATCATTCTCAATTATCTCTCCCACCTACTGTTTGAGTCCCCATAGTTGCGTGGTTGAATGTTATACCTCAAAACCACAGGGCTCTGGGAGTGACTGGGAGACTTCAAGTCACTGACATCGAATTGTGTGTATGTCCTGATTAGACAATGCAGATTTCGTATTAGGGCTTGGAGGGGTTGTTGCGATCATTCAACTGTCCTAATAACACCGGAAGATAGCAGATTCTTCGGTGTTCATGCGGCAAGTTAATTTTTCACACAGCAACCACCGATCAAATCAAATTTCCAAACCTACGCTCTCCTTCTCTGGCTCTGTCCACAAAGGTTATGCCTTTAAAGTGCGCATCACCACGTCAAAGCGAGAAAGTATTCACATAAAAATCACTCCAATTATCATTCGAAAATGATTAAACAAATAGGAAATACAGTTGTTCTTTCCCATGGAAGTCCTGTTCAACGGTAAGTGGTCACAACGTGAGCACTGCAAAGGTTAGACGGTTTAAGTGAATCAGCATAGAAAAGAATTAAGCGAGATGAAGTTTCATTTCGTTCCACTATTTGCCTCCCAATGATTGGGACACGAAATGGATTTTCGGTCTCAACAGAACATCTGACTAGGCAACATTAGTACAGGGTGGTTGTGTTCTTCGTAGTGGATTTTTTGTCCTTGTAATTGTGTGCATAAATTACTTCGTGACTTGACAGTTACATGAAAACAATTTAAAAGTGCCACAATCCAATGAGTCAATCTGCGCATCACATGCCTGGTCATCAAGTCTGGTGCAATTGAATGGCAGTGTGTTGGTATCATTTTTCTTGCCTGCCGCACAGGTATAGATCATTGGCAGTCCAAATAGTGTTCCTCCATGTGGCGGGATTTCTATCAAACGGAACCGGCTGGAAATAATAGAATGATTAATGGAAGACGATATAACACGAATTCCCGGTCAAACACATTTGGTTCTGCTTCCTTCTAGCAATATAAGTAGATGAAGTTGTATGACTCGACCGAACCGAAGTAAGAACACATACACAAACTGGTGGAGAAATGACACCGCCTGCGAAAACAAATCGGCAGTCATCATTGCTAGCACAAATCAGCACAAATAGCAACACACTCATCACAAACATCTGCCTATTGCTTGACAAAAAACAAAAGAAAAAATAGTACCGCATTGCATGCGTTTAGGATCGGTCGACAACTTCATAATGATCGTGGGCAAAGTGGTTGGGACACGGTCTTAATTGTAAGTTATTCTCCAGCTTATTTTTCCGAACGAATGTCAAGTAGTTTGTTTTTTCCAACTTGAACAGTTGTGTGAACGCACCTTGAGCAAACAAACTTACAAAATTGGTTAAAATCTGCCCACAACCTTCCCGGTCTAGGTAAGAATTGTATGCAATTCTTTCCATCGGATAAACTAACGATTACAAAGACCATGTAGCCAGGTGCACAGCGAAGGCAAGGGCGCAATGAGGCCGAGATCAAATAAGTAGTTTGTCTCCAGACAACAGGCGAAGTGAATCTGTTTGGTAAGTTCAACAAGGTGGCAGTAAGGAACTAATCAACCTTGCAAATGGCCAAAGATACTCCGTGAACGGTAGCCAGGGTCAAATTTCGAATAACAATCGTGAAATTAAAAAGATTTTAAACCACAGATCACTTTTAACCAGGATTGTGAATCATGAAAACTGTGATGGTCTAACTTATTCCCATGGTGTGCTGCCAGATTACTGGTTGGGGAGAAATCTAAAAAACAATTTCACCTCTCACAAGATCGACATAACCAGGCTGTGAGTGACCAGTATAAGCTCTGAGGTGTTAACGTAGTACCTCTGACTCGCAGACAAAGTATGCTGTGCACGAATGGATTTGAAGCCTAGCGTTGGCCCATTGGTCACGTATGTGCTTCGTGTGTGCACATGTGCGTTTGTGCTCACATTTGTGTGACGCTCGGTTGTTTATCCGTTATTTATGCACCATTGTTACGGTGTACACATATACTGTCAAGAATTGATATTGAGAGTAAAGCGATTGCGGACTATTTCCACAGGCTTCAACTTAGTGTTCCGTGATGAAACTGGGTATTGGATTGCTTTACCAAAGCTGTTATTGAGAAAATGGAATAAAAGCTGAGCTGACGGTTACATGCCTAAATAGGTGAACGTTAACTACCGTTCACCAACTTCGCTTTTAAAGTGTTCTCATGAGGTAAAACCTCCGCTCCCAAGGCAAAACTCATCATGTCCGACACTTTTTCATTTGAGGCAATTCGGATATACCAAAGCCCGGTGTGCACCAAAATCAGTGTTCAATCTGACAGTCAGGAGTGCAGAAAAAATAGGATGGTGGAAATGTGAACTTTTGGGGAGGTTTCTTCTCATTCAGTGATTAGGAATCAATATTGGGAGTGAGCATGATTAGCTATTTCTGGACAAATTGAATGATTGTGACGTGATGGTAAAAACCGGTGAGTTTCCTTAAGAATCAATTCCACATTCCAGTGGCTAGCTTATTACAACACCAAAGTTCTCGCACGGAACGGATAGTACTTGGATCGGAAAATACTCGTTCTTTACAGGCAGACGAGTGTTGTCGAGTCAGATATTTCGAAGAGAAAATCCTTAACGAGGCGGAATAATATGTTCGGTCGGATGAAGTGAGTACTCTTGGAGTACGCTTCAGGAAGGCGGCGCGCTACAGGTCGATTCGGGATTGTACCACCAGGATAGGTGACATAACATAACTCGGAGCTTTAAGGCCGATCCCATCTCCGAACGAGCAACAACACGAAGCAACAAGAAGGAAAATCGGAAAACGATGATTGACACAAGCTTCACATAAAAAAACGATTAACACTAAGGGATTGATCATGGTTATAATGGCTAGTCAAATATCTGTCCACTTCATTCGAAAAATAGACTTGGAATGAGGTGTTCCAATCTCAATTATCCGGAAATGTCCTCTATAATATACTGTCTTCGGGTAGACAAAGACCATGAACGCACACTTAGTTCAGTTCATTTTACAAAACCGCTGACTTTGCACCAACCTGCTCTGGCTTTAGTTTCTACCTCACAGCACCTGCTAATCAAACAGAAAAAAAACGAGGAATAGTGAAAGATCGAAAACAAGACAGCCAACTGGAATGCAAAACATCACTGACTGCGGCATTGAGCCATAACACGAGCTGTCTCCGTTCATCGTCTCTGGGGATCTTGTGAATCCCAACCCGGGTTGTGTAACTGCACCTACACGAACCGGTCTACTGGTTAGCGTTCTCATATTTTACCCCTGCTGTCATCGACTGGCCACCTCAATTCATTATCCGCCTCGAACGACAGACTACAACGAGGCAGTCGTTTTGTGGGCATGTGCAAATACAGGCTAAACCACCTTAATCTATTCTGATTCAGTGTCTGTTTTAAAGACTGAACCATGGGACCCAGTAAATTTCGCATAACCTCTGAGTGACTCACAAAATTCTCCCACCATGTTCTACTTGCTAAAGGAATGCAGCGGCGCGCATATCTCCTGGACTCGAAGACCATGTTTCGAAACCATATAGCAGTATCAACCTCATGTCTGCTGCGTTCGCTCGGGCTTTCCTCGATAACCGGGTGTCAAGCTGATGCCAAAGATGCCTCAAATTAGTGAATGTCAGTCAAGCATTCCGTATGCGTGAAGGCACTTCATTCGAGATAAGACTACCCAAGCAACTAGAACAATCTATCTCACTCAGTTATTCCCCTACAAGAACAAAGTTCGGCTTCGAGCCAGTTAAATCCTCCGAGTGCATTTCACACTTTGAAGGTGAAAAATGCATTCGAGGCTTACCTACACTCTCGTTTAAACGATCGAGAAAAATGTGCAACTTACCTGGGTCTTCGTTTATAAATAAGTAAGAATATCCATTGGCCTCTAATCATTTCAGTAAACAATCAACAAACGAAGTGATCGATAATCTCGTTGGGACTTTACATTTCCCGGCATCGTTCACTGTCATGTTGACTAATGTTCAACATGCCGTACACGCAGAAATGCCAAAGTGCTGTGCTTAAAAAGTTAAAGTAACGAACAAAAGGTGACTGAAGAAGGAAAATGTGAAAAGAAGAATGATGAATGAACGATCTTTGGAGCAATCGCATCAAAACTGTTTGCGGAATAAAGGTCATCAGATAGAAAGTCAACTTTTGAAACCAACTATTTTGTTTATCCCCGAAACCATGGGCACAAGTTTGTTAATTCCGGCAATTTCTCGTTTGTTTTTAGCTTTTTTCTCATCAGAAAGTCCACAAATAACGCCATTTTGAGGAGACTGGTCTTGCCATCTTGTTTGGTTTTGCTTTCTAGGTAGAACTGCTGACTTTGACACTCTTGAAATTTTGGCCCGTTAATCCCTGTTTAGCTTGCTTTGAAAACTAAATGATTGACGATTCGTTTGAACGATCTAGCTTGCGGTATATTGCTTATTTCAGATATTCATTCTTCCTTACACATAGATTTTCTCCGTAATCTCTATTGCAGATGTACAATCTTACCTTGAAACTCATTTATCACTGGTTATTCATAAACTGACGGAAAATGTGACACAGAGTAAAGTTTATTCGAACTCAACAGAATTGATAGTATTGCGGTACTAGTTCTGGGTTGGAGCAGAAGACCTTCAAATTACTTGCATAATGAATTTATACACAATCTCTAAAAAGCGGTCTAGTAACCGAACTGATGATGCTAAACTCCGAATTTTAGAAGCACTGTTCAGGCATCGGATCGAGTTGAAAGGATCTTTGTTTTCTATTCTCAGGTGCCTTATTTCTTTGAAGAGAATTAAAACTGAATAATAATAACTGAATAACTGTTATTCAGTTCGAAGCTGACCTTTCTGGAGGAAAGACAGATTTCAGCTGACCCGACGGGAATGTTGCACGTGATCTGGGTCAAGTACTTTTGTGATGCGAAACTCTTCGTATAGCAGCTTAAAAAATTAATCAAACCAGTCATCTTTGGGGTGTGAATTGCAAATTATGTTTGGCACTTTTATTCCGAGACGTCTGGGGTTGTTCCAGGACAAACAGTATACTCGAATCTGCCACCAACTGCGGCTGAACCTCTCAAATGACCTTTTGCAGTTGGCTAAAACACAACTAAAACATGCAAGTGTACGATTCAGAGGCATAATCGTTCAATTTACAACGAGGTTTATATCCGGTTGGTGGCGGACAGTAGTGCCCTGTCACTCGTCACGTTGCCACACTTGACCTAAGAAAACTTTACGTGGTTCTATGCCACTCCAAGTTTCAGGGTCCTGGTTGCCGGATCCCGTCCGACCCCTGCAGTCCTCCTAAGGTGATTTGTCATGGCGGCTATGATTCGTGTCGCTTCCACTGCACTCATGCACGGATCATGGAGTGAAAAAGGGTATTTGCGGCAGAACCAAACCCGATTCGCCTGATTGCAACATTAGAGTAGAAACACGGAAAGGTGCATCAGCTAAGGAGTAACTTGCATCACATTAGTCCGCTCGAGTGTTGAATATGTTGGGCATGAAATGTTTATAGCTACCTGTTTTCACGCAAACCGTGACTTTCTAAGAACAGCAAATAAAAGGTCGCACGTCATACCTCTTCTTCGTGATTGCGGGATATCTTTTAAGTTTATTCTTACTTCAGTTTTTAATGGAACATACTCCATTGAAATTTGTAGCCTAAATTTGGACTTAGTTGTTGCTTCAGAATTGAAATTGCAGAACCAGTTTTCTGTTGTCTAATGGGTTTCTTTAAGCCACCAATGTTTTATCTTTTTGACTGAATGCAGTCAAACTGTCAAGCTCATGCAGCCGTGAACAGTGGATTATTTCGGAATCTGGTATCGTTTCACTGGTACAGAGTTAAAGCTGTTGGGAAGTATTTGCCGGAATTCCTCGGTAGGTAGCGAGCAATCGGTTTGAACGCTACGTGGAAAATCCGATTGGACTTACTTTACCAGTTACTCATAACCGAGCAGATCGAACGTTTTTGGAGACAATCTGATCAACTAGACTATTTGAAGATAAAAAAAGATACACCCATATAATGTCAAAATTGGCTGCGTTTTCATCTTGTTTTGGACTTAACTGGACTAACTCACTAGATTGATTTTCTGTTTAAGAACGCAACGTGAAAATATGACCACAATCACGAAGACCTATTCGATTGCTTGGAACACCAATTAGATAATTAACTGAATTTCTATATTCCGAAATAATATGAAAGCAGAAAGCTGAGATGGATAAAGTTTAAGCGAAATTTTCCCACAGAGTAAACGATTTTCCATTCACAAACTGCACATCTCTGGATTTATAGAACCACTACAAAGAGGCGATCAAGCTTTGAGCTGTTCTGCCAGAACCCGGCACGGAATAGAACAGTCGTTCTAGTTGGTTGTTCTTATGGGCGTGGGCTGACACAAACTTCTGCAGAAAATCATCTTGACATCTGCCAGTTTCCCGGCAAAAAAGAAAGGGTAGCACATGGTTAGGGGAAGATATCGTTGTCGGATATATTGGTTGTCTAATTTGAACTTGGCTAACTGTCTTTATCGTGTTACTTGTGGGATAATTTTATTGAAACTGAGTACGTCAGCGTTACCCTGGGCTGATCTGAGTACGGACAATTAAACTCCAGTCTGTGACAAAGCTATCACATTTTGTACGATCATTCGCTCACTCCAAGCGACAAGTATGCTTTTTCACACACATGAATGATCAAGGCGGTAAGTCGCAGAGAAATCTTTTCACGTTCGAATACTTTCAATTTTAAAATGGTCATAATTTATTAGTGATTTTAGCTGGTACTAGAACTCCCTCATTTTTTGTCATCCGCCATTACTCCAAAGTAATCAACAATAAAGTTGTAGCAATTTACTTTCTTTCACGAGGAAGGTTATTTGGAACCGCAAAATGACAATGACCGGATATGAAATGTTTCATACTCGTGACACTAAAGTCCATAAGCGATCAAGTCAATTTTTCAAGCCCTTTTTGTATTGGGTCGTATCATAATTACATATTTAAGTCAGTCCTTATTCAAGAGACCGTCAGTGGAATAAGGTTAACATTTTGCATACTTCAATTCATCAAATGTTCCATTTTTGATTTTTTTGTGATTAAAAACCATGAGAGGCAAACTAATCACCATTAGGTTAGCAAAAATAACCGAGCATGATAAACTTATTCTGGAATCAACTGTCTAAGGGACAGAAATCCGTACAATTTCATTATTCCCAGGATGCCAACTCACGGAAAACTATGGATACCATTCACTATTATTTGACTTCTTTAGTAAAGATGCCTTCGTTTCCGTTGATCTCCAAAGAAAGACTATACATTTTTATGGAATGAAATATCTAATTGCCCTTTTGATGTTTAAAAGTTAACACTTAAACCACTTATTGGGCAGATGCTTCGATCGTCTGAAGTACCACGATTACTCTTCACATACTGTAACCATGACAACAAAATAAATACTTGCAGATGCGAAGCCAGTTGAAATCGTTCCCTACTTCCCTGCTCTAATCAATCACCTCGTCATTAGTATTTGCCCAGTTTAGAAAATGGAATACCTTCACACAATAACTAGTTGGGACCTGCTCAGTTATTCTCCTCTATCAGTGATTTAGAATACTGACTAAATTACATGTCCTCTCAAACGGTTTAGTCACCGGAGCTTTTACTGGCAGACAATAGAAACAGTAATGTTGATTTCCTTTTCTAAGTCCCCGACATCTGGAGACTAGGTTCCACAGACCATCCGAATAGGCCAAAATCTGCAACTAGAAAATTTTGAGTAAATCACCTCAGGGTTTTCGTTGAATCGAAAATTGTTCCAAAGTTAAGTCACTAACAAAGTGCTAACCGCTAGCCAATCAATTCAAGGTCTAGTGATTCGTAAACAGTAACTACCAACAGAATCGCGTATTCCGGAGAGCAGCGCAATCACGACGGGCATGTCGTTGACCTGATGGCTTCGGTACTCGTCACTTACCAATGACCGATAACATACTGCCTACATTTCACACCAGACAGACAGTCTTCAACGGACTTGTATCCAAATCACGCGGTCACATGACCTATTAATACATGCTTTCATATTTGTCATTTTCTTGCAATACAAAGTGGCAGTTTCTAATTTGAGTTGATGTCAGTTTCCAACTTATTCGTGCTTATCCTTTAGGGAAATTGGACAACCGAGAAGTCATTGATTTAGGATAATGCGAAGACTCCTGAATTGGCATGATACGGATCAGATCTCTGGGACAGCCTTAGCACTGTGAGCCTTCAGCTCCGTAGAGTGCCATTCACAGTTAGTCGGGCGGTAAGACGAAAAGTGGCTAGCCGAAATTAAGCTTATTTTCAGTTCCAATAAGTCAGGAAACTGGATTTCTATCCATCTGAGTGCATGCATTCATTTCTTTCACTCTTATTCTTTGAATTAGATTTTATTGAAGGATGACGTATTCAGTGGGTGCAAAGTAATCCAAAACATTCAACCGGCACAATGAAACATTAATAAGGACCAAAATAGCTCTTGTGATGAGTTTTCCATGGCTGGATCACGCCATCTGGGTTGATGAAGAGATTTGGTAAATATAACTGCCTGATTAAAACTAAAATCCCTTTTCTATAGAAGTTCTTTTTGGTTAAAATGATGTCTTAATGGGCATTAACCATTCTGCCTATAATGATTAGGAAAGGAACGTCACAAAAACATATAGAGCATTGGATGCATTTCCATTTCTTGTAAACCTTACAAAAGCAAACTAGCTGGGATCATCTTCCGGCGCCACTCTGGGTTTGAAAATGTCTTTAACTTGACAGCAATAGCTGAATTTATCGAACTGGACCATGGTTTTTAGAAAATCATGACGTATAAGTTCGACACTGAATCCATTTGCCCAAAAGAAATAAACAAGACAATTTGTACCACGGATTAAACAAGAGACAAACTGACGTGTACATATGAGATACACGAACGAATCATGTGCGGTATAAAACTGTAACTATTGCAGACAATCTCTATCCACCCACTTTTTGAGTAAACCATAATCTACGACCTCAGTACCAGCAACTTGTTATACTTCCACCAGGCTATAATTCATGACACATTCAGATGATATAGTCGACGTTTGCACCAGTTAGGAACGTTTTTAGATCAACCATGTGTGACCCAACCGAACATTATTCATAAAGTTGGCAAGATGACCTTAATTGATATTCACGATGATTCAGCTTGATCTCATCTAGGTATTCTACTAACCAACAAAGCCCTGATTGATTCTGAGATGGGGTATTTGTATGTTGGAAAATACATGTGAATTATATGGCCAAATGGATAAGGTCGTCGCGTTTGGACATGAGGGTTGCGGGTTCGAATCCTCCCACCGAGGGTCAGCTTCCCTACTTGGCAACCCCCGTTGACCGCGGCCCCTCTCCTGAAGGATGACGTGCATTGTTATTTCATTAATAATGGAATCGTAAAGATAAAAGTTAAGATGACGGTGACCTGGGCACTCAATAAACTTGTCTGTTTTCCTGTTTGGGAAGAAACTGCCTAAATTAACCATCCCCAACCGTAGCAGAGAAAAGTGGAGGCGCGAGAGGAAGCTTCTGAGACAGTCTAGAACTAACTTTGCTACTAACTTCCCTGAGACTAAACGCTGACATTGCACCGAGCAATCCGTCTAACTTAGGAAAAATAGACACCTGATCTCTTTATTATAAAGTACTATGCTGTAGAGTCAGTGAGATGAGTGAAAAATTAGATCAGAGTATAGGTTAATGAAATGATATCAGCTTTGACGATTAAAAGCTGGTTTCAATTTCCAAGGCGGATTATTAAACTGGTAAAATAACTTTGGTGGAAGCAAAACCGAAATTCGGGCGTTATTTTTTTTGCAATAAACCTGTAATGTCTGACGATGTTCGTTTTGAGAAAAAACAAGTTGGCGAACAAGCTCGTTTTCAGTGATTCGTACTCATGCCATTACATCACTATATATATATATCTTGACAAAATATTTTCACTATAGGAAGGATTGGATTAGTCATTTACAAATATGGGTGGGAAAAGAAATCCGCAGATTTTTTTGTGAATGCTGACTACCGAGAAATCTCTCTGTGCTCATGAGATAAAATTTGCAAATTTACCAGAAATCCATTCGTTTCCCTGCTGCAGACTAAGTTACAAAAGATGCATGTGGATTTTCCATCATCCATAACATCCGATTTCCCGTGTCATGTGAAATTAAATGTACACGAGAATGAATTGACTAACATCGTACTGATCGACACCACGTATGACGACTTGTGGTACAATGATTTCACAAGAACTTTCTAGATCCACTCTCTTGTGGAATTCAGTCCAGCATAAAAACGCGCATCATAGCGCCACAGATTAAATTAGTTTTTTTTTGTTTTGCATTGTAATTATTAGTTCCGCCTTTTTCCAATCCATGGGGACAGCATCGGTGCTAAAACACCTCTAATTTTCTGATACTTTTTCCATCCCAGTTTGTTACCGAACAAAAGTAGAAATAACAAGGGTTTGTCGAGGTTTCGGTGATGCAGAATCATCATTGTCACGAGTACCGGTTGTTGTCTGGCCACGCGTTAGACACCGATGTACTGGTTTAGACAGGACGTAGGAGTGTCGTACTGGATGCGTTGTTCTGACCAAACACCACCGCCCGACAGAGCTGTGATTCGTGAATAAACGATACAAGCCGTGGCGGGAGGAGGGTGGCAGAATAAGAGGCGAATTGGGACTAGCAAAGAAGTGCAGTCGTTTTTCCCGTTATCTTATTTCACAATTATCCAATCATTCTGTCTCCAAAATTTATTGAAAATAAATTTATTCTCAAATCATTTATTGTTTTCTTCCGGTATGATGTATCTAAAACAGTTTATGACAGCTTGGTATTCGGTTTCTGTGCCAGCCGAATTCGATGGCAGACGAAGTTTAGCCACGTGTGTTTGTGTGTGTGTGTGTGTTTGCAAGCATTTTGTTCTGTGTGCGTACTCGTGTACAAGCAAACGTATGAGGACTTGCTTGTAGATACATATATGTGGTGAAGATACGTGTGTATTATATGTGCGTTTACTTTACTCGATTTGATTTATGGTTAGCAGGTCTTTTCAGACCGATCCCGTTTGGTTTTTATTCGCTTAGCGCCTTTGCCATATGGTCCGTGCATATGAGGGTGCAGTGTGTGTGTGTGTGTGTGTGTGCATGGAAACTTGTTTATGCTCGAATTCGTATTCACTTGTTTTAATGTCCACGTGTGTGTGTGTGTGTGTGTGTGTTTTTGACCAAGATCTACGAGGTGAAGAGGAACCGTTCCGCTTTTCTATAGGCCAGTCTTTTTGTCTTTATCTTCGAGCCGTCTGATTGCCCAACCCATTTGCGACCATGGCGATTAAGAGGCATCGATTGGCGAAATATGTGGACAAGTGCTCCTGCGATTATTTACAACGATGCTGGCTGTTCGTTTGATTTGCCATCCAAAACAATGCTAGCATTCCCCCGTGAAAGACCGACAAAGGAGGTGCAATGCAAATCACACATAAATAGGAACGGCCCAAAATGGTCGGAATTTCGTTGTTCCATATGACAAAAATGAATGCGACCGAATAGGATGTGCCCGACCTTTTGAGGGTCTCGTGACTTTTAGGCCAATTGCTTTGCTATATTTTGTAACGGTCCTAATATATGGTGAGGTGCGCATGTCTAGCCAAACCAAAGCAAATGCAACTGGGTATGGATTTCGTGAAGAATACTGCCGATTACCGGGGCTGAGGTGACGAGATATGCGGATAATAATGGGAAATGTGGAATTGAAAAATGACCATTTGGGAAACTTTTTTCACTTACACGATAATATCCTAAGCTGATAAACATCGACGAATCTGTTATAAAGAAGCGTAGTGATTCAATAATATGGTGGCGTACCTGATCTGTGATTTATTAGGTGCACGGCAACATGATGACAATTACATTCGCATTTATTGTGGTAAATGTAGAATATATCGGTGGATTTCCGAACTGTTCGAGGATTTTGATGTTATGGGCTTTTGTGAGTTCGCGCGTAATTTTCCTCTCCCAAACTCGCCAGCTGGGAGGGGGGTGAGATCCGGTATACAAATACCCATTATATGTAGTCGGAAAGCATCTGATAGAGTTCCTTTTTTAACGATTTCTACTCTTGGACGAGAAAAATGCAGATACATTGCCCAACGAACCAGGAAAAAAGCACGACCATTTAGTATCTATCCGTTGAATTGTGATATGACCCAACCCGATATGAATTCGGTTTGAAATCCTTCCAGCTGCAGTCGGTGAGATCCACACTCATGGCCAGGGAGGTACTCAGTTTTAGTCCCATTTTAGTTCCAGCTCAAGAAAATCGTCCACGCTGTTTGCAGACTGTATTTTACCATACGCGTAGCCATTTTTACATCACTAGATGAATGAAGCAATGTCAATCTCTGAAACACGCAGTTCTTGGAACTCGTCACCTACAACTTGAATAATTATTTCCGTCTAATTAAGTCACATCCATTTTTTCATCATGTTATAAATGAAGAAGTGTTGTCGTGCATATAAGTCTTATGTGTAGAGGCTCATCGTTACTACCGGGTGTCGATTGCACAATCAGTCCTCTTCTTGCAAATTCCTTGAAACTCATGTCGAACGAGCCTTGGCTAACGGTTTTCCCGTTACTGAATGACTACAAATCTATGAGAAGTTCTGTTGTTCCAGTGTTCAAAAATGAGGGTTAACTGAAAGACTCGAAGGGCAAACATGATGAGTCTTCGGCACAAGAATGCTTTCAAGTCAACAGAAAGCAAAAAATAACAAAAGGCAATGGATATGCCGGAAAATATGCGCATTCGTTAGGTCTTATTGAGAGTTAGGACTCGCCTACAATAGTTCCTTTTAGTACAGGTTGGTAAGATATACAGGGAATTTCAGAATAAAGCTTAGGTCATTTAATCTGCCCATAGACAATCTCATAAAGTTAGTCTTTCGGATGGAGTACCATCGTTTTAAAACACTACTAGATTACCGCACAGACTCGCAATCGGGAGTGATTTTTTCTAAAAATAACCTCGATATCTGATATCTAGCGGACTTGCATTTTTCAAAATTGTTCCTTAATCTCACCGTTCTTACGATTATTTTTGATTTATTTGCGCTGTCCTGTGTCTTCTTTAATTTTTAGATTACACTTGAGTGAAACCTTATCATTTTCCCGTATGTTGAAAGAGACTAACGGTTTGTAAGTATTTATTCATGATCCAATTATTTTATTCCGTTGTAATGCTTTGAATTGTATCTACCCAACTGTCCAAAGCCGCGCCGAGAAATGGGCTAAACTGACACCCTGACAAGAGGCTTAAAGTTGGAGACACCCGACGGTGAACAAGTTATCTAGTAGGAATGGGATGCTTTTTGTATTGTGTGATGACTCTACTCCTACGGCCACCAGATGTCAAAGGGAACGGAAGAAGTTGCCACATGGTGTGACCGAAGACAAGATCTATTTACAGGCCAGAAACTATGCGCACAGCTTTTTTTGAACCTGTAGGTGAGTCATAATGCCATTCAAGCGTTTTTCCGCCCGGTATGAAGTTCTGCTACCCTCGCAACAAAACAAGTTACCAAGAGGCGGGAATTCATCAGAAAAATTCCAACTCTTTGATAGAGTGAATTAAGCGTCCAGTTTGCCTGGACGCATCTGAAAGCTCACAAAAGCACTTCTTTTACCCATAGCGTAAACACGCCCATACCCATCACTGTCCGCTAACTCAGAACAGCCATACGATGTTAAAACTATTCAGGGATAACCTAGATCGTAAAGCGTGAGTCCGAAAGAGGATAGATATTTCTTTCTGTCATAAAACATCCAATTATTGCTGTCTGAAGCAAAAGCAAAATAAATAAAGCTTAAAGTAAGATGGAAAACTGTTTCAAGTTTCTGGTGCGTGAGTGCAGTCACCGGAAATACTTGTATGATTGCATGATGCCAGGTTTGTAAAATATCCCACTTCCACGTTTTATTTGGACGTGCATTGGAAGTTAACAGACAAAAAGGTGCAAACAATTGGAAATTTTATTTTAAACCACGACACTATTGGATTGAGTTGTTCTCGTCACAACGTTTAGGCAGCTCTGTTTGTCATTACACTGGAAACAACTGAGTGCTAATAAATATTCCGTGAAAATGAACCTGAAAACTTTCTTCTCAAAGATTTTATTGGAACTCAGGTACTGTTTAACCTGAAATGAGGTCACCAAATAGACCGCGCGGGCAGAAGATTTTTGCTCCTGGCAAGAACTAGAAGAGCATAGCAATCCTAGAAATTGTCCCCGTATCTGAGATGCCTCGAGAATCCGTTGTCCCACACAAACTGGGTGGCCGAAACAAAAGCATGTGGCTGGCATGTAACTGATGAATATGCACAAAGAAGTTTGACGCTAACAATGAGCGGCGGACCCACTGGAAGAAAGGGATTTATTGTCAGGATATGTTCTTGAAGGATTAGTAAACAATGAAACTAATAGTAAAAGAGGAGTTTTTAGGGAAAGCGTGTACCTTGGTTGTTTTGCAAAACGGAGCAAGGCTAAAACCCGATTCTATTCTTGGCATTCCATTCAAACTGGATGACATCTCAGACCATATTAACAAAAACTGGACAGTGACCTTTAGGAACAGGCGGAGTGCAATGTGCGTACAGGGATCAAATTGACTAGTATATCCCTTCGTGAATGATGCAAAAGAAATTCAAGTGGTTATTTGTCGCACCTAAGGTAGGACGTGCGAAGCAAACAAAATTTTCAAAATGACAAAATAGTTTCCTTACCGGATATGATGACAGTGTTCACGTTGACTTGAGCACCGGCAATGGGGTTTTATTTCGCCAAAACAGGTTGATACAGAAAATGTTTTCAGAATCTCACGCATTTGGTTAGCCTCTGCTTCGAGTCCACTGCCAAGGTAATAACGCATAAGTCACTTCGAGTCTGAAAAAGAAACTTCAGAAAAGTTGTTTCAAGCTCTATATTTACAACGATTTCCGAAGGGTGACCCAAACCGAAGCTGTGGCGAAGTTACACAGGTAATCCCTCATACGTCCGCACGTGCGTGTATGCGCGTCGGTGCACGTAATTCAATTATGGCTTCCCCATCTCCGATGGAGGTGGCCAAACGGATAAGGTCGTGGCGTTTGGACTTGAAGGTCGCGGGTTCAGATCTTCCCACCGCCGGTCAACTTTCCCGCCTGGCAGTTCACTGCGGCCCTCTTCCCGAAAAATGATGTACATTGTTGTTTCATTAATAAAAGACGTAGAAGATAAAAAAGATATCCATCCATCAGAAAGACGGGGTTTTATCTTTACCGCCACACTACTAGCTCTTATGTGACTCTTTGCAGATTTTCGGGCAAACCACTGCAAACAACTTTCTTCCTCAAACTTGCACTCTCTTTTTATTGTGTTCTTTATTTCGGAATTTTTACGCTTATTCATTTATCCTAATTTCTTCCTGTTGTATCCCGTTGATTTTCAAAGATTTGTGCTGCGTCCTTAGCTGATAAGAACATGTTCCATTTTTCACTGACAACATCAGGTTGCTTTTTGTCTCAGCTACTTTTTCGAGTAGTCAGCAGGAATGTTTTTATTCATGACGAGTTCAACCAGCTATTAGGGTGGCTTAAAAAGCCAAAAAAAAGGAAAAAACGTGACGAAAGTGACTTATGTCAAAAAATATATTCACGAAGAAAAACCAAATAAAATGCATGTAAAATTAGGCAGAAAATCTACAACAGTTTGCGTGCATGTTCTACAATTCGGGTCAACCAAATCCATCGATTGAGCTGGTACAGTCACACGATCGCTCAACTCACGTTTGTTCTTCATCTTTGCCTGGTTGAATTTTAATCAGATCAGTTCCGATAGATTTCACTCGGACTACTGGTGACAGTTGTGTTGAATTACTTATTGGCCATGATTTTTCGTTTCTTCGGAGATTGTGCAAAATAAAAAAAAACGAAACCAGATCTGATACATATATATATATATGTATACATACATATATATATATTCGAAATTCTCATAGGTACAGAATACAGTTGAAGATATCAGGTTAGTGATTGGGTGTGCATAATTGATTCCGGATAGAAAAGACAAACTGCCGTGAACACGGGGCATTTGGTTTTTTGACTATGTCCTTCATCCAGATAAGCTGTTGAACTTCGGTGTATTGGCATTTTAATAAGTACAAATAAATATGTCGTAAAATTATACTGACCGACGATATATGTTTCGAAACATGGAAAGTAGAAATAAACATGTCATTTTGTCTTCCAAATTGAGTTTCCTTGCTACTGAAATCCATGTTAGTAATAACTGATTTACAAGTTATAAATGTTTTGCCGTGCTAAAACCCTAATCAACTAATCAGTCAGTCAATCAGCTGAGCATGCAGTCAAGAGAGTATTCAATCCATCCAGTCCGTCGATCTGTTAGTAGATCAATCAGTCAAATCAACAATCGACCAGTTAATAGGTGAGCAGATCGATGAATCTATCATTGAGTAAACGAATGGAGTATAAATGAGGAAAAGTGACGGTCGATCAACCTATCAAACGTTCACTCAACCAGCCGGGTCATAGAACAACCAGCGAGACCACTTGACTATTCAACCTTCATCAACTTTTGTGACAACTACCCTTTTCGGGTACTATGGATGCATTTGACTTTTGGTTGAAAACTGACCTTTGGAATTCCGACACTTAATAGAAAGCAACGCTAGTAACAGTAGACTATCGGCTAAACGAGAAAGAAACACCTGGTATTAGACTTTCCGGCTCAATGTATTTTAGCTGTTCAGTCAACTTTTCATGAAAATCGAGGCTTTTTCCCTGCAGCACATGGCGAAATTATGAGAAGTAGGCATCTGCTGCAAGAGTTGTTAGATAAAAGAACCAGTCCAGCCTTGAGTTGTTGTATCTCTCCGGCCGATTCCAATACTAGTCCCGATCGAAATGACTTGCTTTTTTATTTTTTTTCGCTCCGAATACAGACATAGTTTTACCGCTTGAGCAACGTTTCTCTGTTCGCAAAAGAAGCCTCAAAATGAAAGCATCTTTAGAACTGTCATTCGTACGCTTGTCAGAACCCAACAAACTGGAAAAATTTGCAGAGAAGCATGATCAGGGTTAGCAGGAAATGGTGGTAAAGTTTTTAACCGGTGCCTCTCACGCGTCTGACAAGAGCAACAGGGCGTATGAGGGCATTATCGAAACAGAAGTCAACCAAACGGAAATTTGGATTTTTACTTTTGAGGATTGCATTTACAACGCCAATTCAACTGGTCATTTAGTTCCACGACTACTGTAACGATGCACTGAATAGGAATCGTCTGATTATTAAAATTTACCAGCGAGAACTGTCACAAGTGCCAGTCGGTGTCGTGACTTTGGAACCGCGGTGTGACGAAGCAGAGCTTGACACTCTGCCATCCCGTCCCAGTGTCGGTGAAACCGCCGATGAGTTTTTCCTAAGTTTTTGAGACCACAAAATATACTTGGCATCCAGACTAAAGCAAAAGTTACTAAGTCTCTCTTAGAGACCGAAAGGCAAAACTAAACGAAACCGGGAAGTTCGGTGGGGCAAGAACAAAAACGGCCTCACAGCGATAGAACTTCAGTTTGGATAATGGAACAGGCATTGTTGTAACCGGAACTAACGACACAAGTGATAGCGAGAAACCGCAAAGAACTGTCCTTGCTTTTTTGACGCCATCACTTTACAATATCAACCTCAAGTTAACAAAATTTGGTATTAGATGTTTGGCATTTCAAATTTATCCCAAGAACAGACGATCGAAATTTCGTTATTGCTGACTGCGCTTGCCGTTCATTACTACCTCTGGTCAAATTCTAATTAACAAAAGTAGTTGCCATAATAATAATCGTGTTAGTATTACCAGCGGTGACGGTAGAAGGCTCAGCAATGGTAGTAGTAGCAGTAGTAGTAGTAGTAGTAGTAGTAGTAGTAGTAATGGCAGCAGTACTCGTTTAGTAATAATAGTAATTATTACTAGTGGTAATGGGAGCAGTTGTGGTAATGAAAGTAATACTGCTATAAGCACTGGAAGCCCCATTTGCAGTAGTGGTGGTATTAGTAGAAACACACGCAGCAGACACCCCAGTGGAATCAGTGGTAGCAACGGTACTAGTAATGTTAACAGCATTTTTTTCATTTATTGCCAAAAGTAAACATACAGAAAACTGATTCTTTTTTTAAAACTTCCGAGCTTAGTGCACAAAACTAGGCTTACCCTAATCTGATGGTGAAAAGATAATATTGAATGGTTAAAAGGTGGTACCAATACTATCAGTTAGTCAACGAAAATCACTAGTATTGCTCCAAAATGTGTTGAGCAGTTATGATGTGAAAATCCCAACGACCGCAGTTCGACGGGAAGAGTCCAATTCCCGACTCCGATCGGCGGTGGCCAGGTGGACGAAGCGCCTGTCACCATAAAAATGTCCGGAAGTTCGAATTCCAGATCTGGTCAGCATTCTGGCGGGTGATTGCAACCTGCTGTCGCTCGGCGGGTTATCATATATGACCTCAGTTGACCTAATTTGGATCTAGCATACATCAAATTTCAGGTTCATGATTGGCTGTTCTCATCGGTAGTGAACTGCAGAAACAGAAATGACCGTTCCACTACATTCGTGCATGAAACATACCATAAACAAAACTAGAAGACAAAGCTTCGGAATTTATCAAATCCTTCTTTTTTATTTCTGACAGGAATATAGCAAAACTTTGGGCAAGATATCCTTGGCCGTTGAAAATCTCATTTGTAGGAAAACATCGGCAAAACAAACGAGAGACAGATCGTCACGTGGTTAGTCATGTATTTACAAATTCCTCATTCCTGAATAACGATAAATCAATTTTTCTAACTCTCCTATTTATTTTCCCGTTACTTCAACCAGATAACGACGAACGTGAAGGCAAGCGGATGAACCGAGATGTATGGGAAAATGACTGTTTCTGGTTTACAATGCATTCAAATTAATAAATGTATTAGTATGATTGATGATTAGTCAAATGTGACACAATCGGGATGTTTCATATGGATTCAAAATCCAGACATGTCATATGCAATTATAACCATCACCCATACCAACGAAGACTTAATGGAAGAGAACCAAGAAGGAAAAGATATTGACTGGACTAAATGTCACGACAGTGAATGAAATAAAAATCTTAAATCTCTGGAAAAAATTTCACTCCGAATCTATAACAATTTGCGATTTTGCGTTAAGTTTCGAGGACAAACGGTTGACTATTTTGCACGGTAAAAATCAACAATTTTTGATCATATTATTCCGAATAGGAGCAACTGAATGCCCAATGACATGGGCAGCAAATAAAAACACTGCAAGCGTCACGTTATTTTCACTGCGAATGACTGCAATAAGCAAAACAACACAGGAGAGTTATTAAAACTAAGCGCTCACATTAGATTACCAATGTTTTCATCAACCGAATTCGGTCAGACGATTCACGTTGTAATAAATGAAGACGGGGCTCCTGAGTTCGACTCCGGCCACGGGAAATCAATTTTTAATTCTTCAGTTTTTCAATGGCTGAAGAACGAACGTACATTTACCACATAAAAATAGAATAATGGTTATAGTCGTAGTGGTAGAAATTTACAGATAAATCGTTTTCATGTGCTGGACCGATGATTTTCGTGGTATCTTTAGAATTGAGCTGCTACTAGTGAAATATATGGAACCATTCTCGTCAAGAAAACAAACAAGTATGAAAGTGCAAGAGATAAGAATCAACAGATCAAAATAGTATCCTCGAGATTGAATGAGACAACTCCGTTTTCTATGAGAACAGTTTTGCATTGAGTTATGACAGGCAATTTGATAGAAAAAATGATTTTCCGGTAAATTCCCCATAGATTCCAAGACCTTTTGGCATTGATTGCGGTAAGCCGGTAAGGCAAAAGTTGGCTCTTATTCATAGGCTTGAGTACGGCCATGTCTTGGTCATATCAAAGACGGAATAATGAATGACCGGGTTGCACAGGTTAGACAAAATTGTCTGACATCAATGACAGGCGGAATTGGCAATTCATTCAGTTATTCTAGTAGAATGAAACTAGTCAACATGGAATTAAGTAATGCAATTACGTGCACGGCTATCTGTACAAGACATATCGCATTAGAGGTTAGACAATATCCAGATAGCTCCTTCGAGTCACTGATTGTCTGTCGTAATCCGTGAAACCTCCTTGAACGTTTCGGGATGTCAGTGTGCAACACGGTGTGCGCTGATAGGACCGGTGACTATTATTCCAATTGCTACATATACTAATCGGTCTAGAACAAAAGCTCAACAGTCCGTGGTCTTTCGGACCACTGACTGATCAATATATTTGTTTTGTCTGCATATGCTTTGGCACAAATCCCTTCCAAAGGATAAAGGTCCAAGTTCTTATTTGACGGCTACGTCACGCTACAACCAACGAACTACTATGACAACTGTTGGGAAGGCTGCTTGCGCGACGGAAACCCGTCATTCCCTCGAAGCGTTGCTCGCTCGTGGCTTCGAGGCAAACCATTTCACAGGTTAACACTGATAATAAAACCTCTTCACTGACAGCCTCAAGACAGCATAAATTTCTGGCCCCTGAAAATATGTAATTACCGAACGATGTATGGATTCGTGTCCAAGACGTTTGGGTCTGGTAGTCAAGATTTTGATCGTACATTTATTCTTATTCAATAAGATCTAAGCGTTCATTAACCTGTTGCAGGTGAACACTTTTTTGCTTGACAAATACGATTGCACGTGGAAGATAGTTTATACGTTGAAAAACATTGCACGATTCGGTCGTACAAACTCGTCACACCATTTGTCGTCCTAATACCGATTATTAATTAGGTGATAGTTGAAAAGTTGGTTTGACAAGTAAATATTTACACGGGTTGTGATAAACAAGACAAAAAGCATCACACGTAGAAGTGTGTACACTTGGAGCACAATTGACAATCGGTCCCGGAAGTGACTAGGAAATGCAATCAAAGATGACTGGATTAATTGGGAATTGCATTCACCTCAAAGATGATAAAGTATTGGTGAAATATAAAACTATTTCCTCTCTAATATTCCTGTGCTACATAGCTAGACTGGCCAAAATACTGGTGGGATCACGCTAACTTAAAGGGGCAATTTAATATCTCTTGCGAAAATGGACACTGTATTGCATTGTATTGCATAGACGTTTGCGTACAAAATAAGTCCCATTTCAGTCAAGCCACTTGGGGAAAAATAGGAAAATATTCGCACTCATCTTGCAAAACTAAAGAAAAAAGAAACTCGTCCACAAATGACCTGCGAATTTAATATAGGTTGCTCAAGCAATCCGCCACGATACCGTCATGGTCTGTCATGATGCGTGCTAAATAGTTACGAGTGAAGTTACTATGGTTATTGACTCTAAACCGTAAAGAACGAAAAGCGCACCGTGTTGAAACATGCCAACGTCACTCGGAAATATCGCTGTGCAGAGGAGGTGTGAGGCCTGAAATTATTTTGTGATCAAATTTTTCGCACCTGGATAGATGCTGATTGCAGCTTAGTGGACAATTCTTCAGTTGTATAAAAGGCATATGGCCAATAAGCGACAGACCCCGGCGAAAATCTTTAGTCTTTTTTGAGTCAACCTGCAAACAAATAGCCGGGGAACATTGAACAAGGATTGGAAAAACGTTGGTACACAAATAGGGAGATGGTGCTTTGTTTCATCTTGTGGTGTCAAGGCTTCTTGATTTGAAATGACAACCGCCGTAAATTATCTACTTAGATGAAGATGTGAAAAGTGCACTTTGGGATTTTATCAGTAGTAACTCTTAGATATTTCACAGAATCAATCCTGGTAAGAGTTTTTGGGCTGATAGGAGACGTTTCGGATGCGTAGACTGATCGGAACAGAGAGAACGGACATTTGAAAAATTTAGGCGTGTTGAGATTTAAACCAGATGGTGAAGAGAAATCGTATGTTAATAACTTTTAAAAAACTTCGAAATTAGCCTTTTGTTCAGAACGGCTTGAAAGAAGACATTACCATCAGCATACCTAAACAGATGATATGGGGAGGAAGTTGATAAGTCGTTGATGTAAGTAGAGAGGAGGTACGGTAAAAGAACAGCACCCTGAAACACGCCTGAATTGTTAACCAGCAGTTTTAACGTTCTACCTTCCGTTCGTGTGCAATGGGTTTGGTTAGGAAAGTAATCAGAAAGCCATGCTATTGATGGCCTGGGATAACCAAATTTTTCCAGTCTGTGGAGCAGAGGATACCATGGGACCTGATCAAATACAGGGGAATAATCCAGGAAGAAGCATTATGTAGGTTTCATCGATGCGTCTAAGGAC
>LUCM01002788.1:46298-132710 GCA_008360955.1 Fasciolopsis buskii | reverse complement strand
GGCCACCGCCGGCCGAATACATCAGGTGTCAGCAAAATTGATGCCTCCAATAAATATTCAATAGACAGAAGCGTAAATATTCATCTGGTTCACTTGTTCAATTGCAAATAATTGTTACTTCGCAAATCACAAATTTGTGGGGTGTTTAAAATTGTGAAGCAAAATTCACTGAAGCCTATTCAGTCAGTTTACATGGCCCGGTATCGATGAAAGTGGTTAGTTCGACAGACAATCCAGATATTCAGTCTAACAGGACGTTGACAAAACGAAGATTTTGTGGATATACGTTTACTGCGAGCGATAACTTCGCTGAGCAATTAGGACACTTCGTATGACAAAGGAGCCTTCATGCCCTGGTCTGTGGAGCAAATGTTCACGTCACACTCGTCAGTGTTTATTTGTCCAGCATGGTGAAGTAACCCGCCACAAATGTGGAAAACATGATCCTTATGATGAAGGCCAAATAACACTCAGATAAACTGTTCTAAACAAGAATAGTTACTGCCACCACCTTGACGCAAAATGGAGGCTAGTACAAAAATTAACATGGCATAAGAAAATGTTTCTTTCTAACCAGTATGAATAGTGATAATGATCATGGATCAATACAATAATCTCTGCGAAGGTTCTGTTCTTTGAACCTATCATTTGGATCGTGATAGGTAGGTCAATTTCATCGACAAAAACTACGTTAGGAGACCTTTTGTCGAACGCGAAACTGAATCTGGAGTTTCTCATCGGAAGTTTCCACGGTAGTCTTGCTGAGACACCTTAATCAGACAGTGAGTGGAGAGAGTATTGTGACTGAAGAAGGAGCTACCAACTTCATACTTGATGCCAATTCGAAATGTGTTGAAAAGGAAACATCACCACGATCGTAGAAATAGCCAGGTCAGCCTCGTCTGGAAGTTGTCTCGTGGAGCTAGTGAAATTTATATGAGTAACAAAGTGAGCAAGAAAAAAACGTTAGCGATAAGTTGCTATCGAATTCCAGTAACTTGGAAACATTAGAAATCAAAGTGTGCAAAGGAAAAGTGGCTAATGTGCTTGAAATGCAAGTATGGATGGAGTTGGTCTACAAAGATGATAATGTCAATCGCTTACTAAGCAAGCGTTTGAATTTTGCCTTCAAGCGCATCTAATATGCGGCTGAACTGCTAATTGCTTTGAGAACAACCTGAGTGTTCAATCTACCGGTTGAAATGACACTGCCCTCTTCAGCCGGTTTCTACTTGTTCCGGTTTCATATTTGGACGTTCACCCGTCTACGAAAAGCAGAACTAAGGGGTGGTTAGATCAAAGAATAAGCAAAATTATCCCGATGTGGTTACGGAAAAAAATAGGGGTCGGTTTCACGTGGATAGTGTTCTCGAAAAAGAACGAACGTGGACCAGATCATCAATTATACAGCAGTCTTGCTAAACACTGACCTAATCCATCGGAGATATTGACAGTTAAATGGTGTAGGAACGATAGACCATTACTGTTATTTGAAAAAAAATTTCGGCATCCCTAATCCAAATGCTGGTCATTGTGGGAAACGAGAATTTCTTGTATGTTTATTTGTACACTGGCAAAAAGACTCCGATCAAATTTCACCAATCCCTTTTTGAGGTCCATCCATATCTGCTTTTCTATCAACTGTTGTTTTTTTCTCTACCAAAAAAGCAACCAGTGTGATTGTATTAGACATTGTGTGAGCGTGCAACATAGGGATTCTTGGTGCAACATGTAAAGCGATGTATTTTGCACATACTGTCCTTTTTTGTAAACCATTTTTTGGAGAGGGGATCCAGGTGCAGAGTGAGTTGCAAAACGGGAAAGTTGACCAATCGTGGAAGGATTCAAACCTGCAAATTTCACGAAAAAATGCCGTAGGATTGATTGCCCACTGGAGCTCCGTTATGTTTTTAATGGGTAAGGAGATTTTTCGTATATATATATATATATATATATATATATATATATATACGTATGGTTATATTGATTTGGGAGATTGAGCGATGACAATTAGAACAAAAGACAGCAGGGAAGGAGTGTCGCAATGATTGCCGATGGTGATTGTTAAAAATGTCGCAAGGGGAGTATTATTTCAAGAATATTCTCCACGCTGGCCAGAACAAAACGCGATCTAGTTTGATTTTGACATTCAGATAACCGATTAGCTGATGAATTTCTGCATGTGAATGATAGTTTATCGGTTTGCTTAAATTCATACTGGACTACTCTTCTTGGTATACCTTTCATTACCTTTTATCAATTATTTGGTTTATTAATGAAACATTAGTTTCGGGAAAGCGGCCAAGATTGACAAAATACTGACAACTGGAGAAGTTGCGCGGCGCTAGGAGGATTGAATCTAGATCTCAAGACACTGGACACTTGGCTACCGTCGGTCACTGCCTAAATCAATGCGTAGTGATGTCTGGTTTCTTTTTGTATGCTCTAACAAGGAAAAATAATGCAAAACAGAATATAAATCTAAAAAGAAACGGCATTGTTTTTCCTTTGACACACTTTACAACACACTTATCTCATCCAGAACAGCCTGCGGATTCATGTTAGGTAGTAGTTTAATCTCTGAAAATGTGACAGGTGAAATCCTTCTGCTCAAAGCTGGGCTTGCAAATGTCGGATCTATTTAAATAGTGCGTCAGTCACGAAGAACAAGTTTACAGTATGTTGTTTGTACGATATAAGTGGGGATGGACAAACTATTGTAAAAAAAATATTTCCCCGTATTTAGTAGGGAAACTTACTGTTCATTGACAAGAACAACGGCGGACCAAGCGGTTTAGTTATGTTATTTTGTTGTTGTTACATTACGGCTTAATGACTAAACAACTATGAGAACATTCTGTTTAATGATTTTAGCATGCGGTTTCCTATTTTGGTGCTAACACCTACTTCTAACATGGCTAAATTTCTGGTAGATTGCAAGCATCACAGTTTACAATCCGTTGGTGCTGTAATGGATAGATTAGTTTTGCCTGGGCGCAAAATCGTTTATATTTAGTCCGCATAACGTCGTTTCTACTTCAAAGATTTATCATTTGATGTCCGTTTCAAATGCAATTTGAAGAAATGATTACTAATAGAATGTCCTTAGAATCTATCACGCATCGATAATTCAACTAAAGCAGCTAGATGGGGCTTTGGTAGTTTACATGGATGATGCATTTATTTATTTCTTCTGACATTTTCCCCGGTATAAATCGACTGTGCATCTATTTTTCATTGTATACACGCACACGTCAACGTGTTCCACGATCGTCAACTGGAGACAACTTTTTCCTTGTCGCGATTAATAGACGAAGCTTCACGGAGACTGGCTATTATTTCTAGTCGCTCGTTTTTAGTACGACGCCCCGTTTCAATGGTTATTGAAAGCAAACGTATCCGGGCAACAAAAGGGCCCTAAAAGATTGCAAATCCAAGCGAACAGAAAGTGTTTGTTTAAAAAAACCTAGTTGCTACGGCATGTGATTGTTGCTTTTTGGCACAACAAAAGCGTACCAATGTAATTTTTTTTAATTTTTGATGCTTCACTGAAGCATAGCACCAGTTTGCTGTGTGCAAAAAGAGGTACAGGAAATTGAACACGATTGGATAGAATTTTCACAACGGAGTTTTTTCCCGCTTCTCGATCGCCCGATTAGCGTGGTCGTACAACGTCGTCGTGATGGCAGATAACTCTTATTTCGCTGTTTCGGGAAGCTGTTTTTGTCTGCTGGATTGTCAAATCGGACTCATAAGCCATGGTTAACGCGCAATCGACTGCAGAAAGTGTTGTTGTGGGAACGGGACACAACTAGATTAAGTTTGTCTAACGCATTGGTTAACTAGTTTTTTGAATTGTATGGGAAAGTTTTCCCAACGAGATGTAGTCACGTTTTGTGATAAACTCTAAACGGTATCATTAATCTCACCTTGTCTTATTCTTGCCGCATGGCTTCCCATTCGTGTCATCTTATTTTTCCTGCGTGGTTAGATATATTTTCGATTGTGCGACTACTCAGATCTGCCGCAATGGACTGAATTTTAATTCAGACAAATTAGTTTTGTTTATGAAAGTCTGACCAATTATTCACGGTATGTGTTAGCCCTGATCGCTTTGTTGAATATTTGTGTCTGATAACGTAAAACACTTGAACTCGACACCATTTTCATACTCGTATGAAGATTCGCGAAGTATCTGTTAACATGTATTTGGTCCGATGCCGAAGCAATGAAACAGTCAAGTCACAAATGTGAAATGTCTATGTTTCATACGCTCCGGCACAGATCTGGACTGGGAATGGTAAATTTGTTTTCCGGGTGGAGGAGTGCTATTGTATTTTCCTCGTTTGCTTGTAAATTAAAACAAAGCATTCAGCGGTACAGTCAAATATTTTGCTCGAAATGGCTTCCAGTTTAATGATCTTCAAACACTGGTTGCTTTTTACGGTGAAATTTTGTGCATCTGTCCAGTGAATTAAAGCTCATCTTCGAAAAGCGCGAGTTCGTGTACTGATTTATTTGTGCTAGTCGTATGTTTATTTTATCAACTTGAACCATACCGGGTTTTATGAATTATTGTCCCAACAAAATAAATCTCGAAAGCTTTTTGCTCATCCTAAATGTTCGTTTGTTCGTTGTCTAGTTCTTGCTTGCTTTGGAAAGCCGTTAATTTCAATAAAAGATGTAGTGGTTTGGATGCCAACTAAACAATTTTCCGTTTTACATTTTGTGAACCTAAAATTTATGGCTATTTTTGTTAGGCAATCTGTTTGCAATACTGCCGAATCCTGTTGTCTCGTTCGCTAGACCAAATTTCTCCCAACTACTTTGCGTACGGAAAGATTCACGGGTTTTGGTTTGCTGCGAATCGCGAGATGCAGAAGACAAAAGTGATAAGTCAGTGAAGTCCCTGTTGGGTTCCATTTATCCAATTCCGACGAATTTTCAGCAAGAAAATCGGACAGTAATCGTCCAAGCTTTGGTCAGATCAGACTGATTCACGAGGGTTAAATAAATGCTGACATAAGTTCATCAAAGGAATTTGAGGCGGCCTTGGAACATTTCATCCGGTTGGTTACGGAATAGTTAGTCTACTAAGAAATCGTACAAAGTAGTGGACAAAATATATAAACAAATTGCGTGATAAGCATAAAATCCAAGAGAAGTAAGTAACCATCGGTTTCCTGTCACCAGGTTGCTATAGCAGTGCACTGATCTACTACGTGTTGCATATTGTTCCACATGCGGTAGATAATTTGGCTGGTCTTGATCCGATAGTTCTGATGCCAAAACTGTGATCAGATTTTTTGATCTCGTTACCTTTGCTCACTTTACTCTACGATAACTAATCA
Organism: Fasciolopsis buskii; assembly: GCA_008360955.1. Lineage (NCBI taxonomy): Eukaryota > Metazoa > Platyhelminthes > Trematoda > Plagiorchiida > Fasciolidae > Fasciolopsis > Fasciolopsis buskii. Next base: position 127,359 of record LUCM01002788.1, on the reverse strand, counting down.
ATATTTGTAGTAGTAGTCGGAACCCATTGACAACTTACCGCGCAATAAATTAGAGCAGTGTAGCAAAATCATTTGTGTTAACCTTAAAATGGCATTTTTCCTTTTGTAATTGGATTAACAATCAAGAATGGTCAGTGAACAGTGGGTGGCAAGTTTGCGTACTATCATGGGTTTCGATTTTGCTAAGGTTTTCTTCGTATTTTCGCGTAAGTCAGTGACGCGGAGACCACTTCTCACCTTGGTATTTGCGAATGCAACCAATGTCAGAAGATGAATTTATCGGGTTAACGAAGCAACACAGGAGAAGGCGGTCAGCTGTCACAAGAGAAGAATATTCAGGACAGGGGTCATTGCATCGAGCCCGTAGATGGAGCAGATTAAACGTGTTGAGGTTTGCCGAAAGTCTTCCGGCCCCAGTTACGTCATATGTCAGAGATGACCTCAAATGGAATTTTCGATAACAGCTATGTAGCCGACATTCACCCATTCAGTCGTGTCAAGCTGCAGACAGAGTAGTGTACAACGTCCAGACCGAATGATACATGCGTGGAATTGTGGATTGCAAAACGGACAAACGCAAATTTGATTGAAATGTTTTGGAGATTTCCTGTCCAAAACAATAGGACGAACTGTTGCAATAATAAAAGAACTAATGGCCAATTTAATTCGAAACATCGCAGTGTAATCAGTTAGAACCATAACGACACAAAGATTATTTCAATATAACTCGGAAAGTAAATTAACAGCTAAATGGTGTTGTAATTTCGTGGATTAATTAAGTGAAACATAGCAAATAAAAGAACGAATGTTGACTCTTAGTGAAGAAAAAATTTTGATTTTGTAAGATTAGTGGGCAGTCATAATTTTACGCAACTTGTGAGACGATGTCTTTTGCTGCAAATGTATTTTGATACCAACCAAATGATATTCAATTGTTGTCGTTCAATTTTTCATATAAAATAAGGTCTAATTCGGATATCACCGTTACCATAAAAAGCAGGTCAGACAAACAAATACCATGATATCGAAATTTCGTTTTTTCGATTTCACTAACTGTTGGGTGATTCGTGACTATGTTCTATTTAAACACAACGCAATCTACCGGAGACGAGTGCCCTCGCGAATGGCAAAGTAAATTAGCTAATCTTTGAAAAAAAAAGGTTTTGCAAAGTCACCCGATCGGGAAGCAAATGGATTTGCACGCTCGAAAATGTTTGCCGCTTCTTGGAAAAAAGCAAAGGAACAGCAAATGACATGAAGAAGACCAAATAATTCTACAGCAAAAAATGTAAATCCCTAAAGCTTTGATGCTTACATTTTACTAGCGAGATAAAATTTTCTCGAAGATGACAGTTTTCTCTCTACCACAAAATGAAATTTGGATGGAACCACGAATTAGTGCTCAGAATGAGGTAACTGCTGATAAGGGAACAGTTTTATGCGATATTCAAAAAATAAAGGATGAAGCATCCCAATTTAGGCAGGCGGATCAAGATTGGATATTCCCTCGCACACACTCACGCGCATCAAATGCAACCATTATTTTCCTGAGTCGAAATGTGATTGGCCGGCGGTGGCCAAGCGGATAAGGTCGTGGCGTTTGGACGCGAAGGTCGCGGGTTCGAGTCCACTCACTTGGCAGCCCCCTGTTGACCACGGTCCCCTTCCTGATGAATGATGTACATTGCTGTTTCATTAATAAAGGAAGTAAAAGATAAAAGATCTATGTCTTTGCATACCTGTGCATTCCCGCACGGGTGTGCGCGCACACATGTAAACCTCAGCATTTGCCCCCGCGTGATACAAGCGCACATGATGGTGTCCACTCAGAATGACAGATGAACTGGACTAAAAAATTACTACAAAGCGGGTGGAGCATTAAATTTTTATAAATTTAGAACTGATGAAAAGAGTTTCACGAACCGCCGCTAACGGAACTTCTGCATATTTGATGTTAGCATGAAGTACTGGTAGCTCATAATTCACGAGAATTCAGAACCTCTCCGAGCCAACAATTTTCGAAAAGATGGAACGCACGCGGACGAAGTAAGGATTTGACGCCAATATTACCGGACGTTTTCATGTGGGGAAGTGAAATCACGTGTTAACCGCCAGCTTACTAATAAACCGCTGCGAACGAATTCGGTGCTGATCATGAGACCACAAAAGCCACAAAGACAACTTTGCGAAAATCAGGGGCATGTCAGTTCAAGCGACGCTTCGTTTGCAAAACGAAAGACGGTCAACATTCTGAACACATGATACGAGCAGCACAAAGTGGTACTGCAACTTTTATCATTAAATTGTTTTCAGTTTATTGAACAAGGTCCGCTGGCCTCCGTAAAGCACTGGCTGTAGAAGTTTGTAAATAAAACGAGGAGAGATTGCATAATGTTGGAAGACAATGCCATAAAAATATTTTTGCTTTAAATTATATGACCAGTTCGATTTTTCTCATGGACGTACTTGCCAGAAAGTGGGTAACCTATGAAGTTAAACCGTGCAATGCTCTCACCGTACCAATCTAAAGGGGAAATATAACAGTATTGCGATTTAGACAAAGTATAGTATAGAAGAGAAGGCGGCATAATTTCAGAAAGACCGCTACGAGGCGACTGCTTTACTTTTGTGTAAATTGTCTCGTTAACTTGTGACCGCAGGCACGCACTATGAAAATGAGCATGTGTAAAGCAGTCTTCATTTTCCGTCAATCTGTCTGCGAAAATGGCTGACTTAATCAAGTTGTCTTTCCAGCAGCCGACTACTTTCGAAACCACAATAAAACCATTTTTTGTTAAAACGTCATAAAGTCGATGATAATTTGTAGTTGCGAACGCCGATGGTGTGGCAAATTAGGAGTGTATTTTTGCAGGTTTTGCTAAAATCATTTGTCATTAATCTAACGAATATTGGTACACTATACACATTAATTTGCTGTATCAGTGGTGACAAAGCCGTCAGTGCGTTCGAATTCCGATATAGATATCACCGGTTAGACTCTGTGCATTACCAGTCATATCCCCATTTCTATAGCTACTGACTGCCTAGGACTCCTTTTAAAAAACTGCATCATTAATCTAAAGCGGGTGAGTGACAAACAGTGCGAGGATCAATAAATTCCGATAACCAATATGTTGACATTGAACTGTCCGCGTGTTCGATCCTGCTGCATTTGAACGTTTTTTGGCAGAATACATCCAAAGTTGGAACAGAATGCTTGTTTACTTTGGACGAAAACCCTAACTGCCAGTTCACTTTGTTTGAGAAAATGGTTTGTATTGATTGTTTAAAGAGTTTAGAGTTGTCGAAGTCGAAATACGATTTTGGGGTAAGTACACCTTTGTACGGGCAATGACCCCTCAGGGACCGGAAACATTACCGTAGATCCGACATAATTTCGGCCACCCATTAGTGAGGACAGGACGCATTTCACGGGAATATAATGCCCTCAGGTTGTTTTTTCCATTTGAATTCATTGACATGAAGCGATGCGAGCTGCAGCGGTAGGCAGAAATCAAGCTTAAACGGTCCATTTCCAAATTATGAACTGGCTTTTTTCTGTGCACGTCATTGTGGGAACTTTTGAAATATAAAACCAACCACCGAAGCACTACTTGCACTGAGACAAATGCGTTCACGAGTTATTGTATCTGGATGATCCGACGAAGTAGTTCTTTTTAACAGATGAAAAGCTGATTTCCATGCTATTAAACAATAACAACCGTTTTCTCCTGCAGTCAGAACGCCAAGCTAATCCATTGCACTTTATATCAGTTGATTTGAAAACTAACAAATATAATATAATAAATTTTCACCAAACCGTGATTCTGCACAGCGACTGAATATTAAATTAGCTGGCTTGTTAGAACTTAGTGTACTTATGTACAAAGCAGCCCAGGACTGTGCAAATTCGTGTCGATCGTGGCATTTTTTCAGCAGTTCATTATCAGAGAGAGGATGTTCAAAATGAACTGCATCTCCGAGGTAAAAAAAACATTCACGAGACTGTGCTGACCAACGGTGAAACATCGGAGCCAAGCAGTCAAGTAATGCATTGTTTGTTGCGGGCATATGTCCGTGATAAACGTTGTTTTGTTGTTTAGCTGGGGAAAATGGTAACACGAACAAGACCTGTCTAATTTACTCCATGCTAGTTGTGTCATGCGTAAGTCGTTTGTTCGTGCTCTGGTGTAGGTACTGTCTTGGTGTCCGAGAGATATTTTATCCTTTAAAAACAGGGATGAAAGTGTATGAATAATGTTGCGGTTTCTTTGATTTGGGTTTTAACTAGACATTTGGTTTTGAACTTTGCCCGTTCTTTGATTTATTGTCAGACGAGGGTGGGATGGATTAGAACAAGCGTCGCTTGGGTTTTCCCACGCTTAGACTATTACTTGTGATAAATGTTCCCTATTAGGTTGATTCATTACTTTTTTCTGTGTTGTTGCCTAACCAGAAACTGAATTTGTTTCGTTAAAGGTGACCTAATTTCTCTTTGGTTTGTGAACGTTTTTCAAAAAAAAGTCAGCGGTACAAGTGACATTCATGAGATCGATTGAAATCCAGTCGCCAGGGTGGAAGGTTGTGAATCAGTTCACTCTGGTGAACAAAAAGTAGTTTCCGGAAGTGAAAGTTTCGAACTAATCACAAGATCGTATTGCCGAAATTTTTGCCCTAACTTGCTAGAAACTAGTCACTGCGTTTTGTCTTAAGATGACAAAACCGTATCAGGGTGAATGCCAACTTGATGCTATCTTGAAGCCATGCTAAACAGCCAAGACTTCACGGGAGGTAAGACAAATTTTAACGTTTTTATTGGTCTATTTGTTATGTTGATCAGTTTCTGTTGCACTGGCTGACAGTCAGTTGCCCATGTTACATTTTCATAGCATCTAATTTGTTTTTTGGTTATACTCGCACGACTTCTTTAGAAACGACTCTTTTATATTCCGATCACAGACTGACTTCACCACAGTCTACCAAAATCCCATTGTCAGAGGTGAACTACTCCTTTATCTGGTTACATGGTCAAATGATTCCAAATGAATACAAAAAATCAACGGTTGCTCATTTCTTATCCATTTTCAGAAATCAGGATCATGTCTCGTTTGGATTTCCCGGGCATTTGCTTGTTACAAGTCCGACCGTTTTTCAGTGAAACCAATTGCTCGAAAGATGACGGGGACAGCAAGCGAAAGTTTTATTATCATCAATAAGCATACATGTCGACAGACAACAGTTTGTAGGCTAAAACAATCACAAGTGCCCCAGCTAAGACTACGGCTCTTGACACGAGCCGAAGAATGTTTCCAGGATGTCTAAAATGATTCTCAATGGACGGCAGTGCACCAGCGTGATGTCGTTTAACATCACCTTGTCATAAATATTTTTGTCATCCGCTTTCCGTGATACGCTCTTGTTTATCGTATATCGAAGTCCGAATTAAATGTTCTTCAAACTGAATCCCGAAACTGGAAGTGGGTGGAGTCTTGCCTCCGAACCCTGGCGCAACCGTTCACATCTGCATCTGAACGTCCACGAGTGGACAATTTGCATTGCTTTGTTCACCCCAAAGACAAAGTGAAGCAAAATCGTACGAAAGTGTGGGGAGCATTTAAATCAGGTGAAATAATTTTCCCGTGGAAGCCGGAAGCCTGAATGGAAACCGAAATTTCCTACAGTTGGTAGGAAAGGTCAAGCCATACTGCTTTAGATTCATACAAACTAACGGAGTCATAGAAGCCAGTGAAGAATCCAACTGTTTTCCGGTAATAATGAAAAAAATATTTCCAATTGAAGGTTACCGGAATATTTATCAAAACAAAATTCCAACTGGCATTAAATTTAATGTTGAATTCAAATCAATTTGGGAGGGCCACGTCAAATTGCAATATTGTTTCCGTCACAATGATTTGTTGGGGGTGCAAAGTAATTTGTTCCTACCAAAATCTGTTAACATGAGAATCTGAATATTTTGTGTCCAGTATTATCCAGGAATAAAAATGTAAATGTAACAACCATTGTTGTGGTATTGCTTAACAAAAGATTAAAAAAGACCGTATATAAGGAGGGGAAAAAGTGACCACGTCAACAAAATCGGATGATTGTGCTTGGATTATTACTCAGCATGGAATACCGCATCGGTTTAGGAATGCATCACTGGGAAAAGCCTTAGTTGACTGTTTATCAATGAACAGAGATCCATCTAAATAATACTTATTACAAGGAGATCAGCTCGCTAAATTAATGCGTTGTCCTGTACAGTGACGGCAACTAGGTCAAGACGGAACGGTCAGAATCTACAGTTACGCTTTATAAAGGAGTCCGTATGTCAAAAAATGAGTTTTATCCCATTTCACCATTAAGGCACATAGTGCGACTCCTGTCACCGTATTGTTTGACTATGGGGCGTAGCATGTTAATAAGACAACTACTCTGTGAGACGCTTATACGTACGAACCCAACAGTATAGCTGCTCGTTGACCTAATCGTAAAGTAAGACCGAAAATATGCGTATTGAAGATCGATGGATTTATCGTTGAACGCTCATCTTAAAAAGAGGCCATGCAAGTTCTCAGCTGCCCAGGGTGGGAATTCGATAAAGCAGAACAGGTCTTGACAGCGACTTATCTTCTCGACGTTGTGTAACCGAATGACCCATTGCGTATAAACTCACATTTCTGAAATGCGGCTCGCAGGCTGACACTGAAATACAGTATTAACGGAAAGACAGTTCAGTTTTGATTTGACGCGTTAAAATCTACAACGTTCCTTGTCCTCGAAAAGAATTTTATCTGTAATTTTAAGTACTATCTTTGTAGCCTTTCTAAGATCGTTTTGGTTAAACAGGCTTGTCTAGAAAAAACATTCACATATGAAAAGTGAAACAAGGGTCATTCCCGTACCAGAAAGAATTTAACTATGAAATAGAAAACTCCTGGCAGCGAAGTGTTATGCGCCGTCATCGAAACAAAAATATGAACCTTTTCCTGACTAAGTGGAAACTTCTCATTAGATTTTCACAGTTCCTCTTTGAATTCAAGAACAAACAACCTACTTATTTCACTATCATTATCTGGAGAATGTAAAAAAAACCGTTGTCTAAAACTTGTTTTCAAGAAACCCCACATCAGTTATCATATAAAGAAGGCAGGATCTGGAAAGCGCCCAAATCTTTCACACTAAAGTGTTGATTTGAGAAGTGCGATGATGGTACTGAAATTCCATAGATTGAATCAAAACCGATAAAATTTTAAATCCTTGTCTCTATCGTCTGCGACTGAATCCGTCCAAAAAAGAAACACTTTAAAACATCAAGACTATAAGACATTTCGTCCTAACTTGCAATACGAAAATAATGGTGTAGGAACTGAATAAACAGGAATGCTTATATGTTGGACAATTTTTAACAAATCTGTCCTTCTGCAAATGGATTTAGGTGTAAACACCATCAAGCCGAATAACAGACTCAAGTCATCGGTCTCGCTAAATATTGTTAACGAATCCTTCTTGGCGCTGGAATTCATGTGGAATGTACATGTGAAGTCGATTCAGATCAACTCATTGCTCAGAGAGGCTGTTCCAGAAATCGAATACTTAGATTTAGTTAGCCACCCTGTAGAACTGGGACACTTCATCAAGGTGTAATCTGTTTCTGAGACAGGACCAGGTGGCAAAATCGAAGTAAAGAAAAACGAGAAAACAGTTGGGATATAAAGTCCAAATTAATGAGTGACACTGAACTCGTCACTGAGTAGTGCCGTCCAGTTTGTCCAATGACCCGAGAGCATGATTCTTTTCTCCTACACTCAGAAATCAAAGCGTTCCAAATGACTAAAGGTCATTGGTTGATATTCCCATACAGTTCTGCAATATCCTGTGCCGACCACGTGCTAAGTTTTTTAGTCGTTGTTTGCCCTATAGTAAAACACCCCGAAGTAGTCTGTTTGTATGGGCATGAGCGACACATATTCTGGTTCGTTTACTGTTACTGCTGGTTACAGAAACTCTATACCTAACTGCAATTTTAATGGCTGATGAGCGACGCAAAAATGTTTCCCAATCGAATGATCAAATCCTAGGTAAGTCTAAAATGGGATCTGCTTTCAAATAAAACCTTTTGCAGATGCCAGATAATCGGTGAAAAATGATGCTCACGAGCAACTTGTACTCGTATGTTACGAAATACTGCTTCGAAGTGTGCCCAAGAAAATTTGTTACTTTTCTTTCACTTCGATACTGCAACAACTTTGCCTAGATTATAGGGATCTGTCAGCCTTTCAGGTTGCTCTTAGGCGAGAAGCGGATTTGACAATCAAATGTTCCCGTTATATAGGTTTGGATACAAAATGCTACAAAAATTGCGATGTTCATTCGATTAAACTGCGTTTGGGCGATTTAAACAGATTTTCATAGCAAATCCACCTGGTCTGTTGAGAGAAAGCATTTCATAAATATTTGTACTTTGCTCAGATGAGTGATTTGTCTGGAAAAAATTGGACATCTTAAGAGCAGCAAAAAATTGGAATGCAGACAGTACCTCAAAATTATCAAATCTGTGATCCCGAGTGTCGATATAATATATGCTTACAGTCAAGCAGAGTAAATTTATTGAATCAATGAAACATCGCCTTTGGGAATAATAGTTAAATGCAAATGGGAATAAAGTCGCGCTAGATGATCCCTAAAATAACTTGTTAACTATGGCACTGAGCGACCTTTATCTCATTTAGTAGTAGAGAAAAATGACATATCGTGAGATGCAATCATTTCGTTTACTTTTTTCGATCATGAACTTAAAAAAATGCAATTTGTATACAGTAGATCTTGATGAATACAGTGGAATGAACAAGTTAGGAACTTTCATATAAACAGTTACCGATGAAGTACAGTGACGAGAGGAATTATGTCATGTGGGTTAATACCAAGGTAGACTAGTTCTCAGGACCAACCGCTTCTGTGTACAAAGCGCTGGGTGATGCATGCTGATAAGCACAGCCTCATTGAATGCCGATAGTTTGTGGTTTGTATTACACACTGTTACTTTGAAAGATTGGATTACATCAACTTTTTGGTCGAATGCGACCATGTGCTTCGCGCTCGTAGAGGCCGGAGATTTTGCTTTAATCTACGAGGTCACAGAGGATTGCGTCATGGATTTTGACAACCATTTCGGCATGTACTCTGACATCGGTTCACTCAAGCAGCGATCTGCTCTGAGAAACAGGCAGATGGCGTGGCAATGGGAAGTCTTTTGGATCTAACCTAAGTGAACGTGTTTTTAGGTATGAACGAGCAGAAGATAATACTTTGAACTTCTTTTTTTTATACAGAAGTTGGGCATCCGTGAAATACAAGCTGCGGTTATTTGAAACTTTTCCACAGAGTGCAGCAAATCTGAACCCACGATCAAGCACAAAAAGAAAAGAGGCCATATGGAATACAGTCAAGTGCGTGTGAGATCTACTATTTCTACAGCTTATTCTCCATTGGATTGTTCTGTTTTGTGACAATCGAGAATGGAATTGCATTAAAAGAATGCATACATTTGAGGGCGGTTTCCAGAAAGTACGATAGGAAAAGACAATCCTGGTTGCATTTCCCGGTTCAACCAGAAAAGTATTTCACTTGTACAAAATCAAAATCTACCATAGCATTTTCTGTTTCAAATAAATTATTCGCACGCTTAGGAACCGGTTGACTGAAAGTGAATTAAAACGGTACAACATTGATTAACTAACCAAATAATTGACTGATTTACCATTTAGTGTAATTCATCAAAGTCAAACTTTACAATCTGTCAAGGTAACCATGTTATATTCATGTATAAACGCGGTAAGATGGTCCAGTGTAACTTACAAATCAACACTTTTCACTTCACAGTTCAGCATTAATATTTTCCTTTCTTTTCAGTCTATGTTAAGTGGAGTTCTTTCTGCATATATTATTTGTTTTCTGATACACACTGAGAGCAAACAGGATGGGCTGATAATATGCTTACGTGCATATTCTATTTTGATGCATAGGCGCCAATATGTGCACAAATCTTGTACTAACAAAATGGCGGCATAAAAAAAGAATCGTTGCGAAAGAAAATAGAAAGAATTATAGATATCTGCGTAGAACCCAACTCACTTGCTAGATCCTCCAGAATCCTCTTCCTTATCATCGATCGACCGTCATCGCCGATGATTCCGTCGTGAGCTACTCGGATGCTTAGTTCACAGTAGCCATGTTTAATCGAAGGTACACCTCTGGGATTTATACAGCCAGTCTGACTAGGTAATCGGTTAATGTGCTCCTTCTAATAAACCTAACCCGGTTGACGGAATGTGCCACGCAGCCGTGACCTTACTTTATTGGCCGACCAGACGGGGCTTGTCACAGCACCATCAGCGAAATTGTGGTACGCTTTAAAGAGAACCATTTTAGCCAAATGCTCGCCCTTCCATGGACACTACACTTGCTTATCCAGGGCTGTATATTCAGTGAGACTATTCATGACTAATGACGAGCAAAGACGGTCATTCCTTCGTCCACAACAAAAGGATGCGCCAGATGGCAAATAAATCTGCCTTGTACTGTCCATGGACCTCACACTTGAAAGTACAGATACGATTAAGGTTGGTTTGCTTCCACCGTTAATAATTTTGTACGCTAAATTCGTCCTATTGGATCTCTCAATATTAGACCGCTATGTGATCCAGTATATCAGAATGATAATGAATAAATTGTCTCCAGCTTATACAGTTCCGGGAAAATAGCACATGGGAAAAATCACGAAAGAAATGCAATTAAGCTGCCGACATCAATTGTTTTTGTTAGCTGACTAAAAGGTAGTCCGTTGCTGCACACGGAAGCGTGCCCTGGTTTTCAAATAAAATTTGGCCAGTTGGCATTGCATCTAAAAATCAGCCAACTAATAACTTGTAGTTACAAATTGTATTGGTAATTAAGGAATTGGAAGTAGATTTAAGTGATTCTAATCTATCTGAATTGAGTTCATGGAATAGTGAACCAAAGTGAATAGGGGACAAAATTGCTAAACCATCCGAAAGTTTGAAATTTTTAGTCACTCCAATTAAACCCTCGGTATGCAACCCTGACATGAAACAGAATAGACGGCATATCGGTAGAAAATTACTATTATCTTCATTATATTCACTGCTAAACAACAGGGTGAGTACTACTGGCTACGGCCCTTCTCGCCGAGTTATGCGTTGCAACGAAAACATTGAATATCCCAGATGGGCAGGGAGTAGACCTACATGGGTGGAAAAAGAAGAGAATATCGCTGTATCCAAGGCGCGGAATGTAGCCTAGATTTAGAAAAGCACGTTTGCACTTCAATCATTCTGATTCGATAGAAAATGATAACACGACCGCCTCTTTTTACGGTTCGCTGTCATATCCTTCAGTGTCTTCAACCGGCTAGTTGACGGGTCTTTCGGACCTCAACCACGAAGACGTCAGACGCCTACTTTACCTAAGTCCACTGTAAATTTTCTCGTTCCACGTAGCCACGTCATCTGCTGACCTCCATGTGGCATCTCCCACCCCGCGGGAAAGACAGAGAACAGGGCACGGTACGGTAGACAAGTGTTGGCCATACGTAATACGTGATCCAACCAACGAAATCAATAAAGCTTGGTGCAGTGTGATTAAATATCCTCAGAACTGGCATGTTGTAATCGATCCTTAATCTGCATATTGTTCACTCTGGCATTCCATGGAATACCAGCCATCCTCAAGATCATCAGTGACCAAACCCTTCAAAGTGCGAACGTACAAAGGAGGCAGACTCCATGTCTCTGAATTATATCAAGAAACTGAGCGCATTGCGGCACAACAATCACGACCTTTCAACCTCAGTGAAATTTCCGGTCGACGGCACATGGGGTTTAGTTCAGGGAATGCTGCTCGAACCTTAGAGAAATGCATGTTCATCTCTAGAACCGTGATGGTGAGTTTAGACAAGTAATTCTCCGAGTAACTAAATCGGTCAACAATTCTTAGTTGCTCCCAGTCGATTACTGATTTTTGTACAATTGAATTCTAGTGTTCTAGCAGAACTGTAAACTTTGAAAGTGAAAAGCACACGCCGAATGGAGCTATACCGCTCACTAGTCTATCCAGTGTACATTGCGCATGTCCTACCGATTCAAACAGCGCAATATAGGTAGTGGTTTTTCACCATTTGCTAACTCTAAGTCCACATTCTGAATGCCTCCTAAAAGAGCTGTCCACTGCCTCGTCGACAAGAAAATTAAACTTGGGTGGGGATGAGATGCCCTTCTCGAACACTGCTGGTCATTCGGTACGAACCTGACGGTTCACCAAGAACTCTAACTCGACCGTAGACATGCGAGTGAAATTCCAATAACAGGTTCACGAATTCTTTATGCTACTTTCTGAATTAAGATAACTGAATAGTACTGTTCAGTCTATTGAGAAGAAACATGCTCTCAAGTTGAGTTTAACCACAATTGTCAGACAGAATTTTGTCTAATAGATGTTATTCGCAAGGCAGTCAAAGCATCTAACTGTGTTTAGGGAAAGGTTAGGTTGACGGGTGTCCCTGGGCAACCTAATAAGTTGTTAGAGGTCGCAAGTGCGCAATCCTAGTCAAAGTAATGCATCTCTGAAAAATTTCGTTGATTAGTGAATTGATGCAGCCTATCCTAATGACCGAATGCAAATGCGTTAGCACACCCTAACAGGTTAGCATTCCTCTGATTAATAGCGTGCTACTGAGTGGTCGGTGGTTCGGGGCAGATCGAGTGAACACACAAATTACCTGTAGACACAAACAGAGGTTTCAAAGTGAGTATGTACCGTTATTATTGGGATAATTAACTCATAGACTGGAGTAGTCCAGAAGGTAGTTTGGACCAGAATAGGAATGTCTCAATTTCCCGCTCAGTGTGATTAGTCTGTCATGGGAGCAGAAATACTGCCGACTGCTGATCTATATTTATTTTTTCCACACGAACCATAGAAAAAATCGTTCACGAAATATAAGACTGAGAGTTACGATGCTTATTCTCTTACTGTAAAGTAGACTTAAATGTGGAGGAAACTTGTACTTTAGTCGAGTATATTTGGTTTACTGGTACACGAAATTGGAGCTGTTGTCATATTCCTACTCGTGTAATGCCAGGCTGAACCGATTTCACATCAAGATAAAAGAGGCCTAAAACAGCTCTGCAAATGGCCAATTCGGACCGCAGTCAAAGGCACAAGTTTGGACAAATCGGAGTTAGATTGGCTCAGTTTCGGATTTCCATTGACCGCCGAATTCTGTGTATGCGAACGTGGGCCACGCACAATTCGCTAGTTGAATCAGTGGACTGGTGATTGGTTTGGATTTTTTCTTTTACTTTTCATGAAGTAGAAGCAATTTATCGAGGTCCGCCTTTTTTCTTGAAACTGCTTTTTGAAGCAAACTGAACCTGGATTTCCAGAAAACGCTGTCACAGATTTGTTAGGAAATAATTTCGATTTTCATTGCTACGGATATATTGTATTGCATTGCATTGTATAGACTTTTGTGTGCACTAAATAATGTCGCATTTCAGTCAAATCTGTGAGTTTAACAAATAAATTAGGGGGGGAATGAAATTAATAAATAAAATAATAAAAAAATTTACACTCATCGCCTCGTACAGAATATAAAAGTATTCATTCAGGAGTAATAATATCCCATTAGGTCAGGCTGCTCAGGAATTCGCCAGAAACCCGGTCACGGTTTGTCAAAATTCGTGCTAAATATGGGACAGTGGAGTTCCTATAGATATTGATTCTAGAGGGTATGGAACGAAAATCGGATCGTGTCAAAATATGAGAGCGACACTTTGAAAGATCGTTGCGCAGGGGATTCGTGGGATCTGGAAGAATTTTGTGAGCAAATTTCTCACATGCTGATAAGGGTTGATCACATAGATTACGAGGCAATTCAGTTAGTGGTATGAAGGACACCTGGAAAAATGACGGGAGAACAGTAAAGAAGGATTGGAAAAACAATGGTATACAGATCGGGAGATGGTGTTTTGTTTCACCTTGTACTGTCGAAGCTTCCTGGATATAGTCGCAGGGGCCTTCAGACTTTCATAACTGTTCCGTTTTCGTTCAGATTTTTCCTCGAAATTTTGCCTTTGTTAATTCCCATTTTGATAGCTTTAGGTAAGTTATCACTAAGGTGGATAAGGCACGATACGGTCGGCTTCGTATATTATGAACAGTCCATTATATAGCCACAGTCTCACCGCTTCACTGATATCTGTGCGTTGGATGGTTTCGTTTTACTTAATATAGGTTTTTGATTGGTTCATAAGAGATTTTTCTAAAACATTTTTTAACTGGACCTTTTTTTATTTGTGCACTGGACGTTAAAATTATCATTCTTCTAACCCGAATCGAGATTTTTAATGGTGCAAGCTGAAACGATACACGGGTTGTTTTCCCCAATGAACCCTCTTTTGACATTCAGTGATTGTCCTCCTTGTGAGCTACATGGGCTCTCATGAATCTAACATGGGAACAACAAAATAGGTCATGACTACAATTTCTAGGAACCGCCAAAGTTGACGATAGGAGATCAAGACAAATGCAACCTGATTTGGTATTGAATCACAATGTCCTGTTTGATGACACGTAGTATCAACCCGGAAGAACAGTGATTTGTTAGCTTCCATGAAAGCTATCGGTGTTGTGACTCAAAATTATGGTCTTTTTGGAGTAAACTATGATCGATGAATCGATTTGGCCAATACGGGTCAACTTCGTAATATATATGCACACTCAAGTTTGCGATCTTCGAAGTGATACTCTTCAGAAAACATTTTCAACTGCTTTCAGACAGTGGACGGTGTAGCTTGAGACTAGCTGCACAAGGGCAGTTTTAAATTCAATCGTCTTTGTTTAGAGTCGTAGGTAAAACAAGAAAAATAGTTTTCACAATACCTGTGTTGCACCACCGTTTTTACCCATATTCATGTAGCTACTTCTCCCAAGGAGTTAATTCTATTTATTCAGCTTTTAGGTTGTCTAGTGAGTTCTTGCCAGCAGAGAAAAAAATGTGCTCAGTTTAATGAGCACAGATCCCGCAGTTTAACGAACGCAATGTTCCTATAATCACAGGCCTTCACATAAGGAATATATCCAGTATATCGAGAATGTCATTTGCATTGAAGAACCCAAAATGCATATTCACAATGGATGACCACAAATTTAAGGTGTTTTTCAAGTGTCGTTCTGTCCCACACAGAATGTGTACATCCAATGTTTCATATTTTGTTTTATCGCTATCCCTTAAGTAAAACTCTGCGTGGGGGTGTGTATGTGCGCGTGTGTAATTGTGCCCGTTGCTGGTTTGATCCGAACAACTTGGAATGATTTAGTGGTCAGACAGGTTTGACGGAATCGATTAAATCTCCCCGGGAGCAAGTGAGGCGCAGATAGAGGAACAGCAAGAAAGCGAGAGAGAGAATGAGTGGAGCGGCGAAAGGCAGCGAGCAAGAAAGAAAGAAGTACAGAGAGAGAGAGAGAGGGAAAACAGACAATGTTTTCACGGTGAACCTGAGTGACCGTGAAAGTGACATTTTCCTGATAACTGCAATTTGCTACACCCTTTTTTGCTTGTCACTTAAATGTCACACGCAACCTAGGGTATAAAAAAACCCGCCGCATTTCCAAATCAGAAAAGGTTATCTGTGCAATCCAGGTATCATCTGTTCCAGGCTGTTGTGGGGGAAAATTCCGCGTTTCCTTGCAGAACATTCCAAAAGGCTGGCCTGTCAAAACTTCTAAATTTACTCGTTCGATCAACCATTGCGGTCACTTATTCTTTATTGACTTACTCATTTGCCTATAACTCCACTCAATAAAGTTACTATTTAGTTCATTCTTAAGAGAGGTCAGTGTTAAAAACCTTGAATAGTAAGCAGGCAATGTTTAAGAAAATCCCATTTGTGAAATCGGATGAACTCGGAAATATTTGCTTTGCGCCTGAAAAATCTGAACGCACTCGACTACTCCCAAGTTTACAAGTAAAGTTTTTGGTCAGAATCAAGATAAAGTACAGAAAAGAGAAAGTGGGTTGCAGGAGAGGAGCTGAAGTGAAGTATCGAATTTTATGAACATCTCCTGAGAAGCTTGCTTAATGAAGGTTGCTAACCCCGACAGACCCTCTTTCATCATGTGGAGCAGGGAATAAAAAATAATGATGGGGATACAAGTCTAAAAGAACAAAATATTAGCCACATGATTTCAATTCATTTTTCGCACTGGCAGTCCATCTGAAGCAGCGTCTCCGGCTTCACATCAAAACTCACGAACCTAGTAGCATTTTCTTTTTGCAAAGAAGCCCAGTACTCCGGTGATCTAGGGTGATGCTAGGGGTTTACCTCGTAAATTTCGGTACACTATTGCCATAAAGTGTATTACGATCAAGCGAATGTATGGTCCGACATCTACTTCTTTGAGAAATTTACAGTTTGCTTAGATAATAATTGTCATGCACAATAATTACTAGGCATGAAGTAGCGTGATATAAACTCGGGTCTTTTGGAGGAAATTGCTTCGTCTCAGTAGGCGCACGTGTCATGTTCCGTGGAAAAGCATTCTTGGTAAAAATTAACTGTTGGTGATATATTCATGCCGGGAGTCGTAAAATGCAAACAACACCTGATTTGCTAGACATTTCAAAGTCTAATAATTGCTAATGTCGATAGTGAACATTAGATTACCTCAGAATTGGAGTGAAAAAATGAAAACATTTCTCGAATTTGTGATATCCCTTAGGGACTTCAACTCGTGTCGTTTTATGATTTCATGAACATGCTTCACAAGTCGAAAAAAGCTTGTTCATAGCGAAATACACCAGTTTCTGTCAACCGAGAAGTTGTGTATTTTGGATGTGGTCACAATATGTCATCGTTCCATCTGAATTCGGTTTTCGTACGTATATTTTTACTTAAGACCAAGTGGTACTCAAACTTTGGATCTGTCAATTAGAATCGATCGGTCCATTGTAAAGCCGGCTGGAATGACTTCGTGTTGTGAAGATTTTGGGGACAGTACAGAGAGCAGAAAGTTGGTAGACATTTCAAATGTCACGAGACAAGCAGAAAAAGCGAGGAACTTCCCGAATGTTCCCAAAAACAGAGATCCCAGATGCTGATTTGATTAGTGAATCGAAATATCACGTTTCCATCACTGATTCGGTGCACTGCATTATTGATGAATTCATGGACGTGATCTTAGAACCGACGATGCAACCTTGTGATGAGATTTTGTTGGTTTATTCGTTTATTTGTTATCACAAATAAATGCTCCGGAAATCTCGGTCGCAATTTGTTCGGACGGACCTGGACATTTTACTTGGGCTTGTCCACCCTGGAGGCGTGAAAAAAGTCCATTAAAGTACAATTAGTCTTGAAATTTGTCTTAGTCCATTCTCATAATCATTGCCAGCATACACAAAATTCAACCCTGCGCGTTCAGATCATTTGGGCCCAACTTCGGACTCCTTTTGGCTTTTGTTGATCTCATCAACCGCGTAATTTACGAATGGAAATCGTTACCGAATATAAAAAGTGCAAGATCAACTGGAAGAATGTCACTGTGAAACCCTTCAAACGAATACAATGGTCTTCTCAATAGTTGTTCCAGTGCCGAGAAGCCGTTGCATTAAAACAGTTACATAAGTAGTAGAGTTTGCAATAAAACTCAGTTTGTTGACATCTCCTCGTTCACCGATAATAAAAAAGCCAGATCCCAGTAGATAATCAAAATAATCTGAGTAATTCTAAAGAGTAGAATGACCAAGCAACGATAGCTGGATGAGGTTCGCGGATTCAGGTAAATGTGGGGTTGGAAAACTATATCGCCCCCGGGTAAAAATATCAAATCCACCGAGAGTTTGAGCGACGAATTCGTTGCAGATCCACGAATAGATTGTTCGTCATAGAAGTATACGATAATTTGTTTTATTGTGCCCTGATTAGCTGCACTGCCTGGCTAATTTTTTCCTGCATGTAAAATTTAGACGCAAAAAATCAAATGGTAATCGATTTTGCTTGACC
The DNA here is from genome assembly GCA_008360955.1 of Fasciolopsis buskii. Classification (NCBI taxonomy): domain Eukaryota; kingdom Metazoa; phylum Platyhelminthes; class Trematoda; order Plagiorchiida; family Fasciolidae; genus Fasciolopsis; species Fasciolopsis buskii. The sequence continues at coordinate 109,276 of LUCM01002788.1, read as the reverse complement.
GACAATTTGGGATGACTATGAGGTTTTCAGAGCAACCCAGACACAATTACCTGAGTCGGGTAAGCCTACCTTGTTATGCAACCACAAATTAGGTAACACGTGGACAGAACCAAAGGTTTATTTGCAGCAGTTACCTGGTGGGTCGCTTTATCTTAACTGTACAGATACACAAAACTATCCCTCAGGTAGTGAGCTATGTCAAAGCCGTGTTTACTGGAAATTCTAACCAACCGATGATTTGGAATCAGCTAGAATAAACAATAAATCTGTTTACTGCCTCGATTTAGCGTTCGCGCTTTGAAACCAATAAAACGTGGTCTTATCGACTTCTCCTCAGGAATAATTGTTGAGATTTCGGTTGTTGAAACAATCAGTATTTGAAACCCTATTGGGAATGTATTCAACAACTACTTCTGCTTCCTTGGTGCACACCTCCTCCCAGTAAGAAGGATCAAATGTTTTTCGATTGTACACTTCATTCTTGCGGTAAACAAAGCAGTCGAAATCACCATAGATGACTAATTCGGTATTTATCAGCAGGCACTGAGTACATGATGCCATTATTCCTGATGTGCATTATAGCATGGAGATTGGCAAGACCAAGATTAATAGCACCTAATGACTGGGTAACTAGTAATAGTTTTCATACTTTTGGATACACTTCGCCCTATCAAAGCTCCGAACTATTCTCTCTTCAACCAAATCCACTAGTTTTTGCTCTTGATTCCACTCACTGACATAACCGCTCACTCACTCACTCACTCACTCACTCAGCCACTCACTTAATCACCCGCGCAATCATGCTCCCAGGCCTGTCGATTAACTCAATTTTACTTAACTACAACAACTCACTTCTGCACACTTCTTTTCAGTTGGCATGGTGTAAAGGTTTGCAGATGTAGTCTGTCTGTTTTCTTGCCTTCATTAAAGTACATTAATTAAAAACGATTCCATCTTTGTAGTACAGTGATCGTGGATAACTGCTATGCATGAGTGACAAGCTACTGCTATTTTTTGCAGTCAGCCTGTGAAGTATCCGACCGGCTAAAATTCCGGAAAAGTGTCTTACATGGCTGATTTCAAGGGTTAAACTAAGAGAATAAATTCCTCCACCTGAACTTGCTTGAAGGTCAATCGTAGCTCGAACCCGATGTGGATATTTTGCCTTGATTCTCGCATTTCCAAGTCACCAAAGTTATTGTTGCTCGCACTGCTTGCAGTTCACAACAAAGCGGCAAATTTAATAGCATTTCGTCAATTACAGCGACAGGAAAACCTTGATGCTATTCAATGACCACTCATGATGATTCCAACTGGCGATGAGAGTTTTGCATAGGTCGCTCAACTCTCTAAGTACTGATAATGAGAAATGCATCCAGTGGTGATCATTTACCAAAAGGTAGCTGGCTTCTTTAAACATATCAGGAGTGACTGCTTTTTAAGCGACAGCTGAGGTCGTCTAAACTCCCTGCCGTTTTTGAAACTAATTTGTTTGTTCCGTTTTGTGTCTCTCGTAGCCAATTGCCCTCCTAGTTATCATCATCCAGAAAGACCGTTAAGTAAGATAGCGTGTATTGGGAAATCGCGCGCATCATCCAGAACATGCCCCGGCTCTAAACGGAACGCTAGCCGACGTCATCGTGCACGGAGGAAATATCACTGGCAAATAATATAGCACTGGTGAACATTCAATGTCCAAATAAGAATTTCGCGTACTCCGGTGTAGAAAAATAATGCACGTCATGTCGTTGATGTCTATCACAAGTAGACAAATGACGAAGAAAATGGAGTTTTTGACGAACTATAATGATGCTAATGATGACGAAATTCATGTCGTCGACGTTGCTGTTGCTGCTTCGGTGACCACCGTGATGGTGATTATGATGATTGGTGGCGATGACGATAGCATCTTCGGGGAGCTTTTGGTGATATAAATCAAAATGAATGATGCATCTTAGCCAAATGACTTGATTGAATCGATTTTGGGATCTAGAAAGCAGGATTTCCAGATATGGCGTCTGAGTCGCCAATATGACCGAAACGATTGTTACAAGGCAATGTCGCAAATTGCATCGAAAATTTGTCAAAAATATGGCTATTTGCAATGTTCGCATCTCCTGCAAAGGTGCCGCCCACCACTCAAACGTCGATCACGCTATTCCAGTCCGTGGTTTACAAAATTCGCTGAGGTAAAGTTAGGTTATTTTTACCTTAATAATGTTTTGTGAATCGATGAGAGCCTGCTCGATTATGTTAATGTCGAAGACATTCGGACCATAATCGCTCTTCCTGGATTCGATTTCCATCTGAGATGCCACTGAAATGCACTGCTGACGATTGTACGGTACGTCCGTACCATACGTGGATCGTTGACACTTCATGATGAATCTTAAGCAAAAGTAATCTAGTTAGAGAAACATATTATCTTCAACGCAACTTTGCGCTTACTGAGAGTATTTGATATTATCCATTTGATCTGCACGGTCATTTTCTACGAACTCTTCAAGAAATCACTGCTTATCGTAAGATTTTGAGCTCGATAAACACGAGAACATCGAGATATTTCTCTGGCGTTAATGATGTAGCAGCCTCCGCAAAATGGTCACGGTTGGCGGTCTTTTAAATCGCAGAACATCTTTTGTCCACCTGAGACAACCGGCTATCTTCAAATATCACCGCAAAATAGTAGGTTGTGCTTGAGGTTGCGTCCTGATTTCTAACTCGTTTGCGAAATTGCAAAAAAGTGAAAAGTTCGAAGGGGCTGCCTTAAGAAAATAATTCGCTTTCAATATGTTTAGAAAATCAAAATATTTTTGACACGTCAAAGCCGGAAAATGTACTAACCGTCATTGGTGAAATGTTATTTTTATTTGTGATATAAACACTAGTATTGCAAGGGCAATAATGCGTAGTATTGGAGGTAACTTTAAGTACATATATATATGCATAGAGATACATTAATATACTTATATACGTACATGTTTACATGCAAATATATGCGCGCACACAGGGGTAACTGTGTACACCGTTGACTGTAGACAAAAATATACATATGAGTAACTGCGTTCCCATAGATAAATACATATACATGGGCAACTGTATGTGCTAACTGGTACATATATATCTATTCACAGGCAAAAATAGTTGTATATATATGCAAGCGTACATGAATATAAATATAAATTTCTGTGGGCAACCATACGCACCCCCCCCTTAAACATATGCGGCACCGTTACGGTGCAGGTGCTTACGTATGAACATGTTTCGCAAACTTGCCACTTGACTTGTTAATATATCCACTGGTGCATCCATATTCACTTATAGATACATTTATGCAAACTTAATCATGAAAGTGTATGCCTATCTTTAAAGAACTATCGATGAATGCATTTAAATATAATTGCATATATATATAAATTAAATGATATATGTATATTTTATAAGAGCATATCAATTGGTAAAATTATGCATATACCTATATGTAGGCCGGCGGTGGTCAAGGTTATAAGGTTGAGGCATTTGGACGTGAATGTCGCGGGTTCGAATCCTCCCACCACTGGTCAACTTCCCCACCCGTAGTCCATTGCTGACTGCTGCCTCCTTCCTGAAAAATGATACACATTGTTAATGCATTAATAAAGGAAGTTAAATATGAAAGATAAAAGATACATCCGGACACATAAGTGTTTGCACATAAATGCACGTATGTATGCCGTCCTAAATTGTAAGCAGTCTGACGGTCTTAATAACGGTAAATTAGCAGCTTCTTACGGAACCGTATTTCGCTGCTAGATCACAATGCCTCGAAAAGTGACAGGAAAGCTCTCCGGGAGCAATCTGCTGGAGCTTATCGTCATCTCTGGCTTGGCCGTCTGGCTGGTGAGTAGACCCAAGGTACATGAAGTGGAGAACCTGTTACAATGTGTCGCCACTGGTGCACACACAGGATGACGGGTCTTGTGAAGTTTTGAAGGACTTCGTTTTTGATGTATTTAACTGCAAACCAATAGTCTTATCTAGGACCGGCTGCGCGGTTGCAGGCTCCTCCTTCAGAAGACCAATTTCGTCGATTGCTGTTGAATCGTGCCATTTCAAGTCCTGCAAAAACTGCTTCCCAAGAGATTGGGGCACTGTGAGTTCGACTGTTTATTGTCAATGGGGTATTGTGAAGTCAGAATTTGTATTCTGGCTCGCTGTGATGCATCTAGTAGGAGACAGCCGTCTAGAGGACTTGAATATCTTGACATTCAGAGTTGTGTAGGTTCACTTTGGATAGACAAGCATTATCGATCTCGTAAATACAGAAGGTATGCATGGAGACGCATTGGCAGCCTGCATCCAGAAGAGTTCTCATATTTCAATAGGCTATGCGCAAGTAGGATCTTTTTTTAGGTTTGCGTTCCCAATTCATGTCTGGGTCACCCAGGTCACTTGGGGAGCAAAGGGATCATTGCTTTCCAAGGGCACTGTAGCATGATAAGAACAAACTGTATTGACAAAATTCATAAAGATACTTGGGAATGATGAACAAAGCGATGTCCACAGCACCTCCCAGCTTTTGTTCGTTGTGGTACTTCTAGCCTGTGCACAACCAAGTGGGACCTTCCGGACAGCAGGATGTTCAGATAACGGAAGCTGGTCGCCCAACAAACATTTCGTGCGCCTTTTGGCGGTGGTCTACCGACTCCGGAAGCCAAATCGCCAGAGTTGATCTGGCGCATGGTTGCCGGCGGCTCAGTAGGATGAACTGCAATCCATGGGATTCATGAAACCATGTTGGTTGGACGCAGGGCTTTGATTGCCGCTGAATCCAACAGATATCACCCACTGGACTCTACCTCCTCAAGGATTTTATTCTTGCGGACCGTCAAACGGATTTCGTCTTCGGTCAAGCGGTTTCCCGGTGTTTGGCCGCTGACACATGCCTTAGCCTCGCGGAGCTACAAGTGACCATTGGGTGACTGGTAGAGAGCAAAAAGAAGGAAATCACCCCAATGGACATGACGGTCCACCAAATCAGAGATGCTGCTCCTCTCAGTTACCCCATTCCGTTGGTGGCAAATAAGTCAGTGTCATGGCGCAGTAATTGGAAGGTCGCGAAAGCTTGAATCTTCTAAATAAAGATAAAATTCTCCACTTGCAGCTTTTAGTTGGTCGCGGTCCAAGTATTGAAAACTGTATGCGCTGTTACATCTGCCATAAACGAAAACTGAAGATAAAAATAAAACACCGTTGGCCATCCAAATGTACTAATTCGATTCACGAACATGTCAACCAAAGTTATTTCACGTATTTGTCCCACGAAGACTTATAATTATCACCACAAGAAATATTTGGACATATTTGACCGGCCAGTGTTTTGCCATGCTATTACCTATCGCCATTTATCGAACTGTCCGCCGACTGCGGTTGTCATGAGCCACTGGTCAATTTGTGCTTCATTGTCGCAAAAAATAACACATGTAACTGATGGCTGATATCAAATTTGATCAATATTCCTTTTCTAAATTTAAGCAAACGGGCCAGTAGGAAAAGATGCTTCGAAAATGATTGCTTGTTAACTTTTATCTGAGTTTTGACTAATGCACAAAAAGTCACAATGTTGCTGAATACCATTGCTAGTGGGAAGTCAAACAAATTGGTGCAGATCGTTGAATAAATTTGTTTTCCGGGGCTGATATGAGTTGTTATAGTTTATCCACAAGAGAATTTTAATTATTCCATCTTGTAGGGTTCAAATGTAGATTAATTCGGGATGTGACATGCAAAATTTTGAGGTGGCCGATAGCGCTGAGAATGGAAAAGAATGCACCAAAACTTTCAGTGTCGGTAGTCAATCAGGATAGAGCATAATGTCTTGAAAATAGCTGAGAAACAACCAAACCTGACGTTTTATTCAAAAAGATCCACCATTTCTCCACTTTTGCAGGATGAAAAATGGAAGCAGGTTTTCTGAACTGGTAAATTTCGTAAGATTTTCCAAAAAAAAACAAAATTTCCCAGGTTTTCCATTCGTGTAAATGTTCAAAAATTTTCAATTTCCACACTGAACAAACAACAACTGAACTGTCCACCACTCATACATCATTAGTAGCAATTTTCTGACAAATTCAGCCCATGCCGTGGCCACTGCGATCTCGGGTTCCACTTCAAAAGTTTGATACTACTCACAACTGATCAAAGTTCCCCAACGCACTGATCCCCTATTACTGATCGCCTCATTCGAGGTGATCCATCCCCCCTTCCCAAGCGTAGACATTTCGTTTGTTCGTGACCATTGCAGTCGTACTCGGACAAGTGACTATAAACAGTGAAACCGTGTTGGCACTGTGATTCTGGGAAATGTGAACATCAATTACCGAATCTGTCAATTTTTCCCGCCTATGTTTCGTGTAGCTTCGTGCGAATATCCATTTCCTGTGACAAGTGTAGACCTCTAGATGTCAGACGCACTGTAATAATCATCACCAATGGTCATAAACACATATTGGACGATCAACTGACAGTCCGCATGTACACAAACAGTTACCATGAGGTGTATCCTCCAGTATTCAACGTTTAAACGGATCAAACGACCATTCGAAGAGAACGACGTTGAATTTAAACAATAAATACCAAATGACTGATAAATAACTACCAAGAGTCCCTCGATGACTGCTGCTTTTTCGACGAAGGTAAAGCGAACGTGACTTTCGTATCATCGACGGATACATCTTGTTTTGTTTATGTTGAACTCAATCATACGGATGGTAACTTGCACATAAACAGTCAACACCGGTGACTTTTCGGTTGGGCCCACGTTCTCTGATGAAGTATATATGTAAGGATGCATATATGAGTAATAATGTCCGCAAATTTATATTAAAGAAAACGGAATCACTAAAATTCCGAAAACTCAAAAGAAGTGCAAAGCGACGATTAGTGATAAAATACTATACATAATAATAAAATGTTATATATAATCCTGTTTGCTAGTCGTTTTCTATTAGGACGGATGAAATAAAAACAGCATAATTGATACTGCTCGCGCGGCTCAAGAGTTGTCAGTCAGCTGTCACAATACACTTGACATCGAAACATGTACGTTTACAAAGGTGGAGCCGTTGTCAGTTCATTAAAGTACTCAGAGTCGACATGGACACAGGCTTCACCAAACACACAGAAAGTAGACCCATTCGGTACAAGTCCGAAATGAACAGGAGGACAGGTGAACCGGATGGGAATGGAATCAGTCTGACGTCATATATATTTAACGTGGTCACTGAATTTGCGAACCAGATTTGATTTGAGCAAGACGTTCTGTCTCATGTCTACGAATAACCATCTATGGTGAACTTTATCAATTTTTGGTTGCCTGGTCTTATCGTTATTTGTCGTACACCCGATTTTCTGTTCGCCTCTATATCGACTGCGTTAAAAAAAACCGCTTCGGACGGTTTTGTTGATCTGATGATTTATTGTGGTTGATACTTTATCCGTTTTGCCAAATGGATAAATAATGAATTCATTTGTCTTCTAAAACAAATGCATAACTGAAAATTCTGAAGTGATGTTTGATGTAATCAAGAGCATACGGACTAACATTATCATGGACTAGTGTGTGAAGTGTAGTTAGGCGCCAAATCAAAAAGGACCGGGTCAAATGAGTATAACGATCGATGTCAGTGCCATCATCCACGTGTTAACTGCTCCTCACTGTGAGTGGGAAACGAACGTTTCACGGTTGAAACCAACACAACTGCAAAAGATACGAAACAAAGAATCCAACAAATGGTTGAAAATGCGTTTTCAAATCCTGTCTTCAGGTGCCCATGGATTTGAATGTGATTTTTTCCTGAATGATATTCTAATTCCGGGTATATTTGCGCGCAAACAGCCGGCTGGCTGCGTTCGTCCAAATAATCGAATGCGAATTTGGAATACACTTCTTACGCATACACACCAATGTGCCTGATCGAGTGATCAAATATCAACTGGTGTCTAATCGACACTTCAGGCCGGTATTGGATCTGAATTTGTGTAACTAATTGAAAACAACCGTTTTCTCTAATTTATTGTTTTTTTGATTACTTCCTACTCATCGGTGAAAATCACTTTTAGGTTGAATCTGATCACTTGATTTTGAGAGGCAAAAAAACAAATTTTACGGAACAGTCTGTTCAAGTCGGAACATTATACTATTCGTATCGAAAGTTTGCAATTCTATCATTCAGTGTGGTCATCTAAGTAACGCTTACGGAATAACCTACTATTTCACAGTTTTAATAAGAATGGTATGAGGGCTTGCTGTTGCTGGTCTGGTGAAATTTTTGTTCAGTTTGTTACGACCAGCATGCTTTCCGCTTGCTGCTTATAGACTTCCGCACAATTATTTTTATTTAATTGCTTGAGCGATTAAATGACCATTTGTCGGGTACTACGAATTTCCCCAGTTGAGACGCATTCCTATTCACTACAGTCGGCCATTTTCTCATTGTCCATCGACGTGGGAATTAGCGAGCATTTTGTACCACCTCCAGCAGGCTAAACAACAATACGGGTGGAAGTTAACGGCTGTTCACGACTGTCCGAGGGCACACCTGATATTTGAAATCCAGCGAGACGTAAATAATTGTTGACTGGACTAGTTATCATTAATCTAGCTCGCGGAACTGTCTAACCCGTGATTTGTTATTTTTTCACCCTATAACAAGCGAGACGTGTGATATGAAATGTGATGATTTCAATCCTTTAACCACTAATGACAAAGAAGGCCAAACGTGAATAATTCTGAAAGTTGTGTAGGTGAACAGCTTCTGGCTTTTAATCTGCTGAGTTGATCAGTCTAAAGTCACGCAGAACCACATATGGAATCACGCATAAACGGATGAAATAGGAAACAATACCAAGCTTTTCAATGAACGGGCGTGAGACGAGAGGTAGATAAAGAAGCCCATTTTTGTCAGTGTCAGAAAGCCTTAGGAATTCCTGAATCAATGCATTGGTAGCTGTTGGATGACAAGGTGATCCTAAATCTAGCATAGGTATTAACAAGCTTTCACGTGTTGAGAGGATCAGATTTATTAGTTGCCTCTATTTATCAGGTTCGTGAATCACACAAAATCAGTTGATTGAGGGGAAAAATTCGAATTTTAAGAGTGGAGGTAAAACGGATCATGCAGACACTTGCCTAATCTGTTTCATTTGGGAACAAGAAACATGCACTCGAACTTGAGCAAACATATCTGGTTTTCCAGCCAAATAACGATGTGAATCAAAGAGAATCAATGAACTTTATAAAAGGAGGTATTTCAATATCCTTTTGCTAGAAGCGATCGAAGTAAAATAGAGATTTTTGACCATACAGCGTTACTGTCCAACACACCCTCTAGGACCCGAGGTTGCATTCTGCATTTACCTCTCTTCCTTAAGTAATGACTAGAAATGCACTGCTAGAGACGAATGAATGCGGGCTGCACTTGGGAGGTGTTGGGCTATCAGGGCAGGCTCTTAACAGTTTAGTAATTTTCGACGTTACTTGATACTGCACCTACATATCACTAAATTTGCACGGCCCACAGTTGCAGGCTGATCGATAACGACTCCAATGCTAGCTGACTACCCTGTATGCAGCCAAAGTAAAACGAAGGCTTCAAACATGATAAGTGGAGCAATAACAATTGTGCGAATTGACCAGTCGTCATTTTATTCTAACACTCAAAGCACTGCAGACAGCCAAGCAGAGTAGCCTATTGACTATGATCCCGGATTCCCGTCAATTCACTCTGGATAGCATTCCAATATAAGCACCCAGGATGTGTAACATTCTTGATTCCCAACAATGGGCGGAAGAGCTTTACAGATTATTCACGGTTTTCAAGTACGATTAAAACACTAGGATGTAGGGATGCTTTGTAAGAGGGATTGGAATACTGGAATATCGCTAATTTTGTTTGGATTGTCACGTTGTAACAGCAGTCACCAACAATTTCGTCGCCGTGATTGCTTGCATTGAATTTCAAAGATCAAAAGCCTGGCAATGTCAGAAGTGAACATTTGAATTATCTGCTCTGATAAGAACACATGTTCAGAAAAGAGTGAACTGAATGCTTCTCAAATCCGCTCACGCGGGAGACATGCAATGTCAAGCACTGGAGAGCGAACAAATTGCTTCCAGTGATTCCTATTCAGGTTGTTTCAACGCATAAAGGCAAAAGTCGTACAGCTGATTTGCCTTTCATTGGGAAGGAGATCGACGTTTCATAACTGTTTGATTGAGATATAGTGTTCTGCGTTAAGGTAAGGTGGACAGACTGCAGGAGTTTTCTAACCGTTGTCTATTGGTGAGGATCAGGTTGTTTCTGCTACATCATGTTATCGGAATTCATTTCCCGTTCTAAAATATCAAGGAACTATAATATCATTGTTGATTCATTATGCATAGATGATTGGGGGGCAGATTAGACAGTGAACAGGATCGAACGCATCAGCTGATTCAAGGTGGACGGTCTTGTCAAGTATGATCAGCTGGGTAGGTTATGTGACTACCAGTATCAAGTGTGGAAACCGAGTTTGTAGATAAATATTAGAAGGAATTAAGCTAGAATTGGTATACGGTTGTGAATCACATCAAATATTATAGGTCACTGTAGTTGAGTTTCTGTTGGAACTCGAGTAGATTTTCAACGAACATCAGTTACTAATGAGCGCTTAACTCGACGGACAGTGAACGCAGTTCCCCTTCTGTATTTAACACGGTGTGTATGACAGTGTGTACTTGAATTCCGAATTTCTATTAAATATCAGCACTTAATTTGCGTTTCCTGAGCCCGGAATTTCAGGAACTGGAAATGCCAGCCACAGAATTGTAGATCGAAGTTGCCGCATTCCGCATTACAGTCACTCGTCGTCCTCATCATCATAACCCCCTGGACCAATATCAGCACTCAATCGGATTTCTCTTCGGATCTGGTCAATGAGTCTCTATTGACTCAGTTACCGCAAAGAATAAGGCGACTGTTTTCTTTAGAAAAAGCTTGTGGTTAAGTGATTTTGTTGTTCCTTAGTCCCGAGATATGACCTGGACGATTTGTGGACTGTTTGGGGACCTCAATGGAGTGTAACGTTTAGAAGATTTAAACAGATCCGACATGAGTCTGAATATTAATTTTGGTTGTTAGGCCTCCTATCGACTCCAGCACAATTTCGTTTTCACCTAAATCTCTCTCTCCTAATTGTTTCGTGGGTTAGACTGAAAGAAATCGTTCACGTCTCTACTATTTCGCTAAAGCTGAATCCGGAATGTGATGCGAAGGAGCAAATTAACAAACAGTCAGATTTAGCAACAGGGAAATGAGTCAAAAATTGAAGGAAACGAGGAGAGGATTAATCTGATGAAAAACTAAACTAGTATCTGGCATGGAACTCTGTAAAGAACGAATTGTGTTGTGTATTGTGATTAAGCAGGGTTTTATTTAGAAACTGTCACATCACAGATTCGGAAAATGTTTGCTATTTAATCTAAATGGCAAACACGATTGACAGCTTAGAGTTCAGCCCCACGTTTGGGTCGCGTTATGAATTAGTGAGAATTATGTTAGAAAACGAGTCTAATTTTTCCTATTCGGTTGGAGCATCTATAAACGTGAATTGGTCAGCAAAAATTCGAATACAACTACGATTGGTGACTAAAACACTAAAGTGGCTTTTTCTCTCTCCGTATCATTCGTTTTGAGGATAGATACACTCCGATCAGAAAATACTTGTGCATGTCAGGTAATATCACGTGGTTTCATTTCTTCTATGAGACTAGTATTCATTGTAATAATAGGACAACTCCGGAGTAGGGGACCCTTTAATCTGTGGCCAAAAATCTCAACGCGGATTTTACATCACGGCCACATTGGACATTTGCCTATGCTGTCCTTCATAATTTCATAGAGATATCATTAGTCAATCCCGACGGTGTTTTAAGGCAGTTGTGGACACGGACGACTAGTAAAGGCGCACGATTCTGTGGTATATTCACTATCATCTGGAACGTGTGCGCCGATTTTTAGTTAAATCTTTTGCCCGACAATTTCATTGGGTCTGAAACTCAGAACTATCTTTGATATGTGGAAGCCATCAAAGATAACAGTAGTCCCGAAAACTGAGTTTGGTGAATTCCACTCAACTTCACGAATAGATAGATAGATATCTGGAGACCGATTTACCTACTCATGGTGCTGAAAAAATGTTTACTTTATTCCATACTGATCCACGTAATCCGCTTTGTCAAACTTAATAAACCCTGTTTTCACTTGTAAGGTGCTTCCTTGTTAAGAGTCATCATCAGTGCGTACCCACCGCACCCGAACTGGGACGCCCACCGGAGACGAACGTGCTAGCTAGCGGACAAGCTCTCAGCGGTCTGCTGAACTTCACCACCTGATGATAATGCACCTATCCACCACTGACTTGCACGGCCACGGCCACGGCCACGGGCCACTAGTCCACACCAATCGACCCCTACTGATGGATGACTTCTGTGCAGGTGGCCTAAGTATGACGAATGCTTTTCAAATGACCTACAGAACTTGGTTGTTTGGTAAGTGTTAGTAGCAGTAGATTGTGTTTTCATGAATTATTTGACCATGCACCGTTAATGATTCCTAACAAGGATGAAGCAGCTGTACCCTGGTTCTATGATTTCTTACAGGTGAGCTTAGAGTTGAGATCCGTATTAGTCAGTCTGTCATTCTGGACAAACTTGGCCAAGGCCTATCTGCACTCATTCGTAGTCACTTCAGTTACTTGACCAAGTTGTCTTCCTTCCTGGATGAGATCTCCTCAACAGTCAATCAGCGGTGTTTGCTTAAATGATGTTTTTGTCTGCTTTTTTTGCTTGCACTTTAAACAGCAGCCTACTCCATCTTCCTTTATTAGATGTAAACGTTCAGATGACGTTTAATTGGGGTGCGAGCATTGCTAGCCATTGGATATTCCGATAATTAAAAAAAACAGTGGACAAATGGTAAATTAATTGCAAATCTCTCAAATAACCTAAACATCGAGTGTTGGCCTAAGCAAATTGGTAATGTACTTGGCTATGTTAATTTTCCATGTTCTGTCTGCCTCAGGGTTGCAATGTGAAACGTGTAACAACTTGATCATCTTTTTACTGACTTTATTACTTCCAAGCAATTTTTCCTAATTTGAAGAAAGTGAACATTTGGCCTGCTAATAAGGTTCCTAAGACACATCTCGAAGCGCCATAGTGCTCATAGATTTACTGTGGTCAATGCCAACGCCCAATCAATTTTTTTCGCTGTTTGTTTTAGTTCTCTTCTCAAACGTATCTCGAATAATTATATCCCTTAATTAGGGACTTTGCCGAATACGTATCTATATCCAACATATGTCAAAACAGTTCAAACTCCCGTGTACCCACATTGCTGCACGTTGCAATTTTGTCTAGCCATTTCACAATCATCGTATAAAAGTCTTGTAGAAATTACCGAATAATCTCCAAAATGCATACAGCAGCTTGAGCGGAAGTCATACTCATTTTAACTAAGTTATAAGCAGGTAACAGTCCGCGTATTCATTCGCGTGGAATGAACTTACGGCTGTACAAACTCAACGTTTGAATTAGTTTGGTTTTTCTGAAGCATTTTATTTTGCCGTTGGGTGTGAACGAAGCAACCTAAATGAAGAATGTCGGCACCGAAATGTCCTTTTTTTCTTTTATCATTTAATTTCTTTATTAATAAAATGTCTCGTGTGATAACCATCCAATTCTCGAGTAGATTGTTTTCAGCAGAAACCGTGAGAACGGAAATCAACTGGGCTGAATACACACACACGCACAAACACAAACACACATGCACACACACAGACACACAAACAATCTCTCAGTGACCATAAGTTAAGGGACTTTTTGAGTGTCACATGCTTTAGGTTATCCTCGATATTAACGTTTTTTTGATTGGTTTCACGAGAGAAATCGTGCAAGGTCATGATTTCCCCGAAAAGAAGTTTGTCTCTCAGAGAATGCTAATACTGATTCATGTGTAGTATTACTAGACAGAGGACCACGAAACTAATGCTTATGAATTGGAAAAATAGAATGGCTTTAAATAATACCAGGTTAAGGAAATAATTTCACTGACTACTGGTTTAGAAACAGATCATATACCACTGAACGTGGAACTGTTACACCAAATGATCACAAATTTTAATCCATATTTTTTATCTTAGCCCTTTGCTTTTATGTTTTCTCTGCATAGGCTACATACCCGTGAGAATAAGTCAAGAGAAAGCAAACCGGACTACCTCGAGTTGGAAACCGTGAGCCGCTGCTTGACACCGCACAGGTGGGTATAAGGTTAGTTCAGATAATTAAATCAAATATTGTTTATTATTTCCCTTTTTAGATGACGGTGAAATGGAACCAGATGTTCGCTGTTTCAGCACGAAGTCAGTGAAACGCCGCGCGGCATTAGCCTTGCCTTCCAGCCTTGGGACAATTGCCAATTTTAACATAGACACCTTGATATAAAGTTTATAAATTGGCTGCTAGCAAAATATCCGTAGAGACAACGTAACATCAGCTACACCAAACGCTTTGCAGCTTACGCTAGTATCGCTTCACCACAGTTTATATTCCTTGAAAATTACCACTGAGCACATTGAGAAAACACAAGTTGGCGAACAAGCTCGTTTTCAGTGATTCGTACTCATGCCATTACATCACTATATATATCTTGACAAAATATTTTCACTATAGGAAGGATTAGTCATTTACAAATATGGGTGGGGACTAATCCTTCCTATAGTGAAAATATTTTGTCAAGATATATAGTGATGTAATGGCATGAGTACGAATCACAGTTTATATTCCTTCACCTAAAAAGTGAATTCCATGGGAAAATGCCCCTAAATACTAGATATGACAGAAAAAGTGCGTGCAATTCAGCCTAATTTAAATTCGTATTTCTAAATCGCACTATCACCAAAAATTTACCACTTGAAACGACTTCTGCATGGAACACTACTGTACGATATCCAAGCCCATTAGCAAAAATTTGGAAATTAATAATTCTAAAGCATAATATGGACCGCAATTTGCAGAATATTGTAAGAAAATAGCAACCACTTTGCAGCAAGCATGCTACTCTTACCATTCGAATTATTTTCTACCTCCGATTCTGGATTAGAATCGCTACGAATCTGTGAGCCTTATTCGGTGACTAGTAGAATATGGTGAGCTAGATTTCAATGTACAATGCATAGAAATTCACACGGAGTTAGGAAAATGGAATGTCACCGAACGAATCTCATTCGCATCACGTGATAAAATGAAGGGTGATATAGACACATTTCAGATCATTCATACTTTATCATAACCCATTGTTTTTAATGCCCTACGCCCGAGCACGCACCACTACCTCGGTTCAGGCACCCAATCCATTTACGTAAATATGACAAACAAGTGAACCTAAGTGAGGTTTTAATGCCATGTTTTCACGAATCTCGTGCGAGAAAACGGTCCGCGTCACCTCGCAAGTTCAATGTTTGAACACACGTTTTAGTGTACCTGCCAACATATTGTCTCATCTTGTCAGGTTTCCATACACATCCCGACTATAAATGCACACGGTACAACGAATAAATAGCTGGCAACCTGTCTCTCCGACCGATGGTTATGTGAGTACTAGATACCGCGGTGATTGTGGGCTTCAACAAAATGGCATAACAGGCAACAAGCTCGGATAATTGTGAAACGCGGTGGATACTGCTTCTCATCACCGTGAGGTCAAGCTATCGATGTGTGGAAAACAAACTCATTGTTTTGTGGAAGTAAACACTTGCTATGAAGGATAATTATCTGAACTGAAGCATTTGCTTCTTTAATCGTCGAGCGACGTTTCATGTCTGAGGTCTCTGATCTAATGTAACCCATGTTATTTAAACTCCCGTATACTGGCATCGTTTTATCACTGCAGAAAACATGCATCTCGGAATGCCTCTGATTTTCCCATGCATTCGATCGATCAATCTCTACAACCTATATGTCATACTCATTTGTTGGAAATGATGATTGTTTTGCAAACAATGGGTTTCCGCAGTCTGAATTTTGTGTGATTTGGAGAGACATTTTCATGATGGATCGAAGGAACGGAGGCTGAAATCCAATTCACGGGTGACTTGTCTTGGGGGATTCATGATCATGCGTTTGCATTTCTGCCTCATTCGAATCACAACGTTAATAGCTATGTCGGTTTGTCAAGGAATAAGTGATTCTTTTTCATCGTCTGATGGAAGCAAGATCGAAATGGAAATGGGGTATGCCCCATAACCACTGGAACTTACTACCAGAGAGGAAGAGGGGCAGGCAACCTTGAGCCCGAATACCGGAATGTTGTAGAACTAGCGAATGTTTCACTAGGTCAAATGTGACAGCGACCCGGAAGGGAGAAAATTGCCGACTGAAATCCGAATTCCCCAGAATGATCCCGTGACTGTCAATAGTGAGTTCAATTTGCGTATTACCTTATCTGTCTCTTTGTTGTTTTGACTAATCCACATCCATTCAGTCTGAAATGGACGGATTTTAAAACGCCAAAATAATGTCAAATCGTTCACGAACTTGGTTGAATCGTTTGGTTCACACTATGGATTGATAGTTACATTTGATAAATGTGGAGAACATTACTCCCAACTCCTTGTATTTCACTATACTGGCTTGTTCATTCGCCAGTCTGTCTGTTCACATCACCAAATTCTGACATTTGATTGGTACCAATTTTTCTCCTCAGTGTCTTGCCCAAAGCATCGTTTGGAAACGGTTTTCGATGTAAATTTCGCAAACATAATCTTCTTATTTGGTTTTGATAATCGTGGATCAGAAATCACTGCGGTGGAATTAAGCGCCATGCGCGAGAATGCATTACAGTTGGCAAAATGCATGCAGCATGGTTTTTTCTATGCATTTCTTTGTCCTTTTGATAATTTAATTACCCATTTTCCTTCTGAAGGCAGGTAGTATATTAATTATATGTGCATGATTAATTTGGCTGAATCTGTGTTGCTCTTGGCTCGTGTTGCCAGTTTTTGTTCGGTGCCCACTGCCACCTCCGAGGTATAACTGATGCGTGTTTCATCACCCTTTCAGTTTTCATTTGGTTGAAAGAACCACAATGGCATCGGAAATATTTTGATGAGGGGAAATCGAACAAGACTGTCTGACTATCTTCTATTCGCATATCCACACAGATTTTCCTAATTCGTGTAAACAAGCCGACTTGCTTTCTACTACCACTAGTTAAACCTACACTAATTGTCATTGACTGCTGGCTCCAATTAGCTTTATGTTTCCCCTCGATGTTTTCAATCCACATCAGACGACAAAACAGAATCGTATTGCAGTAGTGAAACTTGCTCTGTTGAGTCTTGTGCGGAGTTGCGTCTGTCTTTGGCAGTACGGTTTTCGTCCGAACATCTTCCATAGAATGTCATATTTTAGTGTTGTATTTCACGGTACTCCCTAGTCTGCATTCCTGATTAGTCGCAATAACGGAACAAGACGTCGACTGATCCCTAGAATATGTTTTTCATTCAAAGTACAAATGCATATACGCATAAATGTTGTTGTGTGCAAACAAAAACGGCAGGACTACATCTACCATCGATTCTACCCGTTGTCTGTTGTCACCCGTTCCTACTGACTCTTGTGCAAAAGCGCAAGATGAAGAGATCAATTGAAACCTGTTTCGTTTATATCAGCTTTTTTATGATTACCACTTACCGATCGCTCAGCTTGTCGATTGATTGAATCAGTACAGTGCACTCACATCTGCACTGATCTTTGATCAGAGTAATGGATATAACGAGTTAGTGTGTACCGTTCGTATATGGGTACCTCACAAACATAATCTAATCCTGGTTGCAACTGATTCTATTTCATCAAGGTGTTAACCTTTTCGAGGGAAAATTCGTTAGGTCAAGATGGAATTACGGACCCGAGGTTCATTCAAAGTCCCTTTGATGTCCTTAGTGAACACATTCGTCTAATGGGGAGTGCTTCTATGACAGAATGCCTCCTTATTTTATTTGGGAAAATATAACTTCGAAATGCTCCAAGAAATTTACAGTCCGATGCATCTTTTACACAACTTACGAATTGTTAGATTAACTGAAATCAGAAGTAAATGCATTCCCAAAACTATCGATCAGTGCGCATTGAAATATTGCGCATTAGTCCATTTATTATGACAAATTATTTCGTGCCCCTTTGGGAAGCGTGGGTTGAAGCATATCCTATTCAGCTTGAAATCGCATTGTGCTTTTACTAGTAATTATACTTTCCTAAATGAAGACATTTCGTTTTTTGAATTCACGTGTCAAGTTCATTAATCTTGACAGGAAAAAGCTAAGAAAAAATCACGAAGTGTCTCGTGGGTCCATGTAAATCAAATCACTGACATCATCTGCACCATTGGCAACAAGCACACCATCATCCAATCGTCATGATTTTCAGTGCTGCCTATACCGTTTGACGCACGTTGTATCTTATAAGATATCAGACATCCGACGCACTTCCCATTCGATACTCTTATAAAAATTTAGATTCTTTTGTCACAAAATGATATCGATGAACAACGCGTGAAACTGTCGGCAAGTTCCGGGCAAACAGTGACTAGTTATTTGCAGATATGGCGACGGAAAGTCTTCTAGCTGGTCAGAACTGTGGCTGGAAACATGCAGGATAGCTTTTGGCCCATCCACATTCATCCCTGATTTTGTGATCTGTTATTTGGAATAGAAAATGTATCTCGGTAAAACACTAAACACGTGTAACTTAAGCACCCAAGATCGGGATGGTACAGGATAGTTTCACTCTGCTCACCTGTAGTTTCTTGTGATATAATAACTAACCAGTAAAACTGTCTCTTGAAAACTGAGAGGTAAATCATTCCTAGTCTTTTTCACCGTGTTTTTGAACATCTTCATTCGATGTCGGCAGGAAATCGTTTAATAATTTGAGTGTTTTTTCCCTGTAATTTGCACTAACGGGCAAGTAACAAACCGAGATTTCGTGTGTTCGGTTATCTATTCCTGCAGAGCTGCTCCCAGTTAGTTTGGCGTCTTTGTATCAACTTGTTTACATGTTTACATACATAGCACAGTTGGCTGAGGTTAACCGAAACTGAATTGTTAGTGAACGTGTTGTGAGTGGATCAGTGACATAACCATAGTATGCGCTTATTCAAAGTGCTCTAATACGTTTTTCTGCCAGAATGTACTGGGTATGCATAGCTGAAAAGCGAAAATAAAAGGAAAATCAACCTTGTGGTTTCCGCAAGGGGTTTTCACTAATTCAGTACATATATATATATATATATACACATGATAGCAGGTTAGAGAATGATGTCCCTTATCGCAGCTCAGGTTCAACTGGATGGCACTGGTTTGTTCGCTGAGCTCGAAGACATGATGGCGAACGTTTCATTACCAGTCATCACGAAGCGAACAAACCAATACCATATATTTATATATATATCAGCGACGCCATTTGTCCACCGTGCATCCCGCCACTGTTTTAAGCGTGCTTTATTACCCAACACACTCTCGAGATTCATCGTCCTGAGTCACAATCAATTTGCCTTTTTTGCTGTATCGAAAAAGTTTCATTTTTTGTGGACACTCACTGAACTGGAGTATTTGAAAGCTTTGCATTTGATCATTATTAAATAAAGCTAAATGTTCACGTGATAGAAGTAGTTTTCTTTGCGTTTACCTTATTCGGTATTTTGTTTCTCTATCCTGGTATTCCATGTCTGACATGTCTGACTCCTCGTGTACTCCCATTCAAGTTCAAACTAAAGGTCAGTTAAAATATGATCACCTTTTCTCTGCCACTCCTGTTACTTTATTAGTCAGAACTTGTAAAACAAATGCATAGCTGAGATTGTATTGGTAAGATAGGGTGACTAATCAGAAAGGCTTCTTTGTATGTCCACCGAGAAGAACAGCTCACACTAAAACGTCCTGATAGAAAGATGAAGACAAAAAATGTATGTCGATTATGTAGATGAAAATGGTATTCATGTTTGAAATGAGCGGTACACGGTGTTCACCATTCGACGTGTTTAGATGAAAGCAATACTTAGATCACCGAATTTCTGACTTGAACTTAAATACGTACTTTGAGTCTTGCGAACGATGTCACGTTCTTGGTGCTATATCGAGCTTTTAACTCATTAAAAGGACAAATCCTAACGCAGAAGCTATATCAGCCCATGCAAGAACATGTTAAAGATCAATGTCAGTGGGTTAATTCCAAGAGACTCCTGTTCACAGTTGACGAAAGAACATTTCCTCTTTGTCCTCGATACTGACCAAATTCGAATGTCTAATAGAACCCTTGACCGTCAACAGTCAATCCAATAAAACCGTGACGCTTGGAGGTGCATAATGCATTTTTGATTTCAACTGACTCTCGTTCAGTCACCCGGGTCTCTTTCAAAAGTCTCTTGTATTTCCTTTTGGAAAAAAAGGATTATGAATATTATTATTGTTCTCGCAAACGGTTCAATACGTGGACCACAGAATTATCCCAGAGCGCATTCTGAGGAATCTAACAGAAACAATCATTGTTTCCGTGACTGTACGCATAAGGTCTTGACATTTGTGAGTTAAAAACCTAATCCTTCCAGTCATTTCTCACTTTGAAGGCTCCAGTAAATATTGGCCATTACTTTTGTGATAACTAATCACACACAAAACTTTTTATTTATAATTTATTTAAAAAGAAATGCCGCCAAACACGGTTGTCCAGGACAGAATTGTTATCTGTCACCTTTTATTTTCCGATAACACGATCGCTTTGATTAAGATCAGGCAACATCATTCAGAACAGAGCGCATTAAACGCTTTTTTCGACCGCTTTTGTGAAACTTCTATCTCTAGACTCATTCACCCTTTTTAGCCGAAAGTCAGGTTGGATTTTCGCGGGAAAGCGGCGTTTTGGAGGGGGTAGAGGCCACCGTTCACCAAGACTAATCCTAAAGTGTTTGCAGCTGTTTGACCGTAATCTGAGAAGTTAGGTGGAATGTAACCTTTAGAGATAGAAATGACCACAGTTATTTCTGCAGATAGTTTGACATGTTTTCCGCAACTGACAGTCTCCAAGCCACCCATGACAGTGAATGCCACTATGATTTTTTCTGTATTAAGACGTTCAAAGGACAAACGATTTTTCCATTTCTCCAACAAGGCAACACACTTGCGGCTCGCGAGGCCCAATCTAGTGTGTCAAGTTTTCCTACATGATTACCAAATATTTTTCATGATCTAACTTAAAAAATTACAACAGCAAACGCTTTTGGAAACCTGTGAAGACCAGACTAAGCTAGTTTACTTATTTGGAATCTTAACAAATGTGTTGAATAGATGCACCAAGAAGTCAATAATGTAAGTCTACATCAAACTGTAATCGTTTGGTTTTTCTCTAGTTTAATTTGTTCGTTGATCTTTCTTTGGCCAGTACAAGTTCCTGACGTGCGAAAGTAACTGTTTCGTTTGCCGAGGGTGAGTTCGACCCTTGAACAGTAGAGCAATTAAAGTTTTCGTTTTATGCATGGTGAAACTTTCCATTCGGCATCACAAGGCTAGGGTCATTTATGGAGCCAAAGTTGGCACACGTTATATTTCGTCTTTTGTTGTATCCATCCAACGGATTTTTTTTATATTCCAACCTACATTTATCCCACTATTTCTCTAAAAACTGAAGTTGATTGATTGGAAAACACTTACAAAACAGGTGTAACATCAAAATCGGAGAAATATAACCGCATCAAAAAAGTGATGAGTTATTTTTTTCCATGTCAAATGTCGTGGCCGATGAGGCGGAGGAATGAAAACTGGCATTTATCCACCAGGCTGATAAATAAAGCCTCGAAAGGTTTCAATGTGAACAACGAATGGTTCGGTTTGACGAAGCCTTATAACCTGGCCTACATTTCAACGACTGCTTTCTGAATGTTACTTAATTTTTGGTATTTTTAGATGATAAAAATTCCGTTTTTTTGTTAGATGACCAAAAATTTCGGTCTACTGATTTCGGCGTAGGCTGAATAAAAGGAACAAAAACAAACAGCAGCAGATCGCAGCTTGACGTTATTATATTCTAATCTTGGCACTTTCATATGCATCCCTTTCCGGGATAGTGAAGTTGTTTGCCGCCGATTCAGGCTTCAAATCCTGATGAGGATAAGGTATACAAATCTGGAGTAAGCAAAGTGTTTCCAATAGTTTTTGACAAATGAAAATGAATCAGTCGGTTTTGGTTATGATTACGAAAATGCTGTTTATTCGTTTTGATGGGGACATCAAGTGATAAAGCAAGATAATCGGTTGATGTCGGATTACATAGCCAGTTGCTGTTGAAATACACGGGGTAACGTCCCGGCTGATCCATAATCGCTTTCCGCACAATTGAAGCAATGATTCACCAATCAGCGGACGACTGGGACTTAGTCGAATTTTGTTCAAATCACCAATACAAAAGTAACCAATAATATTTGAGGGAGTATCCCGCGCAAAACAAATACTAATCAATTGTGATTATAATTGTTGGCTGAGCATGCAAATTGGTGCTTTCATCCTTCTTTTCACGTACTTCTCACACGGGTGTGACACCGATCTATTCAACAGACCGGGCTAGTCCTAAACCATTTCAAAATTAAATTCAGAAAACAATTCCGTTGAGATGAAAAACCGTAAGCTTAATTTCGAGGACAGCCGACAGCGGTAAGTCATTGCTAGCCCTCGGTGTACCTCATTAGGCACCTGTTCGTTTTACTCACGAGCACAAAGTTGATCACCTGTTTTCTTACACTCCTACTGAAAGGATCTGGAACAGATCTTATTCATCTGGCAGTGCGCATGATACACGATCTGCAGTCTGTCTCCGAGGAGATAGGGAGAACAGGTGACTTATTAAGGGCTGGTGACTGATACGACCGGTTGGTCATTGGGATACATCAAAGGCCAGTAAGTCTTATCATAGACTTTCGTTCTCAAGTTAAATTTACGGTTTTTCATTTTCACACTATTGTTTATAATTTAAGCAACATTTTCCCATTTCGAATGTATGTAAGATTTCTCCACCCTAGCATATCTCAATTAACGAGTTCGCATGTGCATAGATTAAGCGGGATTCTAGTTTACCGCGACACCAGAAGCTGGCGAAACCCATTAGTCTGTTCGTTTTCTGAAGTGATTTGTTTCAAAAACGACGCAGGCTCGATAATTCACTATCCAAACAGCTCTGTCGCTCACATTATCATTTTGTGTCACATCTTCATTGCTTGTTGTCTTGCTATTGTGATGATTTTACGTCAACATTTACCTTGGTCGTGGAAGGGGTGAGAAATGCGGACTTTGAAGTGGTTGGTTGGATTTCCAAACTTAAAGTCTGATATGTGAGAGTTTAGTTGAGCCCAACCCTAGGATAATCACACAGATGAAATGGTCTTTTGTATTCTGTGCTAAGTATATCCCAAATATATTTTGTACTTGTAGAATTACACTGTTTCTTTTGTAGAAGAATTTGTCACCAGTCTAATCCTTTTGAGTGTAAAGGGCTTTTAATGAGAATCTTGCGTTTTGCAAACGATTCTCCATAATGGATAACCGGTGCATTTTACTACTTCATGCGTGCATCACGCTGCATCAGTAAAGTTGGTAGAGTAAGTGGTAAAGCTTTGCTACTGAACACCTCGTTTGGATGCAAATACAGAAAGAGCCATTGGAAACGCCAAACCGAGGGCTTATAAGTTTTCAAACCTGGCAAGAGACAAGAGTAGCAGTTTGCATAGCAATTAGTTTAACGTCAGTTCAGATAATGCATGCCCGGAAATTGTGAGTAAGTCTCATGGCCTTGCACGCTAGACTGGGCTGAAACTGGACGTATACTTGGTTCAGCTGCACTCATGGCGAATAAATCCGTCGGCTTGAGTGGGTTACGGAAACACTAAATGCAGTACGGTGGAACGAAACACAACACTGTAGGACGCAATATAATCGGCTGTGGCACAGTACAATAAACACCTTATATTAGTACTCGAATTAAAATAAGACAACTGAAGTACACTGCTCGTTCAAGGACATGGAATTTCCGTAGAAAAAGATAAGATCAGCAACTTGTCTATCACAGTCGCAATTTGAGAACAATTCAGTTGTGGCTATGAAAAAATGCGTTCTGAGCAGAGGGAAATTGAACCAATGTCGCATTCATCCAAGAAAACTTGGTCCTAGCATAATAGCCTAAATGATCTCATTTCATCTTGTCATTTTCAGCTTAACTATTGAAAGATTTCCCAAAATCAAAATACGCAAAACATAAAATATAAGAATTTATTTGCGGTTATGCAAAACAAGTCTGGGGCACGGTGAAACTCAACAAACTCGTCGCTTCAATCGAAACAATTAATAAATCACTTCCGGTTTGCCTTTCATTTTTGACTGTCAACCAAACAGTTCGGCGGATTTGTCATAATAAAGGTTGTTTTGATCAGCCGAACTCTGAAACGTTGCGCTGTTTGTTTTCTCTAAAAACGTCCATTTTCCGATCAACCAATGATTACTTGATAGTCCAAAGTCACTCGTTCTGACATTTGACAAGAATATCAGTACGTTCGTTTTTAGTGGACAGAGCAATCAACAAGGTATTACGGGTTTGTTGTGGCCGATCGAAATCAACTAGACACGGATTGTTTTTAATTGCTCTAGTCAGTGACTCTCGTATTCCGCAGGTGTCATCATACGCAATATGAAATATCAGTTCGCGTTTTGTTTGTACTTACACTACGTGATATTTTGTACAAATATCCATCTCTTTCGTTCTCAATCCTCCAATTTATTTTGCATTTCGCTCCGGAAATCAGAGATGGCCAAAGAAGACAAGGTCGAGGCGTTTTGAGCGTGATGATCGTGTATCCGAAACCTATCACCCTATCTATGTTGGTCCCAACTCATCCTGAAAATGGTATGCAATGAAATTTTATTTATAAAAAGGAAGTAACACGAACATATAAAACATTCGAGCAGTGCTTAACAAGATTCATTATCGGAACACGCATCGAATTATACGAGAGAATGTCTAATGTGAGCAATAATCAATCCAAAATATAATGAATTTTGGCAATTTCTTATGCGAAACTGTATGATCGTAATCAGTTGGTAATTTTGCTTCCAAGTCATTTCTATGTTTGGTCCCATCCCACCTACCGGAAAGTCGATGGGCTGCGGAAGAAGTTTGGAAGATACTACAAGTGAGGCAAATGCGGGGATACAGAAACTCATTTTTCTTCCCTTCTTTTCTAGCAGCTTCTTTTTTTTGCTACAGCATCCAAGTTACCGGTCTATCTGGAGTCTAGCGTTAGCAAAATAATTGCATTAGAGTGCAAGTTGGTGGGAGATTTAGAAGCATTCTATTCTAATTACTCCTCAGATCCAACACAAAATCGACAGACAAATTGTTTTTCCTCTAGTGGAATTTTCTCAACCGATCATAATTTTGTTGAAGAATATGGTGGGAAAACGTTAGACCACTGGCAGTCTGCATCTGTGTATATAGCTGGTACTGGTCTACATAGGAGAAGTTGGATTTGCACCAGCTTAGCAACTAGGTTTATGTCAGGTGATCGTGCAGAATGGAAATCTGTCAGGCGTGCAAATAACGTCCTTAGGAAGAAAGCAATGGCTTATTCTGGGTTTTAATCATAGAAGCTGAACGGACTACCTGACCAATGATAGCCGGCGGTGGCCAAACGGATGAGATCGTGAAGGTCCGGGGTTCGAATCTCCCCACCTCCCCACTTGGCAACCCCCTGCCGGCCGCGGCTCCCTTCCTGAAAATTGATGCACATTGTTGTTTTATTAATAAAGGAAGTAAAAGATAGAAGATAAAAGTTAGCCGTTCTATAATACAGCAATGAAATCAAAAAGGCGTAGCGAGCAATCTGAAGGTTTTTTCTCGGAGGATTTGAAACGTCGAACTCGAGGTCATTCAAGCGACCTTGACAAACTGATCATGGTATTCATGTGACAAAGTGGCAAAACGTTTGAAGTACATGCGATCTACGTGTTTCTATCCGGGAAGGGAGAATAAAATTGCACGCGATCGAGAATTAAGGCATTTCGTCCAAAACCTTGCGCAATGCATTTGAAAAACAAAAAGACATTTTCTTGCGTAATGTGAGAAGACCACAACAAACTTGTGATTTTCGAGTGAAAAACTCCGGAAATTGAATTACGGTGTCCGCAAATATTACGTTTCTGACTGCCAATAAGCGAAACAGTGAATATCTTGTCGTCTTTATTGCTAGATAGGAAATATGCAAGAAACACCTTAGGTTCCAGTTGATATGAAACTTCCATTGACTAAACCAAAACGTTGACCGTCCTAACTTAACCAGTGAATTTACTCTGCAGGGCTATTTTGGAAATACATTTATTTTGCTGACGGCTCTTTATTAGATAGGGGGTTAAGAATAACTGGATTTGTCAAGGAAATCCCTAAGTAGATAACGTAATTCTGGTGTCGATTTCGTTCACTAGCATGGGTTGCCATTTGTTTTAACTGCCAATGTTGTCGAATAAGAGTCAAAAGTAATCTAACCAATAAGATACTAGATGTAGGAAAAATTACGGTTAACGGGTCATTTGGAAATAGTTTTGGGAGACGGATTTTTTACAGAATAATACGCTGTACCATGTATCACTTTTGGCAAAAATGCAATCGTTCTTTACGCCTTCGTTACTGTACATCCGGGAGACTAATAAACATTAGTACATTCTATGGCAATTCCCCTAAACGACTTTGAGGCCAAAGCGCCCCGAAGTTTTGAGTAACACTGAACACGTTTATGTCAAGTACCAATTTGTAGTCAAATACAAGATGCACAATGAGAAAACTCAGGGGTATAACTCAAGTCCCCATTTCCCTAAGTTCCAGTTTTTATAAGCGTGGGCAAATTTACACAAAATAAAAAAGGAAGAACTGCCTGGCAAAGTTGGTGTAGTTGATTTTTTGGCCGTAATGCGATGCATTCTTTGTCAGTTAAATTCAAACGCTGATACGTCTACGAGGGACGTTTAAGTACCCTCATTCCCCATTACGCTGTTACCGATTGGTTGGTTTCTTTCCAGAAAATCGCCCATAGAAGTTCAATTTTCGTTAATTCGATGCGCCACGAAAAGTTGCTCACACCAACCATCTAATTGGTTCATAATAGACGTATTTCAATCTTCGTGAAGTGGATTCTCCCGTTCAAGTTAGAATCTTTCCGTTGAGTTCAGTCCGCTCTTAGGTATCGGTGTTCCGCGAAAAAATCAATCATGTCACAATGTAGCTGTATTTGACGTGAAATCGATACTAAGCAGAAATACATTTTGCATAGATTTATATGCAATTCTGCATCAGTGCCCGAATCATCCCAAACAGGCTGGCGGACCACTGTGCAGCTATTTTACTCTTGTTGGAAATTGCTGGCCTGGTACAACCACTGATGCGGAACTGGGAGACTCATATGGGAGGAGAGTGAGTAGGAGACGGAAGTTATAACAACTATGTCATATAGGATGACTTCAAAGCTTTTCTAGATATCGCCATGTGGTATTCTTTGGTTGAGCGGAATATCTATCTGATTTGGTATGTTAGTTGTAGAGATAGAATGCTTTCGTGAAATAATTTACCATGTGATATCAGCACTGAACTGACCGTTAGGAAACCATAGAAGCACTGTACAGCTGTTTCATCCTTGTTAGGAATTATCAGCAGTACATATCCACCGCACCCGAACTGGGACGCCCACCCGGGACGAACGATTCTGAGTCGAAAGCTTTAGCCATTACACTACCGGGAAGGCTCTTAACGATTTATTTAACTTCACCACATAATGTTGTTGCACCTAACCGTCACTGGTTTGCACGGCCATGCCACGGGTCGCTGGTGCAAACCAGTCGACCCTACTACTACTACTACTAACGCATTCCAAGTAGTCAAGCTTCGTAGGTCATACGGAAAGCTTTCTTCGCACTTAGGATACCTGCAGAGGAGTCATCTATCAGTAGGGGGTCGATTGGTGTGCACCAGCAGCCCGTGGCATGGCTGTGCAAACCAGTGACGGTTAGGTGCAACATCATCGTGTGGTGAAGTTCAGCAGACCGCTGAGAGCCTTCCCGGTAGGTTAATAATTAGGGCATTCGACTCAGAATCGTTCGTCCCGGGTGGACGTCCCACCTCGGGCGCAGTGAATTTATCTGATTGTTGAACATAGAAGTCAAACATGACAGTGACTTCTAAGCAATGTGGAACAAACTAATGTCCATAAAAACAACAGAAAAAATTGACTGAATCTTTCTTATTCCAATTTTGCTCGGGTTCTCTCTTTGGCAATCGAAATTTCAAAACGTGAAAGATTCAACAAAAATGCCCTTAATATTTGGCTCAAATCAGTTTACATGCAATGTCTATTTCACATCGTGCATAACGGGGGAACGGGAGATCGATCGCTATTAAAACGGATTTTGCTAACTCCAGTTCTGCTCTAATGCCGGTACAAATAAAGTGTGGGTTTGTGTACGTATATATGTACCGCCTACCGTATCACATTTAAATGTCATTGGCAAAATGAATGTGAGTTCAGCCCACCGAGCCGGTGACCAATTTTGACCTAATCCGGGAGAGCAAAGAAAACGAAATCCCAGGTCTGCTAGAAGTGAAAGACTATCGTTGAATTAAATTGGACACTAAAATCACAACCTGGAAGACAATTGGGCCTTTGATGTCATTGCCTCCTGGTCTTGGCATTGTCGAGTTGAATGTTCATGGCACACATAAATCATACTTTCTACGAGTAATCTCCAACTGGACAGGCTCATTCCATGACGAAAAAGAGAGCTTTATTTCTTGAAAGGAGACGATAAGAAATATTTCTCCCGATATTGTGATCATATTTATTACAGCATTGGTTTTACAAATAATGGAAATTACTACTTAGGGTGGTCATTATCACAGGTTGCATAGTTTGCATGCGGATTTGACAAACCACCTTTGCAAAATGAGCATTCCACTATTTAACGAATCATCTGAAAGACATTTTTCCTGACTGAGAAAAGAAACGTTCAGCTTACAACTATTCTATTATTTTACTTTCCGCTTTGGTCTAGTTTGTCTTCCATAGATATTCGTGTCACCCACAGGGAAGATGTTTCATCTTTCGATAACTTCGTCAGTTTCGTTGTCATGGAATGTAACATTGAATTTTTTATGGATGGTTATACATTTAATTACCAAGCACTGTTTTTCACTAAAACTTCACCGGAGATCAAATAAAGACGCAAATCTTTTCTGTTGGTTGTAATTATTCCGGACATGCAATAGAAATCTCAACAAAAATTAAACGAGTGAATCAATTTGAATAAAAGTCGACCAGTTTTTTCGTTCACATTCAATCGAGCAATTGCTCCACTGGTTTTCTTTGCATGCATTTTTTGGCGTGCGTGATTTTCTAGGCTGAGCATTCGTCTGGTTTTGTTTGGAAAACAGATAATTAGCCAGTTGACGAAGTTTTCTTGTAAACGTTGGTCTAAAAGTGTCACGACAAAAAGTACCATGTGGGAACCTTTTTGAGTTTTGTTTCTCTCGAAAAATAGATCATATGTGCCCAATTTCATGACGCAAGTAGGTCTGTCAGAGTTGCAAGCAGTTGTGGTCCCTAGTTTTCAGCTTCATGAGGTAGTCGCTTAACTCTGAGAGTCGTAAGGGCCAGTAACATTCTGTCCAAACGAAATGTGAAGGAAATGGAAAATGTGTTGATTCACGTGATACGTTATGTCAAAATTTGTGTTTGTCAAATGTAACTTTGTCGGTTGAAGAGCTAATGAAACGACTTTTCGGTTCCCAAGGTCATTTTTTCCCAGGTTGGTTTTCTTGAATAAAAACATGATCATTTGCAATCACTTTGCTTGTGGAATGATGATGCAATAATGGAAAAAGACAGAAAAGCAATTAACCCGATCTTTTAGAGCAAGTGGTGAAATCAGAAATTTGGTAATACAACCACGAATGGCAACGCATAGGTTTTGAAGGACCCTGAGCACCCACATTATTTCGTCGTGTTCATAGAGCACAGTCGGGCAAATACCAGTTAACAAAATTGAAATAAACTGAGCCCATGAATCTGATGCCTAGGATGACCCGACTAAGGTTTTTCCGTCTTAAGTGCATTATTCGTGTCCTAAATGTGTAAAAGGGTAGATTCCCAAAGTGACAAGCTGAATGTTTGGCAAATGCATCCACGGATGTCGGTACCGGTACTGTCAATTCAGCCTTGACATCCAGGATTCAAGACTAACAAACAGCATTCAAGGAACCGACAAACGCAGACCAAGATAGAGAAAGTAATCAATTGGGGACGCGATATTCATGGGCAAGCTGATCCTCGCTTAGTAACCCACGTGAGGGACACTTGTTCCGGAAATGAGTCTATTCAAAAATCCTACTGCACTGGCATTAATTGTCGGTAAATTAGCGTTTTATGCAACCTTCTGTTTCTACTAATAAAATGGGACTTTTCCAGGTTAAAAAGTTCTCTTCCTAAGTTAAATGGATCAAGAAGAGTTCAGCCTTAACTGATTCATTGGCCTCTTTTGAGTTTTCGGAAGAAAGCTGCCCACCTGCAGCAATGGTAATTCGGCCGGCTTTTCGCACCGCATCTATTAGTGAATATGCACTCAATTAGTAACAAAAGGCCACAGGCCCAAGTGGAAGTTTCACTGTTTCTTGGTTGGGCGATGTATTTGATTTATGAAACGGGGCGGACATTGATTTAACCGAACAATAGAGAAAAGGGCTAATAATGGAGAGTGTTGATATTTCGTGCTACTCTTTATAGCCGCTTAAGTTAAACAGCCTGATAATTGTGTAATATTCAGCCAAAAGCAGCACTCATCTGACCTAGTTTGAATCTCGGGCACCACAATCATTGTGTCGCTTTCAAGACAAGTATAGCTTCTGTGTACGAAGAAATTGATTGCGCAATCTTTTTGGCATCTCCGGATTATTAGCTGGTAGCTTTAGCTGTCAGGCTGTGGACTGCCGTGTGAGGTCGGAATAGGTAAGTGCTTTTGTCGGCTAATACACTTAATGGGCTTCAGCTCATGCAGATCACTTTGCCTATTGTCCATTTGAGGCCGGGTGAATTCCCTCGAAGAAAGCTGTTCCCTAAGGGCATTGCGCAGCCAGTATCTAAGAAATGGAATGGGGTCAGTTGTGAGTTCGGTTGCCGTCAGACGTTTCACAATCGGCGAGAAGGACAATCTAGGGTAGTGTTTTGTAACATCGATTCGGCCCACCGCTCTGAAATATGCTCTGACATCCGTTGTGAAAATTTCCATTGTGCTCCGTCGTCGAAGTACCGCATCATTGCTGGATGTGAACTGACATGCAAGATGTGATTGCTGAATTGGCTTTTGTTTGTTCAAAATATTTCCTCAGATAGTCGGCCTAATGAGAAACTCATTATGTGGGGTGTTGTTGACTATATGGACAAACTAGGTTTGTGTATTATCTCTTATTGTGTAAACCTTCTTGAAGATCATCGTGGTACAAACACTTTTCTTCGTTTTACTACTGATAAGGTCATACTTCCGTTTGTGATATCGATTAATTTCGCATTAACTGCGCAAATAAACCATTTTATCTTCTTCAAGGTCCTCGATTGGACAAATAATTCAGGTGTGGTGATAATGATTCTTTTAAAAATGTAGATACCGACCACTTAGTAGCGTTTTTTAACGGATGGAACTGAGTGCGTGTCAGTTCAATCGTTTAATGTGTTCGACGTGCAAAAAGCTAAAACGGTCGATAGCTTCTTAGCTATTAGGAAGTGGAAAATGGAGTTTGCCTAATTAAAGAGATTCAAAGCAGTGACGAGACTAGAGTGTCTGTAAAACAACTCAGTATCGGATACAAATCGTTCGTGAACCCCGGT
The DNA here is from genome assembly GCA_008360955.1 of Fasciolopsis buskii. Lineage (NCBI taxonomy): Eukaryota > Metazoa > Platyhelminthes > Trematoda > Plagiorchiida > Fasciolidae > Fasciolopsis > Fasciolopsis buskii. The sequence goes on along the minus strand of LUCM01002788.1, from coordinate 77,249 downwards.
TTAGAAATGCGGTCGTTTGGCATCTGCTCCGTTACTACGAAAACACGGTATTTATTGTTAGGTCTAATGGACTGCCAGATGCCATACAAATGATCTGTCTGAGTGCGTTGCTTCTGAAGTCAGAGCAAATGATACTGGTGCATACTAAACTTAGTCCTCGTTAGTGATCTTTGAGTGTAGGGAGTATTGAGGTGCTGGAAGATGTGATTAAATCTCTCAAGTAGTCAGTCTTCTCATGGGGAGCCATTAATGAACACAACGACATTTCAATCGTTCCGCGTGATACGGGTTTCTGAGAGCAAAACTGTATGTACCTTTCGAGATCGTTTTTCCTGTTGCAATCAGTTCACCTGTCTTAGAAACAAGTTGTCTTAAGGGGTTAAAATCTCAGAATGCCACTCCTAATGTTGTCTCTGCCCTCACTCGCTTGTACGACCACTGACTTCAAACATGCAGACGACATTCGGTCTTTGTTACAACGGATTTAAAGATCACAAAACAATTATGGATATTATTTTTTTATTTTGCTTGGTTTTTTATCCAATCATCAGATTTGTGCTGATGTGCCTTTCGTCCTTAAAATTGTTTCTGGTAACCCATCTACTTGTCATGACTCCCCTTCCGTTTCTACTGTAATTATAACTTATCATGTGATTCTACTTCAGTTTGTCCCGTTCTCGTGCGGCAGAACTTTTCAGTCGTCAAGACTCCAGGGGATCGTTGTACCCCGGTAGAAACTATACTAATCCGCAATCGTGGATTCTTCCCCACTGGTCCTACAGCTCACCTATGATTTTATATTAAAGTCAGAATTAAGCTGATTTTATTGTCAATAACCGGACAGGATTAGCTCAGTGTCAATCCTACTGATGCAGGAGCTCATTGCACAACCGGGAGGAGAAAAAGCGTTTTTTCGGAGTACATGATTGGCTTCGGGATCGTTGTCGTTCTTTGCATATCCGGGCAAAACAATAGTTGTGCTTGTTAGAGCCATGAGTCCTCATCCTGCATTCCAGTCTGGACCGGCAATGATTCACTGGACAAAATAGTGATGTTTAAAGATGAAATTTGCATGTCTGAATCCTAATACAGTCGGGTCATCTTCCCTGGTTGGCAACCCTCAGTTGGAAGCGAACTCATACCTGAATCTGAGACAAACTTTTGATTCAACAACAAAAATAGGATAAGCATTGTTGATGGTTCCTAACAAAGATGAAACAGCTGTTTCCATAGTTTCTTAATGATGTGTTGAGCGGTGCTATCACATGATGAACTGTTTCACGAAAAATAGAAAAATAAAGCAAAATCACTGAGGTAAAAAAAGAGACTAGTCAAAGCTAAATTCCCAAAGAATTTCCGTTCCGATTCTGAAAATGGACGCAGTTTAAGAAAACTTGTAGTGATTCAAACGCGATCACAGTGCCTAGCACTTGCTCAACAAACCTGATCTCCAGGAAGCATCCTAGGCTTGTGACAGATTTTTTTACCTTGTTGTTTCCGTACACTAATCATATCTCAGCTCTGCAATCCTTCAAACAGTTTTTCATTACTGTACTAATCGTACGTTGTAATTCTTATTTCTAGCATCTCGATATACATGGAAAAACGCATTCCCATACCCAGCCTAACTGTTAATTGCCAACAGAAATTTTCTAATCCGAATCATCGTATTAGTTGGCAGATTTCTTTACGTTTTTTTCCATCTGTGTACATTTTCACAACCAAATACACGATGGCGTAGTCTATCATAAAATTTCTGCACAAACAGCGAGCAAAACAAACAATTGCCCTTTCTGGGCATAAAAGAATCTTTTGACCTGATCATACCCGACTGACCTAGGCGTTTTTACCGTCGAGGAACCAATTCGATAACAGACTTTAGCAACCACCATTCGTAACGGTGACTTTTGAAAATGCCTAATTGTTTGATCGTCTGCGACGAAACCTTGTGGATTCGAAGCTAAGCCGTGTTGCGTCGAGGCAGTTCCGAATGAATTAGATCCATTTTTTTAATCTAACAGGCATATTTTACCGGGCTTTCTTAGATATAGTCAAATGCTGTTAGGTATGCAGAATATCGTCTGGCCTTCACTAATTTAGAGCCGTTTTAGTGTCGGTATGGCATCCTAGTGGTCATCAGCGTTCAGATGACTGCCCCACTAAGCTGTTTCGGTAGGATTTGCGAAGACCGTCGCAGCTTTACTGTAAAAATGTTGGAAAACCGTCGTGATGACCAGGTGAACAGCACCTGGATACTGGATCTTGTAGATCAATCTTTCGACAATACATAGGTTTCGAATGAATCAGAGTGTTTAGAGCGTGTATCTGGCAGCATCATCACTAATGAAATCTCTCAGTGTGCAGCTACCTAAAATCGTCGCTAGTTAACGCGGTGGTCAAACTAAGCTATTCAACGCAAAGCAAACTGGTTTAGAATTCTTAGGAATCGACCGGCGGTGGCCGAATGGATAAGGTCATGGGGTTTGGACGTGAAGGTCGCGGATTCGAATCCGCCCACCGTTGGTCAACTTCCCCACTTGGCAGCCCTCTGTTGGTCGCGGCGTCCATTCTGAAAATTGATATACATTGTTATTTCATTAATAAAGGAAGCAACAAATAAGAAAATGAATATAATGTTTCCACTATGGAATCAACACGATTCTCAGTCTGGATAGCCGAGAGCGTTGCCCTATTGGCAATTCTTGTGATAGACATCATTCTTTGACTACATGGGCATACAACACAAACGTGCTAATTGGTAGTTATCGCTCACTTACTGTTGTTGTTGTCATCGTCTTCGTCGACCTTTTAGTCTTAGCAGTGCGCACACTAGCAACCGGAATAGAGGCAAATCGGTTTGCATAGAAATAAAACTGGCCCAAGCAGGAACTGTCCAGTTGTCGATGAAAGCATCCTATCCAAATCCTGAACCTAACTGATTTTCTTTCCCGACTTCAGCCGTTAACATTTCGTAGCCCCCTCCTTTTCTGGGATTGCATGTTCCATACCACCAGTCCCGACCCACTCCATTTTAGCATGTTAGCATACTATCAAACCTTCGGTTCCCATACATTTACTCGAGTGATTTGACAATCTTGTCTGTTCACCCGTCCGGTCTTCCTTGCCCAAGACAGCCAATGGGCACTGAAAGAACTATGATCTAATTAATCGAAACAAGAAATCCTATCGGTCATAAATATACCACAACACTGATGGATGCTATGCGAGAAATGCGGTCCGAATGTTTGTGTAAAAACGCACTACACGTTCACATTCTTTCTAAATCTGGCATAGGAGCCAATAGTTTGGCTTGATTATCAGTCATTTTCTTACTTACTTTTGCCCGTGCTTTTAAAACTGATGCCGTATATCAGTGTTGGTTCTGCTCACATTGCAAGCTGACCTGATCAAATCAGGGCTAGAATATGCTCGCTCTGCATCCATGCAATCATTTTCTGACGTCAGCCAAACCCTCTTGCAAGCGATGAATTAATGAATCAGTTTATCTTGAGTCTCTGGCAGTGTAGATTAACTTCATTATATATTTTGCCGTAGTTTTCTCTTAAATAATATCAATCTAATTCCAGAGTGGTTCTAAGATGGTCAATGTAAGGACTTGCTTGTGTTGATATAGACCATACTTTTGCCCATAATTTTGTTTACTTCAGATAACTTGTCTTCCGGCAATCTAACACGTGCACTGACGGTAAGTGATAAAGCGCAAACTAACATGCCGGAGGATTTGTTGACCAACTGACCTGTGGGATTACTTTGCCTGTGGAAACCCCGTTATTCCTCTTACGTCTGACGATAGTATCATATTCTTAGTCTGTGAAAGTCTTACCATAATAGCCATGATTGTAGTCTTTAGTTATGCACATGAGTTATCAGGACGCTTAGTATTCTTACTAGGGGTAAATGCCTAATTGGCTGCAGTCATATCAACCTGGCAGCTAACAATATGACTTTTGAGAATCATGAACATTCTCTCGGTCAGTCTGAAAGTGTCCACAGTATGACGTCAGAAGATGACCATTGATCACGTATCTTAAGTAGTTACATCGGCTTCCAGTAAAACGAAGATTCATTCCACTTACATAGAAAATGCTTCATAATAAGCGGAACACTATTAGTCAATTTAATGGCTTGTAAAAAATCCAAGCACATGTGATCTACGTTTCCAAATTTGCCGACTGTATGTGGTCTACCAGAATTTCAGTTTCATAACTGTCAATGCTCCAAATTAGACCCAGGTCCCAGTTGACATATTTTAGCAGTCCCGCCCGATAGCCTAGTCAAGTCAACACAAAGTGGATTGTGAAATCGGTAAGCGACGATTGCACTAATGAGGCAGGAGCTTTTCAACATGAGGGTTGCGAGTTCGAATCCTGTCTTGCTCCTTCTGGTAGCATCGCTTTGTGGTGGCAACTTTCCATGATAGATCAGAATAAATAAAAGAGGAAAGAATCTTTTATCTTTTTTATCTTTTATCTTTTACTTCCTTTATTAATGAAATAACAATGTGCATCAATTTTCAGGAAGGGGGCCGCGGCCAGCAGAGGGCTGCCAGGTGGGGAAGTTGACCGGCGGTGAGAGGATTCGAATCCGCGACCTTGTCACCCAAATGCCACGACCTTATCCGTTTGGCCGTTTGTTCATTTCAAATCGATCACAATGGGTCACAAGTCGCAGTTTGCTCGCTTAGTGCAACACAAAAAAGCTTCTTAGTAAATGAAACTCAGTTTTTATCCAAGTAAAGTGACTTCACAATTTCAATGCACAAACTCGTTCAACACAGTAAGCTCTCTCCACGTTTTCTCATTTCAGACCGCCTGAAAATGGCAACATTAGTCAAAACAAGCTAGTGACGGTGACGGTTTTACTTTTATTCCCCCTCCTCTGAAGTTATTAGTATGAATATCTTATCTGATTCAATGCTTATATCCCGTTTACAAATGAAACAAACTATATTGTAATTTTTGCATGCTGCGTGACGCTTTTTCCAGTTAGGAAAAGGGTATGTTAGTGAATAACGAACGCAATTCTTGCAAATCGGATAATTCACGCTAGTGCCAAAATGTTTCTTTTCCCAATTACCTGCAGGACAGTCCATTTGGAGCCGGTCTGCGCAGTTTGAATGATCCTACGGCGGACTGTTCGTTTTTGTTTACGTTACTTTAAACACATTCAACTCACTTTTAAATTTGTCAGGTTGTGTGATCAGCGGTAGTTGGCATGACAACCGTGGCTTTTTATGAAATGCCCATTTCATATGGTTAGTAAAATCATCGAATCTTTATTGTCCAATACTATTAATGGGACTCACCTCAGCCCTCATTTTTGGCCAATTAGGTGCTCTAATGATTGTTAAATTTCACTGTTTTCTGCTCATCTATTCGTGGTGGAGTGCATTATGCGTTTGTGTACAAATTCACGCTGGAAATCGAAGTAAACAACAGTTTGAAAAGAGGAAACTATCTTGCCAACGCAATTCATGTCGATCAACACCTAATCCAACGCTGTGAGCGAGTAATTTCAGGCCTCGACCAGTAGGGAACCAATTTCGGTTAATTGAGCATAAGCCAAGAAATTCCGAGCCACTGGCTGTCAATTGCTATGTGAGATCAAATTATATCGGAAGGTTAGAAGCAAATCTTTGCTGAATGATGTGAGACCAGAACAAAGAATCCGTAGCATGCAGCATTCAGGTGAATTTACTAGCCAGTATAATTGGCCTATTAGTTCAACAATATGTTTGCGTTCATCGAGTTTCGGGCAAAGTGAAAAGAAACTATCGAATCACAAGCGATTGGACCAAGAGTGGAACCAAACAATTTTGTGTAGGAATCACTTAACCTCACAACCATTACTAACTTTTCTGAACAGTGAATTGGAAGTTGTTTCGAAGGTTTAGTCGAAACAATAATACAAGGGACCAGGCCTGCTGTACATATAACCGTAGATACATAGATATATTGAAAATTGTTATTTTACTGATCCTTATATTTGGACAATTATATATATATATATATATACATGTATATATGATATCATCGCTCAGTTCAACTCAACTCGCAAGTAAAAACCATGGAAGCATGGTACAGCTATTTCACCCTTGTTAGGAATCATCAGCGGTGCATGTTTATCGCGTGACCAGTAAATTCATGAAAACAATTTACTACTACTACTACTACTACTACTACTGCTACTACTACTACTACTACTACTACTACTACCACTACCGAGCAACCAAGTTCCCTAGGTCATATCTAAAGCCTTCCTCGTTCTTAGGCTACCTGCACAGAAGTCATCTCTCAGCTGGGGTCGATTGCTAGCGCTAGCGGCCCGTGGCTGTGGCCAAGGCCGTGCAAATCAGCGGTGGATAAGTTCAACATCATGTAGTGAAGTTCAACAGACCGCTGAGAGCCTGTCCGTTAGCTTGTCGGCTAGGGCGTGTGACTGACAATTGTTCATCTCCGGCGGGCGTCCCAGGTCGGGTGTGGTGGATATGCTCTTCTAATGATTCACAACAAGGATGAGACAGTTGTACGGTGCTTCTATGCCTTCTCAATTGCAATTTGAACAGTGATATAACATGGTTACTTATTTCGTGAAGCGTATATTAATTCGAACTTTTTCTCGGAGAATATTTTTATTCAAGCAATCACTGTCACACAGAATCGCGAAGCAGAAAAACAAAAGTCAGACAAGACAGTACCTACGCCACCATCACACATGGTCTGTGCAAACTACGGTATCTCGTATTTTGCTGACATTGAAAATTTTTATTTTTTCACTGTTTGAAAAACGATATGCTGCTTTCTTCTACTCATCCCTTTTTTAAGTGGGATTGGCCAGAGGACATTTCTTTGGCAAACCAACAGTACGCCTAACACGGAATGCGTGTCACTTTGATGTACCGTACATGCAGTTGTCAACTATATGGAATGCTTTATTTTATTTTTTATAACATTCAGTCTTTTTGATACTGGCCCTTGGTAATAAATCATGGTTGTACATGCCCATCACGATAACTTTCCGGTGCATGTATTCTGACATACACCAAACATGTATGCGTGGTCGACGTGATTCGAGCCTCTGTATCACACGCTATTCGTTCTGTTCTGCATGCGTAGTTCTCGTGTGGGTGTTAAGATCACCAGCGGAAAGTGAACTGTTTGAGTGTGAATGAGAAATACGAACGGTTTCCTCGGTTAATTCCAGCTGAAAATGTAAAGGAAAAAATGAAAAAAGAAACTGAAATCACGGTAGTTTGTCGAACTGGATATGACCACTGGAATTTTCACTAACGTAGGTGAATAGTTGTCTGACATTAATCACTGATAACCCTCAAAATCGGATTGTTCCGGTTTTTATAATACATTTGCCAAACTAACAATTTTCTGCCTGGGAGAACAGGATACCTTACAGTCTTGCCTAGCCTCATTAAAAAAGTTTTGTGGTTGATACACTGCATTTTTCGATCAATATTCATTCCTCCAGCTCTGCAGGCCGATTTCAGACTTCATGGTTCATCATTATGCCTGTCTTACTCTACCATTTGAGTGACGGTGATACTTCAAGTGGATGCTTTTCGAACAGCATATGTGTTTCTTTACCACACTAGAAAAGCCAATCAAAGTGATGAGGTCAGATCATATGAGGGCCAATTTGCCAAAATCAAAAAGTCTTTTTCAAAAAAACCAATCAGATCTCGACTGACTCTTTCGACGCCTTTTGCATTTGAGGCGTTTGCTATTCAACTAAACCAGTCGGGCCGGTTCCAAAAAAGAGTGTGAAACTTCGCAAAATCTCCATTCATACGCGTTTCTAGAATCATCCAAAACCTACTGGACCTAGAATTTGTTTTCGGGAGTTACTGATTCATTGTTTAGACAATTTTCAAAAAAAAATTTGCAGAATTGTTACAGATTTACAGAGTTTCAAATTTGGCCAGTCTACTCGCGAGTAAGTCAAGAAGTGATTTCCCATTACTGCTTCTTCATGAACTGAATAAACCCAGTGTTCTTGTAAGTACACCAACCTACTTTTCCCATGGGTGTCAGGCTCGGATACCGTCAAAGATCAACGTTAATGCAGTTACCAACAGTAACTCCTTGGTTCATTTCCAGAATAATTAGAACACGAACACGGCATTTAGTCAGTCAAACGTTTTTTTTATGCCTTACTTCAAGGTCATATTGACGTACTACTGTATTGTGGATAGTCTTGGGATTGATAAACCGGAAGAACATTGTTCAACGCATTCTTTTAATTTATTTGCACACCAATATCATTTATAGGAGAAACAAGATGACGCGTACAGATATCTTTTTTTCAAATGAAATCAATGTTATTTTGACCTACAGTGGAATTTCTGCCAAGAATGCCGAAATTCCCAACTGAATCTGTCCTAACTCGCCTGCCTCCATGTGATCGAATAAAATACTGTCATGATCGATTGTCATGCAAATCACCAGTAGCCAAATTGCCCCAACACCTTTGTCTAGATTTCTTCACTCATTTGAATGTTTTTGGTTTTGGTGATGTGTTTTGTTTATCTGTGCAAACAACGGAAACGTGCCACGGGCTTTAGCATTAGTACTTATCACTGCTACTTTTGTGCCAATTTTCTCGTCTTGATGCACAACAATCTGCGAACTGGCTGATTTCTTCAAGTGTCCATAAAACATCTTTCGGTTTCCCGTCTGCTCACTTGTGACAAGTGGTCAATCAAAATTTAGACTTGCATGACAGTGAAACACTTGATGCTACCTGTCTCGCATTGTCAACGTTGTTGTCAGGCTGAGTACCAAACGAACCATCATACTGTATTCATCCGTTAGTACTTCCGTCTTTCAGGTCTGCGGTAGGCAGGTTGAAAGTGTTGTTGCATCTCCGTTTATGCATGAATATAATCATGCATGCATACATTGCGCATGACACTCAAACGCGTATCGAGTGCAAGAAACTAGAGTGTATTAGTGAGAAAACAAGAACAGTGCACAAGAAAAGAGAAAAGTAGAAAAGTCAGGAAGTCATGTTGTCATTTTTAACACGCTAACTAGTTTACTTGTACGTCTTTGGTGCAAACTAGTTCTAATGGTAGAAGTAGACCTGACAATTTTGCTGCACAGTAATGAACCGCGTATGCCAAGCTTCAAGGGTCGACTGACTGTCTTAGATCACGCTCCACCCTGATAGGATATTGCCATCCTTAGTGCGGGAACCAAGGGCTTTGCGCAGCAAACCAGCATCTAACTGAAGGGGAAAGGAGAGATAGATAGTCGCGAGTTAAACGCTGGCAGTGTCCCACCAATCGCATCAGACTAATTTGCTTTGATTCAAACGTCTGCGGAATCGTCTCCGGAGGGATTGGATCAGTCAGATAAAAATGTTTGAAGAAGGGATTTGAGTTATTACATAGATATACCGAATATAGATGAACGTGCTGTGTTAAGTGTTTTATGGTTCAGAGTTTGCATTGGGACGGCGGATGGGCCAGGGGAGTTGAAGGGCAACCACAATAGCATGAGTACGAATCATTGGAAATGAGCATGTTCGCCAACTTCTGTTTACCCAATGTGGTCAGTGGGAATTTTCAAGGAATCTTCTCCGCTAGGCGAGAGTCAGCTACCACATGCCAATTTACTTACCCACCGACTGTTACCAGACTGTAATATATCACAATAACTCTCTACTGGTAAAGATACTAGTGAAAATATGTTATTTTCGTTTTTCATCGGACAGATAAATTGTGATTTCGTGCACCAAATTCGCAAGTCAAAGACCGATCTGTTTTACCCATCGGGATTGTGTTAGTGCATTGGTTCAAATGATCATTCCGATCAAGCCAAGAGAATGCATGCACACAGACACGCACACACACGCACACGCACACACGGTGGTGATACTTTTTCATACCTTATCCGTGACATCGACTCATGACTAATTGGGGAAACAATCGAGACTATTGAAACAGATTTTTCGCACTAGTCGGCTTGGGTTTGTTAATTTATACAAATGAACCAGTCATCGGGTGACTAACGCCCGGCGACAATAGCCGGTATACCGCATTCCCATTTGGAAAATATTCCGCCCCAAAATGCGCATATCCACACCCAGTCACGCTGTTACAGTGGGTCGACGTACGGTATGCACACACACACACACACACACACTCATATAGAAACCTGTGCACAAACATAGCAGTATCTCCTTCTCCGGCTGTTGTTGTTGTTTTGTTCGATCAATATTTCCGTGACATTTCTAATTCACATTTAAATCTCCAGTACGTTTCACTGTGATGCTTTTTTCATGTTGAAAGCAGTTTACATCGTGCCATTCATTGGCTTCAAGATTGCTTCCTAGGGGGAATTTAATCTGCGTTACTTTATATGGGTCCCGATAAAGTACGTTTAGAAAACATACTTCTTGTCAGATAAAAATTCGACACAAAACTCTTAATTGATGGTCAAGATTTTGCTAGGTGAGCCTGAAAGTTGTCATCAATAAATGACACAGTTATATGATTTACTTTTGCCTTTATACCGCGGTGTACATTCGTCTTCTTAGACAATAATTGCAGTCACTTGTGAAGGTGACCGGATGTATAGGGATTCTAATCACTCGTGTGCAATTTCAACTACCGCGAAAGTAACCGATTGCGAATGTTTCGTCGATGTAACCGGTCTTTTCTCCCTTAATTAATTACGTCGGGAGATGAATAGCGTTTGGTTGTAACGAAAACATATTAATGCAAATATACTTTGGATTCGAATCCAGCTTTTGGAGTGCAACAGATGGGATGATATGTTTAAGATCCCGTCTCACATGCATTTATAACATACAAAGCATGTAGTAATTAGTGGGGAATACAAAATCAGCTGGAACCTAGTTTCTAGTATCATCTACCTGTGTTACTCTCAATTACGTGTTACGTTATCCAGTCTGTTCCACTTTCCAAAGATTAGAAAACAACACGGACTTCACACTGAAAGCACTTTGATCAAACTTACCTGAAAATCCATTTGTTCAACCTTGAAAACATGAATCTGGGAGAGTGGCATTTTCAACATTATATCACAATGGTTGATTATTACAAGTTAAATTAGAAAAGTTAGTGAACTGGAGATTTTGATGCATATCACATCATAAAAATATTCACCAAAGTGACCTGAGTGCGGTGTGGTACAATCAGTGACACGTCGAAAATGTAGTCTTACAAGAAATCGTATATAAAATCGGTCGTTTTCTGTTACTTACTGGACAATCCGAGCAAAACGGTTATACGCTTTTGAAGATAGAAGTAACAATATTAGATAGGTTAGCACCGACTAACGAACTGTGTGACGGAAAACTGTGCTATACTACCAATGGGAACGTTAGAGCTAAGTTTCTAATTCTTACTCCGAAGGCGTTTGACATTTATTCCAGTGAATTACAACAATCCGGTGCTAATCCTACGGCCCAAAACATGAAGTCCAGAATAGTTAAAACCTCATCCAGCCGGTCACTTTCACACTGATAACGTAGCCTAACCACGATCGTGAGTCTCTTCTAAAATCGTTTTATGCGTGATTTACAATAAATGAAAAGAAAAACAAATAGCACGAATATTCTTCAATGTTTTGACTTTTTTGTTCGATCACCGAAGCCAGGAACGAAGAAAGTGTATTAATGCAATCTACTGCGGATTACTACATGTCTATCGGACGAAATCTGACAATGGACGCGTGTTATTTTGTTCCCACTGTCTCTCAGTAAGTCAGCAGAATGGCGTCCATGACTGGACAAAGTGCTTCCAGTCGGATTTACCGACCAATAAAGAGCATTTTCTCGTATGCTTCATTACCGTATACCGTTTGCACTGAAGACAGCTATAAGATCTATGTGGAAATGTCATTGAAAGATGTTAGAATAAAGTGCAATAACAGCAAAGTTGGTGTACAAAATAACCGGCTTGGCATCGAGATGTTGTTTGTCCAGTACAGGTCATCTCGTGATCTCGTTTCCCACTCTCAAAGCATTGGAACCGTAACAGCAATTTTTCGAGAGCGAGCACTCCACGCGTTTTATCTGTTATCACATGATAACATTTGCACCAATCTGGTGATCACCTGATGAAATCAACTTTGTGTTTTTCAACGTAAATAAATTCATTCAAAGAGCTAATTTATGTGAATGAATTAGTGGGTAGTATGAGGATCGACAGAAATCTCTGTGATCTATCCGTTATTCCCAGTCTATTACAAAGCTGGAGACGTTATACGAAGTGGTCTTGAATTTCGTGAAGTATATTTAGTAATATATGTATATACATATAATCTAAATCATTTACCATTAGAATCAAGTCAGAACGATGGACGAGAGCGCAAAATTCATTCTATGTAAGTTTCGTTAGGTGTGTCAGTTTTGTTGCTAGCCACATTTATGCCATCAAAGATCCTGACCCCTGGTTCGCCTATGTGAATAGCATCTTCAGATCTGTATGCTAAGAAATAGATTGCTTTATCTGAGACAGAAAATGGTATTCCATATTACCCAGATGTATTCTGTTAAATTGTTGTTCAGAAAAAACTAGTGATTTCGTTTAGGGAATAACTTCTCGTCTGTAAACGAAATCCCTCTGGGACTTAGCAGACAATGGGATAGATGACATTCAATGAATGCGGATGATGAATACGGAATTATCGACTGGAAATCCTGAACTCACATGTGGCAGCAATCGCATCAAAGGAAAGATTTGTAACGCGTTTCTCTTAAGAAACACCGCCATGCACACTGGCCTGGCAATCAAACCCGGGACTTGAACGGAACAATAACGCGCAAATACACGGGTGGCATTCCTCTACTACACACTATTTGTGAATCGTCTCATCAATGATTAACTTAAAACTCTCAGTCACAAACTATACAAACTGAGAACCGTGTAATATTTTTGATGGCAAAGCAATCGGCCTCTTTAATCGGAAGCAATACATGCAGTTTGCACAGCTTGATCAGCCGAGTGTGTGGTCGATTCAGAGGTATTCCAGCTGAACGGTTTCCGCTGTAAAATAAAATGTAACCGATATACAGAGATGCAACTACCGTGTATGTGTTCTTAGGTCTAAGATCACAAACATAAAAGGTTTATAGATTAAACAACTAGTCCTTTTCACGATCTCAAACGTTACTTTATTCTTATTTATATATAATAATATACTACCTGCCTTCAGAAGGAAAATGGGTAATTAAAAATTCTGAAGGACAATAAAATGCATAGAAAAAACCATGCGGTGTGCATTTTGCCAACTGTAATGCATTCTCGCGCATGGCGCTTAATTCCACCGCAGTGATTTCTGATCCACGATTATCAAAACCAAATAAGATTATGTTTGGGAAATTTACATCGAAAACCGTTTTCGAACGATGCTTTGGGCAAGACATTGAGGAGAAAAATTGATACCAATCAAATGTCAGAATTTGGTGATGTGGATAGACAGACTGGCGAATGAACAAGCCAGTATAGTGAAATACAAGGAGTTGGGAGTAATGTTCTCCACATTTATCAAATGTAACTATCAATCCATAGTGTGAACCAAACGATTCAACCAAGTTCGTGAACGATTTGACATTATTTTGGCGTTTTAAAATCCGTCCATTTCAGACTGAATGGATGTGGATTAGTCAAAACAACAAAGAGACAGATAAGGTAATACGCAAATTGAACTCACTATTGACAGTCACGGGATCATTCTGGGGAATTTGGATTTCAGTCGGCAATTTTCTCCCTTTCGGGTAGCTGTCACATCCGACCTAGTGAAACATTCGCTAGTTCTACAACATTCCGGTGTTCGGGCTCAAGGTTGCCTGTCCCTCTTCCTCTCTGGTAGTAAGTTCCAGTGGTTATGGGACATATCCCATTTCCATTTCGATCTTGCTTCCAGCAGGTGATGAAAAAGAATCACTTATTCCTTGACAAACCGACATAGCTATTAACGTTGTGATTCGAATGAGGCAGAAATGCAAACGGATGATCATGAATCCCCCAAGACAAGTCACCCGTGAATTGGATTTCAGCCTCCGTTCCTTCGATCCATCATGAAAATGTCTCTTCAAATCACACAAAATTCAGACTGCGGAAACCCATTGTTTGCAAAACAATCATCATTTCCAACAAATGAGTATGACATATAGGTTGTAGAGATTGATCGATCGAATGCATGGGAAAATCAGAGGTATTCCGAGATGCATATTTTCTGCAGTGATAAAACGATGCCAGTATACGGGAGTTCAAATAACATGGGTTACATTAGATCAGAGACCTCAGACATGAAACGTCGCTCGACGATTAAAGAAGCAAATGCTTCAGTTCAGATAATTATCCTTCATAGCAAGTGTTTACTTCCACAAAACAATGAGTTTGTTTTCCACACATCGATAGCCTGACCTCGCGGGAAAGTAAAACTTGCCTTGAGAAAGGACGCCCACTATAGTCAAAACGTTGATGCATTACATCTACCAACAACGCTGTGTTATTTACATTTTATCGTTTACGAGTATCCACGACGATTCACAATTACCCGAGCACGTCGTACGCAATGCCATCATCACTGTCACTTAGTGACAGTAATCAGTTGTCGTTCGTGTAAAATAAAATCATAACACCTTTTGGCATCACCACCCACTTTCCAATACCGAGAAGTGTATATGAACTACGACTTTATCTGCATTACACATAAGGAACTTGCGCACAGATTTTTTATCGGCCATTTGAGAACAACCATCAAAAATAGGCTGGTGGTCCTATGTCCTCGATTGTTCTTGTAAGTAGCATTATATATCGAGAATAAAATCTCGGCCGAAGCTCCCAACCGACTATTCAGGGTCTTGATGATGCGTATATGGTTCTAATAATGCGACCGGTATCGGAGGGAGCAAGTATGGAGATTTTATTGTGCATGAAAGTACCGCATACTCAGTGGAATGCAATAATCTCGAAGTAGGTCATGTACTCCGCAGCGGTTTTGTTTCCTCGCCTCTGTGTATGACACTGACAACAAGAAAATTCTTTTTTCTTCATGCGTATGAAGTTAAATGTTTGATTGGCAAAATCACTGCGTTCCAATCCAATTCCAAAAGGGAATTCAGAAGCCTTGATTGTATGTGAAATTTAGATGGAGCCCTAGGCTGGTGTGGAGTAGAAATAGTGTCATTATTTCACCGAATCAACAAACCTTCTCGACATTTCCACAATTGTTACTATCAGTTAAACTAAAATCGAATTCTGCTCTAGTTTTCGGTGAAATTAGTTTATGCGATTTACTTGAGAGATGTCTTCACCCAGGTAATCTGGAAGTGGCACTCGACTGACTCGGTCTTTCAGTTCTGTGGGGCTGCCTCTCATTGAAGAGGGAAATTCGTTTAGCCTTACCTGTGTTTGTATTCAAACAATCCAAGTCAAACTCGTGATTATGGCGACATCACACAAGAGTTCACCACGAGAAGTGTTATTGAGAGTTGTTTCCTTTCACTTTATCTTCTTCATTTTGTCATTAATATGGTTATGAAGACAGCCTCATCCTCATGTCGGAGTAGCGGGATTAATGTTTGCTCATACAGGAACTTGCCAGACTTAGAATATGCGACTCTTGGCGACGACAGGTTATTTGACGGAGTGACAGTTAGTGGCTTTTTTGCATTTAAAATGTTTCCAGTTCAGTCGATTTCTTCAGTTTATTGTTCTTTATTCGATCCGCCGCTGGTTCTTATTGTATTTCTTGTGGCAACAAAAGCCGGAACATGTTGGTTCGAGGTAAATGACTATAAAATTTGAAGCTGAAATGTAACCAGTTGTATTGGGCTTGGTGACAGAAAATTTACTTATCCATGAAAATATGTAACATGCTCGGTTGTGTCAAGTCGTGACCTGATGCGCCTTGGGGAATTAACCACTTACATATTTCGATAAAACATCACAGCGACATTCTTGCTGTTCTTCTCATATCGGAGAAAAACAATGCATCTGAATTCGATTCCAAAATCCCGTTCCCAGTATGACAAAGTGTGAAGTTATTTTGCTGATCACCGGTAATATTGTACCAGCAAAAAACATTTCTGCACTTGCTGGCGTAATATACCGGCGTGTCCAGGTCATTCGATTTACAGTGCCCAAAGCTGGCCCAGTCGTGTATGGATGAACACGGCTTGTTTTCATGCGTTTGCGGTCACTGACGCATCCATCATTCAGGTGGAAACACAACTATTCTAAACAGTCTTGGCCACGATTAACTAAACCGATCGTGGCACCCATTTCACGCATCTCCCATTTAGCTCTCTGCATTCGTTCTTATGTGTACATCAACATAACTTGTTATAATCATTTTTGGAGAACGCGAAGGACAAGGAAAGAGAAAATCAATTTATCAGTCGCAATTGGCGGGATGTGATCGTGATTGTCAGACAAAGATGAATGGACAATTCATAGAACTAAGCTACACTGGCATCTAGTCCAACACCATCATCAACACTTTCAATGCTGTCGATGTCAGTGATCATGGGCACCGGGATTCACTTGGTCAATTGCCGACTCGTCGATGTGTACGCATAAATTCACACCCAAACAGACACACACAGGTCTGTTTCAACCAGGTACAGGCATAAAAACAAACTCGCCATCATTGACATCAACGGTAGCCTCGACAACGGCGGTGAAGCAAAGCGGCAACAAACATCCTCTCAGAGCCAAAGAATTTGTGTGGTTAGCATATCCCGATGTCAGACGGAAATCGGTGGACGAAAAGGCCGAAAATTCTATGGTCGAAATGTGTATTCGAAACACCCTAATAGCAAAAGCGATAAAGAAAGCAACGTATGTTGACTAGTGATCCAACGAAGCCGCCGGTGAAGATGGGAACATCGAAACAATTGGTTGTTTTTTTCATAAAGCAACGAATTACGATGTTCTCCAGGTTCAGATGAACGAGCATCATTATATGACGCTGAATGAATGAAGCGAAATAATAAATAAATGAGCTCGTGACCTTGGACACTTTGCTTCTAATTTGTCCATCACTGGATCCAAAAACTGCAACCATTGGCCACGTTTTTGAAACACTGAATTGTCAGGCAATATTCTAGGGGCCTACTAAAGAAATGCTTGAAAAATCCATGTTCAATTTATTCTGATAGATCTAGTCCTAAATGGACTTTAGTATCAATTTATACTTAATATGGAATTGAATATACGTATCTCAACTACTCTGGATTACAGCGTAAGGCATTTCAGTTTGCTCCCATTTCTAGTTGCTTGACTCGTTCAGTCTCTCGAACTATTTCTAAACCAAGTACGCAAGCGAGCCCTTTCCAATTCTCATATCTTGATGCTTTGATTTCATTTTGTTTCCTCAATGAAAATGGCCTAACGACGATGATGACCACGTGTAGGTGATTGCGACTGTCAAGAATCGGTTTTGATCAATTGGCAGTGTTCGTTCGCGAAACTTCAAATTATTTTTGGTAAAGGAACTCATGGGAATAGTTCCGGGTAATTTGTTGATACTAGGATGTCCTACGGAGTGTATTATTTGGCTTTATCGGCGTTCCATTCAAATCGGAAGCTGTTCGAACTAAGTATTGAGGAATTTAACTGACATTTCATCTGGACATGGTTCCCATGTAAAGTTCGCACGAAAATTCTCCGCAACTCACTCGAAGCGATAAACGAACAAGATGTTCACTTTCACACCTTCTACCGTGAACAACTTGATGAGAGTTCAACTTCAATAGAATAGTTTAGTGAAAAACTTGTGCAATTTCCTGTCAAACAATGAAAGAACATTTCCGTCATAATTATCACAAATAATAACGATTCCGGCAAGACATAAACCACGAGAAGTAGTCTTTGTCCCAAACGAGCTTTCCCATTTAATTTCCGGCCTTCCATCGGCAAGCAATGCCGGACAAACGAGGCAAAAAGTTTATATGCTCGTTCTCAATAGACATCGGGTTTCGTGAGACTTTATCATTGAAATCGACAGCAATTATTTCTCACGGTTATTTCTCTAGAGAGTTGGAGTGGACACGAGTACCTTCACATTTGGTCATTTGCGGCATAATTCACGATTATCCCTTTATGTGTTTGTTTTCATATGAACAAATGGACACTCGGTGAGTAGGATACATTTCTCGAGGTATTACAAATTTCACATTATTCCAGAGAGATGAACGCACACAAGATTCCGGGCACCATGGAAGAAATACTGCGGATGGATTCGGTAAACGTCACGAATAGTTATGCTGAAGAGTTCGCCTTGGTTCAGGCAGGTGTCCAATGCACTATTCATCGCCGGCTGTAATTCCCAGAATTTCTCGCTTAATTAGAGCATTGTGGTACTGCATATACGTGCGCATTCAACTGAATTTTCGATGTCGCAAATAAATGTTTTTGTAAGTCGCGCAATTATAATGAAAGACATCACAAGGGAATTTCAAGTGCTGTCGATGTAAATGACGCAGATTTTTAGTCTTACGGTTAACACAAACACAAACGCGGCTTATTTCACGGATCACTAAGAAATTGATCACTGAAACAAGACAGCATTGGAACAAAGGCCGACAAAACGTTTATGTTAAGATATGTGAGGTGGCTACAGCAACTGCGCGTATAAAAGATTGTTCAGCGATACCCACCGGGTAGCACGCCGTCTCAGGTGGGCTGTAAACGGTGAGCGGCCACTAAGTTACAAATGCCCGGCTCACTATAACCGTGAAAACACGGACAATCGAGGGGCAATATGCAAAGTGCTCAGCCAAGTAAACCAAACCTCAGAAAATGGTGAAATTTTACAGAATATCGACAAAAAAAGTGCGCAAATGAGCAAGAAGTAAAGTCATTCGTGGCAGTGCCAACTTATTTTCCGTGCATAAGCGTAGCTTTTAAAAACATCGGTCCGTGCAACCGTTCATTGGCGCCTCAAAGCCCGGCCATTACTTTCGTGTATTCATCGATGCACCTGCTTTTGTGAATCAGGAAACACCGGTCGTCCTAGTAAGCAGTTTATTAGGACTATATACGAAAATCCTAGTCCGTGCGTGACTAGGACAATCCAATGCTATATTGTGGAGCACTCGGTGAGTAGTCCTCATAGTCACTCATTTTTGGCCAGTCATTCTTTCGAGTGGGGCCAAATGATTTGTCTTGTGTCCAGTGGACACGGAAGCCTGTAAATTTGCGAAGAACGCCTACTCCAGCGTTTAAGGTACTGCTCAGTATAAAGTGTGACGCTGAAATGCCCATGTGTCAGCCTAATCGCCAATGAGAACACGAACGCTTCTGAAGGTTCGTAAACACCCAAAGGCTTTAGGTAGAATGGAAAGTTTCTCTCAGATATTATCCAGTGAATTGAACACCTACATTATCTGTGTAACCTGCCGGCGTGAACTTTTTTTACTGATACATTTTATTTGACCTTCCAGAATGAAACCAATCGTGTTATAGCTGTTCTTCCAAGGGAAATCTGATTGCACACTAAAATCCACGCCATGCCATAGCAGTCCAGAACGTTATTCTAGGGATATTTACATCGCGCCTCGTATACAAACAAAATCTTTGATATATTCACCATCCTTATTAAGCACATTGACTGTTTTTATGAACTGTTGACCATAACCTCAGAGAATTTGATATATTTTCTTATCGTTCTACGGTTCTACCCAATCTCGTCAAGTTTTCAAGAAACTATTGTTCATATAGTTCCAATGCTTGATTGACTACTAAGAAAGAATGAGAGCGTTGTACAGCTGTTTCATCCTTGTTAGGAATCATCAACAGTGCATATCCACCGTGCCGGAACTGGGACGCAAACCCAGGACGAGCGATCGTGATTTAAACGCCTTAGCCATTAAGCTTACGGGCAGGCTTCCAACGGTTTGTTGAACTTCACTACATGATGTTGCACTTATCCGCTATTGGTTAGCATGGCCACGGGCGGTGTCCTAGTTTGGTCACCGTGGATATGCACTGTTGACGATTCCTAACAAGGATGAGATAGTGGTACACTATTCCCATGTTTCGTGACGGTCAGTTGAGCTTCAACATCACATGATGAATAATTCCCTGGAAACAATTTCCTACTACTAAAAGACATCATGTACAGTCTTCTACAAGTAAAAATACCTTCCACGATCTAATTTTAGTCAGCTATACAGCATTTTCTATATCAGTAAACGAGCACTCATTGGAGTGCCTGATCATTTTACTACTACATTCAAAGGTTCATTCCTAAAGTGATCCTTCGACAAGTTTATATTCGCCATCCAAACTTTGCGAGTCTGCTTCCAAAGAAATTGGGTATTCTCAGCAACCTCCCAGGCTTCACCGGGAAGCTGTACGTCCACAATGACAGATTATCGTTCCCCTACTCGTTACGGACGAGTAGGACTTGTGGAAGCTGAAAAAGATAAACGATAAAATTGCAGGCAGTAAATGCTAATGTGGATATCGACGATAACTCACAGTAGGTCAAAATGCCTAGCCCAGGTTTACATCCAGCTCCGCAATAATTTACTACCACTCCTTCTAATGATACTGTTCCCGTGGATGTTTAGATATGGTCTCTGACAAGCATGAATTGGCCACTTATTCTACCAAATAGGTGCGGTAACCCTATTTGATGCGGAGAAAGTTTCTATTTTGTAAAATAACAACATTCTGTGTACAAAGTGATAATATACATGCTAAAGACCAGTGAGTTTGTGCGGGCCAAAGGCTAAAGAAGGTGCGCATCAAGGTGGTGTTCAGTAAATCGTTAATCAACTCATTATAACCGTCAACATTAAACTAAGACGACAGTAAATCCCGCATGCGGGATCTCGTCCCAATAAAGAAATGCAGCTCTGGTCTGGCTCAATCCCTTCTCCTTTTGCTGTCCAAAATGACCCTATTCCAGTTGTCAAAACCCCCAGTCTATGTGATTTCGCTAACAGTTAAAATAAATAAGTGCGACCAACCCGATTTACTCTCTGTCTTATTAATCGTTACTTGTGCTTCTCATATTTTATCACAATTATCCAATAATTCCAACGATTGTTTTCTGATCGGAATTATCCTTGAGCCATGGAAATCCGTTAGAATAACGCAAACTCCCAAGAAATTACGGTAATTATTGATCCATTGCTTGTTTAATATGTTCGAGGGTACACTTTTTAAACATATGATAAATGACATTCGCTCATGATTCCATACAGTTTGTGCAAAAACCATAGGCGTCCACACTGAATGCAGTAAAATACACCGTTTCCTCGGCTGCCTGTTCACTTGGTGGTGAATGCTGCACTGCAAGGCTTGTTTTTTTACAACTACTTTAACACCGTTGAATCTTTTCACTCCCCACCGTAACCCACTGCCTCACCACAACGACGAAAACAACGTTGAGCCTACTACTTAAAATACCTTACATGACTAGTATACCAATCGTATTCAATTTATTTCTTGTGGCAAGAATAAACCTACATAACTCTCGGCTAAATTTGGAGCTTTCTAGGGGATCTTTCTACCCTTATTACTCTTTCCTCTTGTACATTAACAAACTACCTATCCCCCACGTTTTTCATTGATCACGAATATGTTGTTAACAATGCCAACAGAGGCTTTAGCCACCTGCAAGATGATCTGAACTAGATCAGTAACTAGTCTTTCTTTTATTTCCGATTGTTAAAAGTTCTCAAATGTGGTGATGTTTCCTTCATTCTTCCTTGTTGCCCGCGGGCAGTCAGTTTATTTCTGTGACCTTGCGACGAATTCGTTGAAAAAAGATTCTTCTCTCTGTTACCTTCCACCATTTTTTAACCCACAATCTTTCTTCGATTACACATTTCGCACGTGTGTTCCAAAAGTATGCAAATTTTCCTTTTGACTTAAAAAGCTCCATGTATCTCATAAAACTGTTCTCAAACCTGCTAGGTCCTGCTTTTATTTTCACTCTCTGACTATCATGCTGCTCGGTATTTTTTCCCGGTTTGAAACAAAGGAAGTTTGACCAAATCCTTAAGTCTGAATCTATTTACATGTTGTAGTGGTATGAACAGAAGTACAGGCAGATTTTATGGTCCAAAAAACGCTGATACTTGTAACAGATTTCCCAACAGCTTTCTATCTAACATTAAACACTGCTTTCACACAGCTTCGTGTGTGACTTTCTCTCATTTTCCAACTCAATCTATACTTTGGCGGCTGCCTTCCCAATTCCGATATACTTCAATGAACCGGAACAGCCGCATTGTCTATTTTGCTCGTTGATTAGCATTTCACACAAAATATGGACATGTATTCAATCTAAAAAAAAAATTAACAAGGCGGAGAGACACAAATTCTACGGGATCATTGCTATTCGTTTACCGGGCTTTCGCATCGGCCTGAAAAGCCATGGCTAAACGGACAACATACAAAAAAAAAACAGAAAATAATTTAAAATATATTCAAATCGAAAATAAAACATCTCTTCTTGTCTGTGCATCGACTCCGTTCCCGTCGAAGCTCTGCTATCTTCGATAATTTCCGTTGTGCCTTTTATCTGCTTTTCGTGTACCAAACAGTGCGTCGAAGAGAAACTCCGGCAAAACTTTATTCCTTATCATCCTCCTATAGACAAATTGCATTTAAAATTTATTATCACAACACTCAATGCTCAGGTGTGGTACTTGTGTGATTCCAAGTGGGGCTTTTTCTGTTGGCAAATGCCTAAATAAAGACATGCATACAATCATTGGACACCTGCATAAGGCAACAATTTGGTTGTTCACAGTAAACGTATATATAAAGCAATCAAATTCTGTTCTCGTTCCTTCGAATGCTCTAACTTAGCTAGCAGATGATTTTCAACACATCATAGTTGCAAGTCTTCCAAGGACTCTTCAACAAAACGTACCCATGCATACCACTGAAGATACAAGTGACATTGCAGTTGTACAAACCTACTCAGAATGTATAGATATAGGGATACTACAACAGGAAAGATTACCGGTCGTGGATACCTGAGGTGCGGAAGCAAATGGTCGAACCACTTGTCTGCTTTCTTTAGGGGTTTTCCCAATGACCCATACACTACCTACAACAACACCTGTGTACATCTTATCAATAAGATTGGAATCGATCCATCTCGTGGAGCTTAACTGGGCGCATTGCAGATCCTGTTAGCCAAATAGCACAGCAAATCCTGAGACAGGGCAAACCATCGAGCAATTCATAAAACCAGAGACTGTTTTCTTCCATTCGAATCTGCTGTTTACTTTTATTCGTTGAAATCGATGCTTGTACAGGCACCAGTCTCTTGAACATATTAATCTCGCCAGCGCCTAATGGGTCCGAAATTTGAGTAAAAGTCTGCGATTACGAATTCCAAGAAAAGCAAAACCTTCTGCAATGTGAGAATCCACGAAATATTGCCAGCCAAATCACCTCCAACGATTTTCTTTGAGGAAACCCTGATTCAAAGTCTTTCGGGATATCAGCAGAAATTGTAACTCAACGAATGTGACTGGTGACAGTGTTGACAGAAAGGTTGGAAATAAGTTCGATGTATTAAATAAGCCTAAGTTTTCAGTTCACCCGTTTGTCTTCAAAGTTTGCACACTAAACCAGATAGGGCAAAATTAACTGTCCAAACTAAAACTTTTGGGAATTTTTAAGTAGATATATCCTGCGGCTTCGAAATGTGCACAGAAGACCCCACTTCTCTAACCACTCTTCGTAATCTATATAAAACGCCATTTTCTTGATTCACTCTTCTTGCGTTAAGTGATCCGCTTTTGAGCTTTCGTGATGAGCCTGGCTTTGAGAGCTCTTTGAGGTCGAAAGCCGAGTTAGCATTGCTTGATTGGATCCCGGTCAATGGCCGCTTATTTGCATTTGGTTGGATGATTCTATACATTTCAATGCCAATCTACCGAAACACCGATCTTCGTTCGTCGATACCAGTCCTTCAGAAGCTGAAGACTGGTTCTATCAGGACTTCTACTGGCTAACTTAAAGAGTGCGCTTAACGGACGTTGTTGTCAAAGCGGGTGATTTCACTATCCCTAGTGGCTGCTTTGGGAAGACAGACATATTAGAGGATAGTTTTCTGTCCCATTCGATGAAATTGACAATGGAGACCGCCTCACTCGGGTTTGTTCCGACAACAGACTGTTCCGGGAGAGTATAAACTTCCGTTAAAACAAAAGGTATCGGCTCACTTACGTCTTCTTTCGCCTTCACAATGTTGGATTCAGAACGGCCCGTCGCCACTAGTAACGAGCGGCATGGATCAATCGAGAATTGTTGACCAATCTTGTTCACACCTGTAGACTCAGTTCATGCTTTGGTCCACGATTTTCACTCGAAGGTCTCAGCTTGGTTGCAGTTATAAGAAAATACCCATGTCGTGGCAACCACAACATGGAAGTCCATTGCACACGGGCCTTAGAAACGAGCATATTCTCGAATTCAATTGCCTGGTTGTATGCTCACTGGATGCCACACACAATGTGACGCGCAAAGCTTTAAGACATCAGTTGATCAAAAATCTAAAAGGTAACCTTGGAAAGCCGTGGATAGGGGGATGAAGGCAAATCGAAAAAACTGCCGCTATCGACAATAATGGCAACCTACAGAAGAACTGGCCCACGAAAACCGAATGTCAATTAGGCGATTACTAGTTTACTTTCAGCAAGGTCGCCTGAAGAGTTGAGCTGAGCACTCCAGGGAGCATTTTATTTGGCTCAATTACACAATCGACCTCTCACTTCTGCCTGCAAGTGAAGCAATATAGGTAGATGCCGGTTCTCAATCAGAAATATAGGTCATTAGGAAGATGAAATTTCTGAAACAGCCTAGAGCAGTCGGACCAGACGGGCTGTCCTCGTTCGTTTTCATGGAAGCCGGAGAAGTAGTATCACTGCTGTCCCAGAAAGACTTAGACTCAATCTGAGTAGAAGGTAAATTCATACAGATTGTTGTAAACCGATGGCTCCATCAGTTTACGAGAAAAGTTATTTATGATGTTATGTAAATTACTGCGAAATTGGTTTGGTGGGTGTGCTATTTAAACTACTTGTAAACTTCATCCTCCGCGAATTAGGTCATACTCGCAAAATTCGAAACTCAGGTTCGTTTCCGGTGTTTTGTTGACCACTTGTCTGTTGTTCGGTGCATATGAGAACAAAGACGCACCTTCCGTAGACTCATGCTCTTCCTGGGTCTGAGGGCGGCGCTCGACCGAATTCCTCATACAGCTCTGCAGCACTGCCTCACTGGAGAGTGCCAGAGGAACTCACTTCTTTTCACAGTCTTCATTTCCCAACAGTAGGAGCCACGTTCGTGCTTACGGCGATCTCATACCTGAGTTCACCAAGAGTAGTAATGGTGTTCGTCAAGATTCTCTAATGTCATTTTCCCATTCATCTTTGTAAGTGGGGTATTTACAGTGATGAATCTGCTCCCTTTTGGCAGCAGTAACATTCATATATTTGCAGACGATAAATTGTCCGAATCAGATTATCCATATGATAGGTTCCTAAGTAAGAACACCAGTGTATTGTACGCATTCTCCGGCAGTCTTAGGGGCAGTCTAGCATTTTGCTCCATCAGAGTGCAAAATGCCGTTACAGGACAGTAGTTCCCCAAATTCGCATGCTGCTTTTCAAGGGAAGACTAGGCTGAAGTAAACAGTCTTGCTTAGTTCGACAGTTGCATCTCACCAGGTGATATATTTGCTTTAGAATCTGTTTATTGCGATCGCCAGTTTGCTTAATCAAACGAGAGCAGTCAAATGGCCCATGGCCGGTCAACACGACGGCTCTTTTGTTTTTTATAATCAAACCATTTGTGTAGGTCACCTCAAACTAAAGCTCATATGTTTACTGCCGACGAGTTACTCGTCCTTCTACATTCCGAACAGCGCCCCTGAGCATGATACGAAAATCAGACCACTTTCAATCCGTCTGCAAACCAGGGTGTTTGGGTGATTCTGCATCTGCTCTCTAGCTAGAAGTCGACCTGAGTCTTAACCCCTGAGTCCAAACGGACTTGTTGGTCAGTCTCGTATCTCGGACATAATCCGCCCCCAGTTTTGCCTGATTTATCGGAGAAACCTAACGATTTTGCACTTTTGGAGCCAGCTGGTAGCCTTATATTACTAAGTCGGATGAATTGCCCTGGGATATACAGGGAGCTAGACTGCCATTTGCCATTTTGAAACATCTATCGTTTTGACATGATGCTCGTTACCGAGTGCAGTTGTAAGTTGGACCCCACCGTTCAGTTGCGAAATATGACCGCTGCCGTCAGAAGACGTGCGTTGACTTCAGTGTTTGAACACCATTGTCGTCGTAATATTGATAGAAAGAGAAAACTTTTTCGTCAAGTCTTGGATTAGTTGTAAGTCACTGGTTTTTATGATTCATTCCTTCGAGGTAGCATCGAATATTAATAGGCTGAGGTGGTTGGGACATGTGCGCAGGCCTACAAAGCTACCGCCTGATTATACGCTGGAGTCTGAGGCAAACAGTGGTTGGAGGATGGGTTGAGGTGATCAGTGGTTCGCATGTGAAAAAGGCTTAGAAATTTTAGTCACCAGACTGGCCACGTAGGTGCAGTTATACTAGCAGGCTGGAGTTCATAATGTCTCTCCAAGAGGTAGTTGAAGTGACAGAGCTTAATGCCTCAGATAACGATGTTCCTATGTTCGCAGTTTTCTTTTCGTACTGCTCTTCAACTGGCTGCTTTGCAACTGGTCTTCCACCTCCCCTCGTTCACTTCTCCCTTGGGTCCACAGCACTACGGGATTAAAACCAAAACTAAATAACGCTGATGTTAGTTTAGTGGTTGTGAAAAGTCGAAACTAAATCGAAAATTAAATCGGCGTTGAAAAATGTGAAGCAACGACAGGTTTCTTCATTTTACGTCACCACTTATGGTTTCAATTTTGACCAACACTTTTTAGGGAAAGCAAAACTGTCGCAGTAAATACCTGGTAACATTTCAATCAGAATAATCATATCAATCATGTTTTCGGAAAATGCACAAAAACTCGTGACGATTTTGGTCAGGTTGTGGTCGCTGAGAATTTTTTACCTTCTGAATGAATTAAACCAATTTTTCCTCCGCTGTCTACTGAATTCGTGTACAGTGATTAAACACTAATTTCTGTTCATTTTGAATGACTGTTGCATGTTGCTGCACAGAACAGTTGATGTAAATGTGCTCTACTCGAAGCCGGCTCGCACTGATCGCACTTTACAGAAACCGACGATACCAAAAATACATTTATCTAATGATACTACTTTGAAGTAGCCAATGGCAAAAACGTGATTTTGTTCGAGCGAGTTGTGTCACGTCCAACCGGGGCAGCAAGCAGGCAGAAGAAAAAAATCTCATTTCTACCAACAGTTAAACTAATGGCAGCCAAACACATTACCATTGGTGTTATCCGGCGTGGATATGCATCTCACGACGACGGGGCAAGTCCGGAAACCGTCGTAATGTAAACAATGACGCTGGCTCATTGAGCACTCAATACAGGAAAGATCTTGAGTGACATTTTAAAGATAAGCGCTTATGTAATTTCAAGCGCACATTTTGTAATTTAAGAAACCAGTTTGACTTAAGGAACAAAATGTTGCGTTAAAAAATAGAGCCTGGCATATGTTACAGACCTTCAGTCAGCATGGACATTGAATGTGTTGGCTGAAGAGAAATGTCATCAGACTGTTTCTGCGTGCCATTTTCAAAAACCGGAACTTTTGCAAGCCGTTTAAAGAATACACTAAATGCTCCCTTTCAGAGTGGCGATTTTCTCGAATTTATTGGGAAATAAATAGATACTGCTTATACCTGAAAAATTACTATCGCGGGGGCTTATTCCTTTCAGATCCAGTCTTCTGTGCGCAATTGAATAATATAAAAAACTCTTTTCTAAGGTGTGGCCGGCAACCTGTTTAGTACTTCCGGAAGCACTGAATCTGAAGGCCTTGAGGGGTCGGCAGGAGGTTAAACTAGGAATTGTTTATAAATTGGGATAACAAAAAAAGATCAAACGGATCCCAAAATGACAATTACTCACCACCCACCAAACTGTTAATACCCACAAGCTAGCGGTTGGTCCTGAATTTACTCCCGTTCTGATGCACTTCAGGCTAATATTTGTCCATAAACTCCGTCTAGGGATATTACATCAGCGTCACATTCATAATTAAAATGCTCATATACGCTGCTTTAAAGGCCAGTGATGAGCCATTCTTTTCGGTTTTGATTCGGAACTTATTTTAGGAATAATATCTAATTCAAATTACATCCTTCGCTCCGCTGGCCCCACTTAAAATAACAGCACCATACCTGGTTCAACATCGATCTACCGTTGAGTTCATGTGCAGGTAACACTTTAAGCACTTTAATGTTCATGTTACTGATAAATGTGTAAGTAAACAACTGTGCAACTGGAAAATTGACGTACACCTACTTGAAGCTTGATCCCCTGGGTTTCCACGATGGAGAGTTGATTTAACAGTTCCTGAACAGTGAAACTGTGGTTCCTGCTTTGTCTTCTTTCTAAATGAATAGATTCGATCGCTTTCAGGATGTCTTTCATCACCATGGGAATGGCTTCATATCCTTGCGCTGGAATTGCACCATGACAGGGTTCGATTACTAGGTGCGTGGGGCAAGGGACTCTATCCAGTGAAGAGTGCATAATAATCAGAACGATGAAGACATAAGCATGGAATAGAAAAGATTTTACGCTTAACAATGCGGCATAATCTCCATTAGAAGTCAGTGATTTTTTTCAGGAATTGGTTTTGTGTGTCAGACTTCAGATAAAACGGCCCTTGACAGTATTTTTGAACAAAATACAATCATATGGGGTCACCGACCATGTAATGACATTAGCCAAGGTACCCTCGGCCTTAATTCCTTAGTGGGTCCAACAAACTGTTATTGTTCTGACGCATAGTTAACACATAGTACCACGAATTATCGCAACCTATGGGGAACTTTCGATGGAGATGATAGTACATGGGCTGGACGCGAACTGAAAGAATTCCGTGAGCTAAGACGCTCATTTCAGTTGTCTCCGTTGGCACCATTCTTATGACAAGGGCACAGGATGCTTACATTATACCAGTGGAAACTTTTAGAACAAGCGTGGGTTATGTCTCTGATGCGCCTTTAAGGATCTTCTTCTTTTGTTGGAATTCGTTTCCACGGTACTACCTTCGGACATCATACTGAATGATATTCGCTAAATCCTGAAATGCCAGTTGACAAGACGCTTGGGCCACGACAGCACGCAGTTGGGACTGCAAAGTACGTAAAATTAAAGGATTCTGTAAGAGTAATCAGAGGATAGGTATTTGTCAACTGATGCATTCCCAAAAACCAAGTGGAAGGCATCCACTGAAACTTTATTGTTCTTCGTTGGGGGAAGGCCGAAAATGTTACATCTGCTTATTTTTCTTTAAAAGGGTTTGTTTTCGAGATACCGTTTATCTCATTTTGATTAACCGACACTACCCACTGACTGGCCAGTTTCCGTACTTACTTATTAAATCGCGAGATCACTGCCTCTCTATCTGATTCACAGCAAATGTCGTATAATCCTTACGGGATTCTGTGGTAAATTTCCCTATCACGACCACGTGTACCCGGAGTATGCTACTACACACGTTCTATGTGCATTTGCACGTACTCGACCACAGCTACCTACAAGTAGGTAAGCTTACCCTTGAGGTTTGCTTGTTTCTAAACCCACCTGCGGATAGTACTAACTCATCGTGACACGTTTTCATCGTTGACTGGTCGATGGCACTACCTCCATGACCTTGCGAATCCCATGGCTGTTTGGTTGGCTTATCTATATATTTGTCCGTTGGCCGTGGTTCTCGTGCTTGATCACGATGATCATGACTGTCTTCCATTTTTTATCTGTTGACTTGCATTTATCTGGCTTACACGCTTTGTGGTCCCATATTTGGTTTCGGAGCAACTCATCATTACCTGACTCCTGATTAATTCGCAAGTGCTGTACACTTCCATCGGTTGAATCTGTCGGGCTGACGTCTGGTTTGGCTCTTGACCGGGCTGACGGCATGACAAAGTTTTTTAGTTCAAATGACTGCCCATTATGTTGATTACGATTATAGTGCTTCGATCGGCTAGGTTGTTTTTGACCAGTTGGCCTTAGTTGCTACTATAACTGCAAATACTACCTTTCTTTTTTAGTTCCTGAAGGCACGACTCACAAATACTTTGATAAACTCGATTGCGCCCCCGAGTGAGTGGTGCTACCTAATGCGTTTAGATCAAGGAGAAATGGACTTTATTGCTGCTACAATACTGAGATAGCCGCTATCGATGTACAATCACTTTTAAGGCCTCACTCGTCTGCATCTACGGGGTTCAACAGTTGGGTCGGTCGTTCAGAGTCAGACAGTCTAGTGGTCTTTGATACTCATTCGTTCTCCCCTTTACAGTCAACTAGTTGCTCCGGCGTCCAAGGTCAGCCAAGTGCTCCGGCACATAGTTATTCAGGAGTTCGCATTTCTACATGTATACTAGAGCTCCCTGGAACGTGCGGTCATCGCCAACGGATTCCGGCAAAAAAAACACGATCCCATCATTGTTACTAACAATGTTGTTGGTTGTTGAAAGTTGGCGTGATTCACATGGAAGTAACGGCAATGTCATCCACAATGCTATCGCATCCACGCGACCTGTCAATGGTGAATCAATCTAAGGGAAGTAGAGTGGAAACGGTCGACACACTGGAGAACTGTTATGTCGCCGAGTTTGGTTGGTCTATGCACACAGTGAAGCACAAGACACAAGTACTCGCAGCGTACGATATCACAGGAGCACAGCTTGTGATCTAGTAGGACACGAGCACACACACAGAGGTTGGAGACACAAAAGTTCGGGCTCAAGACTCAAGGCCC
>LUCM01002788.1:16156-45934 GCA_008360955.1 Fasciolopsis buskii | reverse complement strand
AAAACCCTGGATTGGTCATCGACCATAACAAGAACTCAATAAACAACAGATTAAACAGAACGTAAATGCAACACCAACACACACGAGCCACCATATCTACACCCACGCCGGTGTTAGGAGCAGGACGTTACCATCTGCAAGCAACTTTAATAAAAACCGCTAGCCAACAACTTCGTTTAGTGTGCATTTATCAGTTACGCCACAACGTGTGAGCGTACGCCAAGGTTATGTTTGATCGTCAGCACATGCAACGGGAAGTGAAATACGGATTTTTCATCCTTTACTTCTTTATTAACGAAATAATAATGTAAATCACTTTCAGGAGGGGAGACGGGCCAACAGAGGGCTGCCAAGTAGGAAAGTTGACCGGCAGAGGGAAGATTCGCGTCTGGACGCTACAGCCTTATCTGCCTGACCATCGCCCGTTGACTTCTTGTGTACATGAACATGGGTGCACGGGTTGGCACCAAGTGGATGTTGAAACCAACGTGTATGGTCTTTCCGGAATTTGTATTGTGGCCCCCGCAGTCTCCTGAGACTCAGGTTGTCAGACTGTTCCGTAATTTCATGTAATTCTCGAATCAACCATGAAAGACTCAATGATAATGGTTATTCGAAAACTAAATGGACTGCGATCAGTCGGTTTGTTAATCTCGGTCAACTACATAACGGGAGAGTAGTTATCTAAGTCAGCGCACGCTCACACACCGTAGTATAATTGATAAACGCACTAAATGGACTTGTTGGTTTGTGGGTGTACCAAAGTTGCTTGCAGACAACAGCATTCTGCTCCCAACACCGATCTGGTTTTAGGCCTGCGTGTATTTGTTTTGTTTGATTTCTTGCTTATTCATTTCTCAGATGTGCCAAACGTTATCATTCTACTCCCTTTGGATCGACTCATCACCGACAGTTCACGTATATGCGATAGGACTGTCGATGATTTCACCGTCAATTCATGGTGCATCCCACCGACCTCCTACAACCGATAACACTGACAGTAGCAAAGATGCGATCATTTTACCTGGCGGTGACCGGGTGGCGCATAGGACGTGTCTTCTCACTTGAGGGTGGTGTGGCTGTGATCAATAAGCTATTGAGGCTCATACTGGTGTTCCGTATCAGGCAACTAGGATACTTACCTCCGAATCTCATGGCCTGGTTTAGTTTACCAATCAATACCAGAGTAGTTGTACGACTACAAGTCCAAGGTCCGCTAGTTTGTCCAGTTAGTACTCCGCGTCTAGTGTGCGACACGCCAGATTAATCAGATCGGTCGCTGGCTATTGCGAACATAGTCCCAAACAAGCTGAGACTCATGTATCTGCGATTTGCACCGTGACACTTGGTGTTTACGCCTTTTGTCCCTAATGTTAGCATCCTGTGCACTATTTTTACCCTTCCGTCAACCTGACAACCTAATAACCTTTTCTCTAATTTATGTACTTAAGACGATTCTGGAAAAACAATGGAGAAGGGTTTTGCTCAGACAGAAAATCCATCGACTGAAATATGCAAAGGATGTTCTGCCTTTGAGGTAAGTTGGAGGCTTCCACAGAACGTCTGAGTGGCAGAAGAGCGTCTGTGAATTTACAGAATTCTACTAAAGAATCGGGTTGACCTCTGAAGTCTTATTTTAGCGCGAGCAACTTGATCTGAGGTGTTTAGTGGTTCTCGCAGAGCCATTACCTTCTTCCGGTGTTGTCGGATGACAGTTGGTGTCCAAGTGAGTAAACGGACAGATATTCTGATCCGCAACAGTGAGGCCGTCATACATGGAAAGATCACTCGTGTTTGAGCAGCGATGTATATCCCGAATGCAGCAAAAGTTGTTTCACTCAGGCGAAATACAGTGCGGCAGTAAAGGGTAGAGACAAGCAGTGCCGGCTAGCAAGGCACGCACAGATTCACAGTCGGAAATGGTAAGTCCACACGCCGGCGGACTGTGGGGACGAACGATAAATTAGCCTATTCTAAACCCAATCCGATCTGCAGGTTGCCTGTGCGTGTTCAGCGCGGACGTGCGTGTGCGACTGTTTTTAGGCCGACTGACGACTCGCCAATGTTCCTCTCAAGGGAGACCAATCAATGCTGAAATCCACTGTAGAGTTCAGAGACTCAGGACTGAATTTCCAGAAGAGACGCTTAATAAAATAAGCATAACCGACCTTCAATATTACTATGGCTTGTAACCTAAGTTAACAGCTTTCAAAAGCCTGCGATTAAAGGTCCTGGTGAGGAAGTTGCCGACATTTCATCTAAAGTATGCTGTGACTATATCACCTAGTTCGGTGATGGTTTGAAGTTGAGCCCAGCAATCAAAAATCGGTGAGATCAAAGCAATTCAATGAACGATTTCCTCAAAAGCTGAGTACGCATCGCGGTGGTTATTTCGAAATGATT
Organism: Fasciolopsis buskii; assembly: GCA_008360955.1. Lineage (NCBI taxonomy): Eukaryota > Metazoa > Platyhelminthes > Trematoda > Plagiorchiida > Fasciolidae > Fasciolopsis > Fasciolopsis buskii. The sequence goes on along the minus strand of LUCM01002788.1, from coordinate 43,531 downwards.
CGAACTACTCAAAAACACTTTTATTTCACAAAGCACGATATTATTTCCATTGCCCAAATTAAAGGCAACCACAACTTTGACTTATTGCAAATATTCTCGACCACGCAATTTTCATATTGCAAATCAATTCGAACTCATCCATTTATTGGGAACATTAAACACAAACTGAAGCACTTCGATTTGTGTTGATACCTCGTACCGTTTGCTAAATTACAGTGTAAAAAATTGAAGCGCGAGATAAAACAAATGAAACAGTGGAATCAAATTGTGTGCAGTAAAGAACTGGAATATTGCCACACCGAAATTCAACACTGAACCAAATCATCCTTAGATTCCTCGCTGCTTAACGAGAGAATCACACAGTCGCCATTTTTCCACGAGTAACTGAGAGAAAATTTATACCTTCTTTCAATGTGATTTGCTTTGGTCGTGCCTGATTCTCAATGAACACAAAAACAATATTGCACACGAAGCTACTCACCATGAGATATCGGAAGACAGAGAAAGACTCAGTCCCTCATCAGAGAGTCTAAATTTTGTGGTGATCAGTTAATCAGCCACTATCCTACAAGCCTCCTTCAAATCCTAGGTTATCAGACGCAAATTGTAGTTATCGCAACGCTTCAGTAGACAGAAACCAATTGAGTGATTATGACCCGGTTAACTGCAACCCAGCGGTTGTTTCAGCACTCACAACCTCCCCAACCAGTAGCATACACACCGAATCAGAACACCAGTTACACGCTTCTCACATGAGTGCATACAATCAATCAGTCGTTTTGCTACCCGCATAATTCAGTTTGGTATATCCTCACACCCCCATGCAGCGAACCACCGAATGACATTTTCCTGTGTGCATCAACTGTAAATCATCAATTGCTAGTTATAGTTTCTGTCATCTTAGTTTTGTTCACCCGGTATCTCAAACGAAACAAACTGTTTAGTCATTCTGAATTGCGTGACCTCGTTTGGTTGTCTTCCGAGAACCAAGCACTGCAGTGATATTGCGATTCGGCATAACGACGAATAAAAGCTGGAGCACAGAGGATGAGATTATGGAAAACGAACCCGTTCGCCAATGGTCAAAAACAAATTGAATGACACCGATGGCTCATATTACATTTTTGGTATACTCATGGTATAATTGGGCCACCCATCCGTTTAAGGAATCCTGAAAACAGGCGTATAACAAAGACACAGACACTGAAAGTACACAGAGATTACTTTTCGCAAAATTTGTTTGCCGTGGAAGCTATGGACCACGGTGAATGCCAGAGATTTGATAAATCTGTTTAAATTACCATGATCAGGGAACATTATTTAGTTACTGGCGAGCTATCCGGACTATCCGACAGAACATTAAAACAAATTGGTCTAAACAAAATCAACGGGCAAGTTGGTTTGTTGGTAATTCGGCAACACATACATTGGAGCTGAATATCAACGGGCTGCGTCACTTTGGGGTTGGGGATTTCGATCATGCTCACGTTTGTCGCCTGTTACTGTGGGAAACCCATGGCATTTTCGCACGCTAGAAAATGACGAGTCCGAAAACAAAGTACTAAATGCGACAGGCAAGGAAACGCTTATTTTATATAAGGTTGCCAAGAGAACACCACGTTGCGCTACACAGAAACAATTTGTGAAATCCTCCAGCTAGCAGAACAATTAAGCATCTTTTGCGATGAAACGTGTCAAGAAAAGTTACTCCGAATCGCATGTTTCAAAATAATCTCGCAACCAGAAACAAAGAACTCACACAATTCCCCAAAAGTGATGATAAAAACAAAAAAGTGAATGCAGTTCCATCTTTACCGAGCTTTCTCTCATCACACGCTTCGGGAAAGAGAACAATGGAAAACCTATGCATTATAGCCTCGGAAGCCTGAGATCCAACTCGAAAAAGTCGAGAATGACGACCGTGAAATTTGGAGTAGTAGAGGAACATCAAGCAAGGTGACTAGCTGCTAACAGGAAACTGTGGTTTATCGGACAACTTGGATGAAATTAAATCTTAGTTCAGTCCCAGTTGATGTAGTCAGATTGGGCTCCTTGGGAAACATGATTAAGTTAATTTAATTGCGGTAGGCACCAGTTGTGAGATCCATTGAAATGGGCTCTACCAGTAAATAGTACAATCTCGCAATTACGTTTTCTTTTTCAATTACTTTTTCTGACGTTTTTGTTCCAAAGATTGACGGCACGAGAAACAACTATCCGAGGATAACTGGCATGGCAATCTGGAAAGGTCTGTTTAATTTACAGCTGCCGATCTGAAACCTATGTGAACAACGCAAAGAGAAACATTCGCTAGGGAAAATAAGATAAATATTGTACAATCGATCTTTTTTATTCGGTCTGTATAAATGTTTCCCCACAGATCGTAGAACTGTTTAGGAGAATTTTACTCTCTGTGAGACAGCATTTCACGCTGAATTGAAGTAGGTTGAGAAACCAAAGACCAGTAATTGGCAAATCATTTGTTGACGGGAGTTCAAACTGAAGAAAACAGAAAACAGTCAACATCACAGGAAAAAAGGATCGCCAGAAACCAGCACACTAAAGGAACATTCAGAACAGAACGCAAACGATCGGAGAGGGAACGTGTGGATCAGATGTAAGAGTCAGTTGGGAGACACTGGAACTACAAATTAGAAGACACGAGTTGAAGGTGAGTAACACAAACAGCCAAAATGTACACGGACCACACCTGATCATCGAAATCAAGAAATTGGCCGTTGATAGCCAAACGTTCCGGAGCAGAACAGGTGCTAGTCCAAGAGTAATTGTTAGGACAGCTGAATAAATGGCCTGAGTCAGTCTACTTTAGCCAAATCTTTCTTACGTTTAGCCTGGTTTGTTTTTGACGGCCCGTTCTTGTTTGGAGACCCAAAGTTGCACTTTGATGTGTCAGCTAGTCCGGTGCCGCTGGATTTGGATCGGGACTTCAGGCGTTTCGTTTCCACGCCGTCTGATGTAATTAGCGTACAAGAGTAGACCGGTCTAAAAGACTCAAAGAAACCACAATCTTCGAAATAGTTCGGGAAGAGCCAGAAACCATACTTGCCTAGCGTGCACATCCAAAACAGTAAATATAACACAAGGCGCAGTAGAGCTACCGCAAGTAGGATGCCAAACAAAGCTGATGCAAGTAATGTTAAATAGTAAGCGCCAGAACGAAGTTCCGTTGGCCAAATTGGGAACAGACAACAAATAATGATACCTATCAGAAGGGCACTACCGGCAAGCCAGTTGAACAGGCCGGGTGGGGGCTCGTAAATCCAAACGTAAACAGTCTGAGGGTCGTCTAGAATGAACAGCTGACGATCGCTGATTTCGATTTTCATGGGCTTTGTAGATGTAGACGAAGATGACTTCGTTGTGCTCTCCTTCGATGTGTGATTCGCGGTTGTTGGTGCTGTTGCCGATCTATTAGATTCGTCGGTAGCAGACTGTGAACTCAGTTGATTCCGCTTATCAACTGTATTGGCCGCGCTTGACGTCTCATTTTCAACCTGTATCACAGAGAAGACGATCTTAGTATGGTTGAGAATAAAGTGAGACAGACAGGCGTAAAGAAACTACAACTTTTCTGGAGGACCTTATAAATACGTCAGCAAACTAGGTGACAGCTAAAACAATAGAAAAATGACTGCATTTCAGTTCAGCTTAAGTTTTTACAACTACTAACGGCGCACCAATGTGCTCTGGTTTTGACTGCTACCTCACAGTGTCATACACTAAAGACAAGAAGAAGTGAAGGATCAGTTGCAAGGCACTCAGTCGAAGAACAGTATGAAGTAGGAAAAACTGCAAATGCAGGAACATTAAAATCTGGGGCATTAAGCCCTATTACCTATTTTCCCTAAACATCGCTTCGGAGGATTCATGCATCCCAACCCGCTAGTCTAACTGCTCCTACACGGGCCAGTTCGCTGACATCAAATGAAAAAGGTGGCACATCTTCAACTACTGCCTGTCTTGGGGAACAGAGTACGAAGCGGCGCAGAACATCCCAGCCATTTTAACCTATCCATACTCAGTCTTTTCTAAGGGTTGAACCTTAGACTTCGTACCGGACGCTTAACCTCTGAGTAACTGACAGAATTTCTCCCCCGTGATCTACCAATACGGCGAGGATAACGGTATTCAAACACCGAAAGTTTTCGCTCATATTCTTCCACAACGACCGTGATGCTCAAATTAGCACTGCAATGTAGACTGGAACTATGGTAGACAACCGGGGACTAGGCCGATGCCAAAGGCCTCAAATTGCTGAATCCCAATCCAGCTTCCCGTATACGCAAAGATACCTCGTTTGATATACGACCACCTAATTAGTTGCGATTACCCAAACAATTAGATCTATCTACTTCACGGTTCTCATTTAAGAACAGCTTTCAGCTTCCAGCCAGTCCCATAATGCAACATCATTTTATATTTCATTTACATATGCCAATGGAGGCAATTTGTTGGGTGAACAAATACAGATGCCATTATTCTCACATGAGGATAAGGCGGTATCCATAGCCATCTCAATTGAAACATTGAGAAGAAAGCGTGGGAATGAACAATTTTGAAGAGTATAGATATTCGTTGCACGATAAAATGAAGTAAATTAGCAAACTACGTTGTATTAGGGATTCCTCCGAATGTCACAGTACGATTGCCCGTGGACGTCTCATACTCTAATTTGGTTACTTCTCCTGAACGCCTCCTAAGATACTCCCAAATGACCGAGTGTCTCAGAAGCACCAGTTGAAGTCCTATGTATTGTCTTATCGTGACGGAGGTATAGATTAGACCGTTCAGTCAAAAGCTCGAGGTACGGTCTCCTTAGTCAGCCATGTATTTCGGTTAAGCCAACAGGGTGTTTTAACGTCCACTGATCACTACCAACGACCGATAATGTAGAAAAGTTAGCGGACACGTGGCGACCTTTACACAATGTTCCTTTTTCTTCTCGCCCGCCTTGTCTTTCACTGTTTTACTCCTCAACCATGGTTCCCCATGACACACGACCTGGACAGAGATTTGCACCAAACATATGATATATGAGTACACGTGCTCCTCGAAAGTGGGTTCCAGAATTTTTGAAAATTTAAAAAGGGACGAAAAAAGTCTACCGAGTGGAACAAAATTCAGAAAAATAACAACAGTGGAGGTTTAAACAAAAACACGATACGATATCACACATGTGGATAACTCATTGGTCTTACGTTGATAAACCCACCTAAAGGTTATGATGGGATTTAAAACGTGGCTAGAGTAGAAGAGATGAAATAATATTACGAGCAGTGGTCATCGCATTGTAGAATAAATCCAGTCTAAGTAAACCGGCAGATTGTTTGATTTTCTTAAGTATTCCCACTAAGCTTAGCATGGTTGGTGCGGTCACATGTTTTTGAGTCGATGACTTTTTGGAAGTAGAGCTAAAATTTAAAAAGTCATACGACCGAAGCTATACAACCAGCAAAAACTGATAAGTAGCTGAATACGGGGATTAAGATCAGCACGGTGTCGAGATACCTTGCTCCCGGGCTGAGCCGTCAACGTTGAGGGGCTCTTATCCGGTGGCGGTTTGGCGTCTGCAGACAACTTTTTGACTGTGGACTTTCCGACGGCTGGTTTAGATTCATCACGCTTCTTGTGACCCATTTTCGACCTAACGATTTTCACAGCTCTGAAAGAATAAAAGAGTTGTAGTGGAATGTGAGAATAAGTAGGCGAGACAGACAAAGCGGAAGAGAGCGAAAACTACTTCGGACGAGACATACCGATGAAACATTTGCTTCTGCAGTAGAGTGGTCAGAAAGGAAACGGTTGAATCTCTTGTAGAAAAAAAACAAGGTTTTGACTTCTTTGAATTGGTGGTATTCGATGCGACCGACCAAGGGGATTCCATAAGAAGAGACACTGCATCCTCTGCAAGAAAAACGCGGACAACCATGCCAGATAAGCGAGCCTCTTTGGCTGGAAGTTTTCTATACATATAAGTAGCTACATCAATCTCATCAGAGTTGGGTTTCCATGCGTTATCAGTGCTGGAGCCATTCGCCTGTTTTCTTCTCCTCCGTTTGTCCATTTAGCTGAAAAAATGGTTAAGAAATCCGTACATGGAGGAAATCCTACAGATAGGGTGTTAGTACATCGTGGTACATAAGAAGAACAGATTTTATAAAGGAGGTTCGCATATATATATATATATATATATATATATATTATTTCTATTCTCGGTTTACACACATTATGCTGATCCTCTTTCGTAACTGAACTTGCTTCTCGGACTGCGGCAAAAATTGGCTTTTCTGTTCAGCGCCAGCCCATCTCTTATTATAAAGAGGCCAAATCCGCCCCGCACTTGAATATTGCAGTTACGTGTAGAGTAGTGTGTCGATCACTTATCTTTCAGCTCTTGATAGGGTTCAACGTAAGGTCATCCCGCTGAGCGACGATTCGTGCTTATCAACCACTATGGAGCCGCAAGCCTATCGTTGGTAACGATAACGATATTACACTGCTTTTTGTTCTTCAGAACTTGCCTCAGTCGTTCTTCTTCCCGTGATCTATTCTTGCCCTTCTCGAAGATAGATAGACAGCTAATCTTATCAAATTTCTGTTGCCGTATCCAGTACTTCTTTTCAATCTTCATTTCCCCCCGGACTTCAAACCTCGAACATGCTCTCTCTTCCTGTATTCCCATCCACTTACAATCGTTCACTTTTCGAAAGCAAGATTAATCAGTTTATCCTTATGTGAATGCTCCTCATTTCCCCCAATTGTAATGTCTTCTGAACATGAGGTTTACCCGTTATAGTGTACTTCACCGCGTGGTAAAAAAATGTATCTGAGTCGCGCAGCGGCAACGATCTCACTGTCGCTGTGTTCACTCAACCGTCGATCGATAACTGGATGTCACGCCGACGCGATTGATGTCCCACATTGATAAATCGCAATCGAGTCCTCTGTGTACGCAAAGACACTTCTTCCGATATATAACAACCGGATATGATGCAACTTCAACTTTTTCGGCTTTGAGTCAATCCGGTCCCATAACAACATTTTACACTTCGAAGGTACAAAATGTATACCAAGCGAACCTACACTCCCATTCAGGCGATCGATAAAAATTTGCAAATTGCTTGGGTCTTCACTCAGAAACACGCAAAATGACACGCACACCATAGCGAACAGGAGCGCAAGATGCCCCAATATGCCACATTCTCGGAAAGTTCGGCTTGAGTCATTACTGTGAAAATTACAACAAGCTTATCAATTTCTCTGTATTTTAACCGGTTTTACATAACTAATACACGATTCCAGCACCCCGGAAGATACTTTTGACATGATATTTTAGCGATGGTGGAACAACTAGTCAAGTTGACTGCATGGCAGTGAGATCACGAGGGATTTCGTCAACAGGAGATTGCAGATCGCAGCCCGATCCTGAGACAGGCAATAAGTTCGGCTAAGATTACGCGCTAGTATGCGCAAAACCTTCGTCTTAGGCTGACGACCCGTACAAAGACAACTTCCTCGAGGGTTTTTAATGTGGAATCGGGACAGGACACCAGCTTTAACGACGGAAATCGAACGGTGATTATAAACAGATGCATCCACTTCATTCAACGATACGAGAGATTCGGTTGACTGTTTTATGACATCCTTGAAAAATGAGTGAAGTGGAATGGGCATACTGCGTAGCCACTGGGGCCCACTACACGGGGAAGGGACTGACAATCATGACCCTTACACTTGGCGCGGCAGTGAACCACATGAGATCAAGAATAACCAGCCGGACGACAGCAAGTTGCCGTCTATCGCCCAAGTGATCGGCAGATTTGGGATTCAAACCTGTGACCCTTTGAGCAGATGCTGAATCCATTTGACAACTCCAGGTCATACGAGAAGCGAACCGATCCGCAAAGAAAGATCAACAATAGCCCATCTGCTCCAGAAGCCTTGTCCATTTTAAAGGAACCGAAATTCCTGATGATCGTTATTTCTAACGGAGGACTGGAATCGACCTGCATCGTTTCACTGGCAGGCATAAGTGGAAGCTCCATTGCCAGATTAGAATGGCCAAACTACTCCTTGAAATATTCTGGGCGACCTTTCTGAATATGAAGCGGTGAGCCGTCGACTTACTTCGTTTACTAATGAAACAGCAATGTACATCATTTTTTAAGAAGAAAGAAGCGGTCAACACAAGGCTGCCAAGTAGGGAAGTAGACCGCAGGTGGGAGGTCTTGAACCACGTCCACGTCCACGTCCACGTCCACGTCCAAACGCCACGACCTTATGCGCTTGACTATCGCCCCACCTCACTGACATTTGAATTTCATGAGCAAGTACTCCTAAGCAATTGGTAATCGTTACTACAGCCGACAGCTGATGTTGTGGTGTTCTTACAATATCGTTCATATTCATTAAATTTTCTAACGGTTTTCTCTCACTTTTTATCGCCGTCACCAACTTCAGTGTCTCCGTTCTAGGTCACCCCATTCCGTTTATTCAAGCGACAAACAATTGGCTTCTCGTCTGCCAACAGCACTGTTTATTCGTTATAAACTAACGATCTACATAGATCTCAGATTAAAACTCATTGGCGGATTGTGCCCGTCTGTCGGGCTCACTGTCTCTTATTCGATCTTCATTTCGATACCCACCCTCGTTCGTCTGTCTCTGAACGTGTCACAAAATCAAACCACTATTTCTGCTACAGAGTTAAAGCAAATGGTTGCTTTTTTCTTTGCTTTCAGGCTTGCAGTCGATCGGATCCCTGGCTCGTATGCCTGGGTCCAACACGTATATTTTGGCGTACGTAACATTTTCAACTTGTCCGGCAGTTTTTTCTTACTGCCTCGCTATCGCATCTGGTTGACCGGCTCGTACCAATAATCTATGCACCCGAAAAATGGACTGTCATCTCTGACCTGATCGATTTTCAGATCTTAATTCTCCAAATGCTACTGGGGTTTAAACTGATTGGCTGTGAATATCCACAAGGTCCATTGGTTCCATCTCCTCACATAATCTGTAAAGGCGGAAGACACTCATTAACTGCGTACCTCCATACTATGAGCATGTCAAAAACAGTACGATCTCGGTTTTTGTGTTTAAAGCGACCCCGATGCCAAGCACGCTTGAAACCGAATCATCTGATGCAGGGAACAGAGAGGCCATTGAAGGTTGCACATAAATGGAGTTTTGTACATGCATTTCGCGGGCATGGCACACATCTAAAAAGTTCCAAGAATCCTAGTTTGTTGGCTTATCTGGTTTAAGGTGCGAATGCAAAACAGCTAAGTAACGCCGTGGTTTGCAACATTCTCGTTCTTATGCTCCCATTTGTAAGACACGTTAACTGTCTCCATGTCTATGCTTCAGTTTCACGCTCCATCTACCAAAAATAAACCTTTTATTCTAAGTCTTCCAATCTTCTCATCCTAGAATGACGAGTGTTTGACTGAAATTCGACAAAAAAAGTAATTGCAATATCCTGCAAACCGAGTCAGCTAACGGTGGATAAAACCGTACATCCTCAACGTTTCGACCTTGACCCGTCCTCTCAAACGTTGCCAACGGTCTGAAAGCAATGGTTACATAAAATCAGTATTTTCGCCGCCAAATGTTCAACACTCGACGCGGAAAAGCTAGATGTCCTGATCAATTATGTAACAACTACCATCCACGAGTACATCGCGGAGTGAAAAAAACTACGGAAATGCACTGCATACTTTCGAAAAAATGTACATGAACCGAAGAACGAGGTTTTTGTTCGGCATCTGCTGCCCTGTTGCAGGCAAAGAAATCACACTGACCAGTTCATTCAGACGATGAAATTATTGGCTAAGTACCATGGCCTTAGGTTTCTTACAGCAGAAAAAAATCAGAACCATCCCATACGCGATGTACTCACCAATGGAATGCAATCTAACTCCATACGACAACGCTTTCGAGAAAACAGGTCGCTTGATCTCGAAACGGCCCACGAACGACCTTGTTATTTAGAAGTGGCTTTTCATGAATGTGGTTCATTTTATCTACCGGAACCTACACATTCGATCTCTATCCCTTAAAGAATCACAGTCCGAAACCTCCGAACAGGCAGTACATTTCGAACGGGTCAGCTTTCATATACACAAAATAGCATCGGGCCAGTTGCGGAAAACCTGATGTCACGGCGACGCAGAGGTGCCTTGAATTAGCATAAATCGAACGAACCTTAAAGATGCATTGCGAAATCTCGGTCTCCCTATTCGCGTCACTTCTGTATGCAGCTTCCTACATACACAATTGTTAGTAGTTCCCAATAGTTTCCCACAAAGAGTGAGCGCGGGGATCTCCATGCTAACCCTGAAGTAACATTTTGTACTTTGGTGGGGCGGAATGAATGTCATTCAAGGTGAATTCGACGACCCATCGAGTTGAAGCATGCTGACTTATCAGAGGTCATCTTCCAAAAAGCACCATCGTTAGCATAATCATTAAAGTACAACTGTAATGTAGCAACCAAAATCGAAGCACATTAAGACAAGAGTAATGGTGGTAAAAACCGAACTGCTGCGTTCCCCATTAGGTTGCATTGTTAATAGAGGTTGTTTGCCGTATAGGCTGCCCAGAAGACACAGTACAAGCAATGTGAGAAAAGATGAGGCAGTGCGTCCAACGCTGCAGGTACTCCGCCAAAGAAAACCTCAGAAACTCAAGGAACATTGGTGTTCAGCGTTCCGTGACAACGGTGAATCACCTGCCAGTAGCTTTCAAAGTGATTTTCACTAAGAACTGAGATATGTGTATCGGAAATAAAAACAATGACAACCTACGTATCTGCTGATTTGACATATAGGTGCTGCGAGGCTTCATTTCCGCAGTCACATACGACGTTTGATATTACTAGTTTATATTGCCACCATGAACATCCTCCGTCAACACAGTTGGGTAATAATGCCATTCCCAATTGTTTTTTAAATTGAAAAAATGTGCAAGAAAATTTTTGGGACGATTCGGGGTCGTTTTCGGGGTATGTTCTGGGACAGTTTCGGGGGGTCTATGCTGACTGGGCGGTGTGCGGTATTCGTCTAACGAGGTGAGACATTGCCCATTAATGAGCGGCATACCCTGTCACTATGTAATGACTGAATAATGCAGTTTACCTTTCATTTGCCATAACGAAACTACACCTTGACGTGGTGTGACGGCTTGCGTGCCTCCATGGTCCAACGAGCTATACAGGATAGCTTATCTCAAGCCGAAGATTCAATCATGCCTGGAAGGTCAATGGGTAGAGGCCTGACGAAGTAGTCTTCTGGTCCTCCAAGTTGGGGGTTGATCTGAGTTAGCAGCCCAGTCGCAAAAACGAGTGGAAGACTAATTGACCCAAGTAGACGGGCGCCCAGTCAGCTGTACCCCGCTGCCTTGCGGTCAGGTTCTTGTCAGAACCAAAGGCTTTGGTTGAGAACCCTAATCGTTCTTTTGCTTAGCGGCTGGACTCCCTAGCAGTACCCGTCCATTATTCTCCATGAGTTACACGCCTACAAAGAATTCTATACTGCATCGGTCGTCGCGCAGGATAATCAGGACCGCGTTGCCCATTGCATCGAGCCCGGGTGGGGTTAGTGATAAGTATGCTACTGCTCAGAGTTTCCTCTCTCTCTATTCAACCTGTCTCTTCTGTCTCCAACCGAATCTGTTTGCCCTTTCTGCCTACCCATAGTATCTCCATTGATAACACGCCCGATACTCGCAACGGTTTATTGTCAAGCAGTGTAGTAGGTGGTTTTCAGTCTGTTAGCTCACAGTTTATTTTCGTCACTATACGATTGCCTTTTGATGAGCATTTCACGAACTCCGATCTCAGAGGTATGTCTCAACCAGAACAGAGTTCAATATCCAGTAATATTTCTTACCAATGGGAGCTCCCTGGAGGTCTCAAACCATCTCGTGAATCAACACTGCGGTTTTTCCAGCACCCTAAAGTCCTTCATTATACAGTATCCACTCCTGAGGCAGTAATGTGGACGCTGTCTCACCAAGGTCCTGTACCGTGGCGTAGAATCCAAAGGTTTCTGGGGCTTAGTGTCGTTCTTCATTAGTGCGGTGTCTCACCTACTACCTCGGTCGCTCCCAGTCACCGCAGGCCTGGTTCGAAGTCCGCGCCAATAGTCACACCTGGGCCGTGCACAGTTGTGGTATGTTTCATGGCTGTTTGTTTGTCTCTCGAGTTAGTGCGGCGGACGGTCGGTGGTTCCCTTTCCCTTGTTAGATGGTAGCATTTTTCCAAAACGAGAAGCGGATTCCGCGCTTCTAGTCTCTTGTAGACTTCGTTCATATGGTGCTCCAAGATCCTCCATCAGATGACCCAAAGATCTTCAGATCATGCACAAACTTTAAACATGGTTTTAGTAATGGTCACGGTTATGGTTTATCTCCCCGGAGTGGCAGAGACACATGAGGTGCGCATGCTCATTGTATACAAGTATGCGAATGCAAAACCATTTGCGTGCAATGGATGAAAAAGTAAGCACAGTATATGCTAACATACAATGGAACTATATGAGCCGTGTCACGACCTTTAGAGACAAATAGATGATCGCGCAAACTTTGATTCAAGGTTGCTCAACTGGTTTGCGGCCTACAGTGTAGACGGTCACAATCAAAACCAGAGGTTAGTCGAAATTGGGTGAAGAAATGGGGCATGACTGTAATAAGCAATGGTGACGGGTAGAATAACCGGATTATTGATGTGTCGCACAAAAGAGGCGAGGTCCGATGGAAGAAGGAGTTAATCACGAACGAATGGTGATAGGCCAACAAACAGGAGGCTTCAATGAGAAAGATGGACTTCCAGGAGGAACGCCTGGTTAGAGGAGGACAATAGCGCGTTTTTGGTTAAGATTAAACAGGATTGCTTCATTGCTGCAATTTTTTTAGTCTAGAACCAACAACTGTATGAAGCGGGAAGTTGGCAAGTAAGGCATCAGAATTAGGCGAATTGATGAATACTGACCTGAGGGTGATAAGGTCATGTGGAGATTTGTGGAGGCAGTACTTCTCGTAAACAAAAAAAACGAAATTTTGCTGGAACGAGTTCCCGTCTAACGCAGGGCGAGGACAGTTTGGTTGGTCAGCAGTGGGATGACGGTGAATGAAGGTGCACATGATGAAGAGAGCTGAGTTCCTGTCAAAAATAGAGCAAGAGGAGAAGAATGAAGAATCAATGTTCCGATTCAGTCCGCGAATGTTGGTAAGGGTAATGAGAACTTCATGATTTTTTCCTTGCACAGTGAGAGTACGAGGACGAATCTGTATGCAATCGTGAATCGCTATGGTTAGTTGGAGACAGGATCGACAACCATGATCCTGAGACATCAAATGGCGAACCACATAAGATCTCAGTGGACCAGATGTGGTAGTTAGCCGGGCGATAGCAGAGCCGTCCACCATCATAACAGACTTATGCATTCGTTCCACGAGCATTGCATTCGTTTGTTACCTTCTTGTTACATTGAAACAAGAAGCTGAACAGAATGTTGAAAAGTCGGTACAAAACATAAAACCATGCCCAAAGAATACCGACTTTTGACCAGTTTCTACTGAGGAATACCAGGATCATACGATGCGCGACATATTCATTAACGGATTACAGTCCGACTCCATTCGAAAAAGACTCTTGCAGAGAACCAGCGTAGATTTTCAAACGGCAAAAAATATCGTCAGATCATTGAAGGCTGCTCAAAAACAATCACAGTCGCATGCCACCGAGAATGTTTCTTGTTCTATTACCCTGATGAACCGCGTTCCTGCGCCGCGGTCTGCTAGTTCGTCGAACGAAGCGGAACCAACTGTGGCTTTCGTACGCAAAGGGAACTGTTATTTCTGCGACCACTTCAATCATGCCCGCTCCAAGTGCCATGCCAAAAGCCTGTGGGAAAACAGGTCACTTTAGGCGAGTAGGCAAATCGAAACCAACTCCTTCGACCGTCTCATCTGCCACCTACCTCTGGCGTTCTCCATCTTGACAGCTACAGGACTCCCTTATGTCTCGAGCTACTACTGACCTTTACGTAAACGACGTCGAACTGGAAGCAACCATGGTCACTGAGAGTTCCGATAATTATGTTTCACAATCAGACTTAGACTTATATCGCCGGGAATTTTGTACAATTCGCGAATGACTATGGCATCTCCTTTTCCGTGTTAGGCCATCGAGTACGGCATGGCATGCGATCTATGAAAATGTAGAAATTTCAGTCGTGAGCAACCTCTGTGCTGATATTTTGCTTAGCCGCGACTTTCTCGAGCTACAGGAGAAAGTAGAAACACCGATGGGAAACGGTTTCTAGCACTAGACAAAAATAACGTATGGTAAGGACCCCAAGCTTCTTAGAATCGGTTCCCGCTGATCTGCCCTGGAACTGGTGCCGTGATCTCTGATCTAGCTGTCGTCTTCCGGTGAAGGCAGGGGAACAGTCGCTTCAGTTCGGTGGCCTACTCAACCACGAAGCACCTTCGACTGACATGTTCGTGCATTATGCAGACATTCAGTAAGGCCCTGTACGGCTCGCACGGTGACGAAAAGAAACCTAAGCTTAAGAGCTTTTCAGTAAGGAGGGCGATTATGGATCAAGTCAACCAGAACTGAAGACAGCTCCTCAGGCATTTTAGTGGGGCGTACACAGATCCCACGCCCAACAAGCCGTCGCGGATCGCCAAAATTGGCCAGACAATCTACCAACCAAGACATAGATTCTGCTGCAGGTCCCTTGCCCTTGAAATGTTTTCCGGACACCAGGTTGTGAAAGTGACCACGAAAGAAGTGAAACACCACGGTGCCTGCCGATCATTATGACAATGGCTACTTGAACAAAGAAGTGGGAAGTGGTCAACAAAAGCAACGTCAGATAATATAGATGGAACCCAGTCAAAGGTAGACTCTTGAGCAGCGAAGGCTCTCAGTAAATAATCTCGATAATTGGGATAAGTATAATCACAAAAGATCCAAATAAAAAAAGCAAAACAAATCAGCTACCAACAAAAGCTTTTTTAGCTTCATCCTGGATCACTTCACATCATATCACTGGTCGAGAATGAAAAATAAGTAGTTATTCCCAAAAATCTTTCAGCGATCTATTAGAATAGCTAAATAGAAATAGGTCGAGGCAAACCATGAGTTACGAAACAGTTAACCTCTAAAACCTTACTGAGGCCAAAGGAGACTTTCTCGTGCACACGAGGCTATCGCACAAACAGCCACAGGACCTTACCTACTACGTGTCCAGATGACGCCTCCCACAACGTGCACATCAATTCAGTTCCAGTTCCAGTTAGAATACTGGACTACGTCGAAATTCCTGATCGTCAAGGATCTTACACTGAGAGCTCCGTGGATGAGACGTTGCTTCGACAACAGTTCCAGTTTTAGGTCTGTATACCATAACTCTCCTTCCTCCAGCGCTTCTTCTTGTCGCCCTTCGGTACCTTCACCTTCGATGCCTTCTTCGCAGCCTTGCCAGAAACGATTTTATGCGCCAGGACAGTAGAGCAACGCACTTTTCCCTGGACTTTAGTTACCTCAACGACCAGTGGAGTGTCGAGAGTTCCTTCTGTCGTGCGCTTGAGATTTGGTACCCACCACTGCCATTTTTATTTTCCTCTTCCAATTTGGTTTCCTTCAGAAGTCGTATCCGCAAAAGTTAGAAAGAACTGGTGAGCTCTTCTCATCTTTTAGACGGGAGAACATCCATTGTGCATGCGTTCACTATTTTACAGTATCATGCTGACAAATGTTCTCATCCATCTTTCTATTTTGCAACATCCCTCATTCTAGCTCTCCACTACTGGGAATGATTCGTACTTCGTCTTAGCTAGTAGTGTCTTAAAGATCTTGACTTCTTTACCAACCGCTAGCCTTGAAGTCTTGAAGTACTGAGCAGGTTCGAGGCCAATAAGAACTTTTGTCCTGGAGCTGCAAGCATTTCCATGAGCCCGGTTTGTAGAGCGCGGGGCTGAAACGACAGAGTCTGTGAGATATAGCTGTATTCACTTTGTGACAACCAGACAGGATCAAAATAGTGATAGCGCCAAACTAAATAGGCCGCTAGGCGCTAGTCCCAGGGGATATATTTGCCCTACGCGGTTGTGTCCCAGTTCTAAGGGGTAAATTAGTCCATTAACTCCATATAGATGCGTAGTTTTCTAAAAACATGTAATTGCTGGATGCTTTCGTGGTTTCGTCACAGAGTGTGTCCTATACGGATGTCACCCTGCGGGTAAAGAAACTCTGTCATGAATTTCTGAGGCCTCGGTTTAAAACACTAGTGGAGTGCCCCTTGATGACGAGGGAAGGCGGAGGTCTGCTGCGAAGAGGTTATACATCAGAGGTAGATTAGTCATTGTGTCTCAGGCCAGGGGGGTGGAGGTCCAGCTTTAAGAGACCGGAAGGGTAAGGCGAGTAAGTAAGCCCCCATAAGATTTTTTCGGAGGCCCTCTTCTAGTGACCCGATCTCTAACGAGGCCAGCACGCACGATTCGGCCTCCGTATTCTGGGAGAGGCTAAATAAGGTTGACCTACATTATCAAGAGGCTCTCAAATGATATACGCGTGAAAAACATGGATCAAGTTTGTACGCTTAGCGCCGCCTTGTTGGCAAGCTGCTGGTGACGGGAGAAGAGAAGGTTTCTATCCAGAGAGTATCTAATATTTTGTAACGATCTTCCCTGGCCAAGGTAACGGCCCCATCAACGACGAATCCTTGTGGGACTTTAAAATAGGTAGCTTCCTATCTGCATCCCTGATCCATCCTTGTGTATAGATGCCAACGGCGCTACCTCCCAATCCTAGGGAAGTATCTCCTGATCTAAGATGTAACAGCTGCGCTTACACAAGTACTTTCACAATGTTGCGGTCACGGATTTGAAGATGCGAGCGCTTTGGTCCAGCTGACTCGTTTGCACTTAGCCCCTCAAGTATCCTTGGCGTGTACTCTTGAGTTATTATTTTTTTGTGGCACAGAACAATCTCATCTTCCGTCTGATTACTTGCGGGTAAATTTTTATGCTTCCCATAAAGCACACAGGGTCGCCCACTCTGACTGTTTTGCGTACTCCCCACTCTAAGTCCATCTTCTTAAGTATCTTCCTTCCTGCTGATGTCCACCAGTCCGATTTACCTGCGTTTCTGCTGCCCTGTAATGCAGAAAATCTATCCGAAAGTGGAAGAATATTAAATTTTATTGTTGCCACAAGTTCTTCATGAAGACTTTGAAGTCAGCGATCTCCTGGTGGAGATCCTTGGCCGCCGAAAATCGTTCCACCTTATTCTTCTTGCCAAAATTTCGACGACAGCTTGCAACAATCTTTGGCTGTTGCAGGCACAGCGTAAGGCCCAACGGCACACGATGCATCTTAACAAACGGCATTAAAATGCTTAAATCCCCGATGTCATTTTCCCGCTTGGTAATCAACAGGTCCAACAACGATTGGCTGAAGCTTGTTCTAAACCTTTTATTTTTGATGCATCGCACCAGATCCTTTCGACATACCTAGTCTGTGAAATCTTACTGCACTATTTCTCCTAGGTATCTATAGACTTCTCACACCATGCCAGGCAAGCCCAGTCGCCGATTGTCAGAAGTGGGTAGGTATTTCCTGCCAACATGTCCCATTGATTACGCAACCTTTGATAATCTTCTGTCACCATTTGAGGCTCCTTAGATATATGGCAGCTGGTTTTCTTAATACTGCCCGAGCGATTACTGCACATGGCTGAATTTCAGGCCCACATATTGTGATATCAGATGCGCGGTGCGCCAGTGCTCCTTTAAAGGCTAAGTTGACTCTGCTTCTGACCTCTTTAATACTACTATTCTGCCGATAAGCCAAGAGATATCGTTGTAACGTCTGTGAAATATGGCCTGCCGTAAATTGCACAATAAATTTCTCAGCTCTAGTGACCGGTTCCTCCCACGTATTTTCATCAATGCATGGACTGGCGTGCCCAACTACCGACTTTCCAGGAAGAAACTTCCCTTTCTAACCAATTTGCGCGCCAACTCGGGCGGGGCACACGTGGGGCTGGTTAGGGTTTTGGGTTGGTACCCTCCCGACTATTGCAGTAGTCAGCATATTGTGTAGCAGTTTCTTCTAAGATCCTGGTATCTTAAAACATCTTGCTTGCTTACAAATCTCACCACTTTTCCCAATTGTCGGTTTTGCCATATTGCCCCTGGAACGACAGTTCTTTTCGGTTCATTCAGTTACACGCGATGAACGCTTTCGATGGTGTCTCACCCTCTGTTGCTAAATAAAATGGCATCCTTCTGTATTGTTGATCCATTGGTGCCGTGGTTTTCACCCTATCTGTCATTTGGAAAGCAGACGGTTTAAATAAATGGCTTGATGTTTGAACCCAGATTAGTTTCAAGCGGTGTGATCCAGGGCAGTGTTCTTGGTCCCCCTTTCATCCTGTTGTGCTTTAAGGATGTCTTCGATGTTATTCGAAACGGAAATCGTCTCTCTTCAAATACAATATCAAATTTGGGTATAACTTTCACCCTGAGGCTTTTGAGTCCACCATAAATAACAGCGCGAGAATTAACGTCACTCAACTCCTTGGCAAACAACTGAATGGTAAAACTCTCCGCTGAAAAAGCAGCATCGTTAGCTGCAAATTCGTCATACCCTCAAGTGAATTCAAGCTTGGAACCCAAACCTTCCCCTTTAATTGCCAAGTTCGCGACCTGGGCCGAAATTATTCCTGCACCTTAAACTTCTCGGAGCATGCTCTCGACAAGGGGCGAAAGCAAATAAATTAGTGGGGCTGTTATACAGAAATCTGAAGTTAAACGAAAGCAAACTACATCTTTGTAGGACCCACGTCATACCTATTCTGAATTATTGCTCTCTAGTCAGTTCTAACTTGAGGCAGTGCAACAGAGTGCCTATTGAATTCGTCCAGGGTGCATTTTCCAAGCAATTCATTGGATACTGTACAAGCCTAAATTACATGGAACGCTGTGAATCGCTGAAATTAAACCCCTTGTGGCTCCGATGCATAAGAGTAAACCTGGTACTCTTTAACAATATTATCACAGGGACAGTTGCGTCTCTGTACGTCGTGTTAGAAACAAACTCCCGTACTCCCTCCGAAAAGCGAATTCGAAAGACTTCGGTTAGAGTCAGCGTGCTGTTAGATATTCATCATTATGGAATTAACTCATCCAATAGCTGCGCATTCTGTTATCATTATCTATTGCATTTAAAAACAAATTGCTTAGAGTAGTTCCTGCACCCTTTCTCATTATTCTATACCACCCATATTCACCTGAGGATCGAGTATATGAAACTGGGTTGGGCTTCTGAAAAACGCATTGATGTCATCTTTCCGTTTATTGCAGAAAGGAAATTAAACCTCCCTACTCATATCATATAGGAATCAATCTAGTCTCTTCCACTTTAAGCAGAACTCCGCCACCAGCGCATGCTACTTATTCACGTGCAGTCCCACGCCAGATGCATCTCACCGTTCCTTGGTCTGAAAAAACGATGCCTATCGCTCAATAGTCTGACTTCAAATCCATAAACCTTGCCGTTCTAGCTGCGTGTAGGGTTGCCCACTCACAACTCTGTCTCACCCACTCGCCTAACTAATTCCGATACCGTCGCCAAAACGGTGTGGCAACCATAACCTGCAACCGTCTTCTAAAATAAAAACCATCCACCGCCATCCTCATCCTTACTTTTCACTAACTCTTTTCTGCAAGCAAATAACTCTGGCCCGTAGAAATCACCTTGTTTTTGACGAACCCAAATGATAACCTACAGACAAAATTAGGTCAGCATTTTGGATTCATCCATTCTCACTCCTGATGCTTTTCTCTGTCCAATTTAGACAATTTGGATCTCATACCATTTCCACAAACATAGTGTCCTACTTGGTTTCTTCTTTTCCAGTAGTGACGGTTTCAATTTACCGTACCCACTGCCCCGACCATTTCTTGTTTTTGAAATGCACGGCCTCCTAGAGTGGAGTATAATCCATGGTTTCTACACTGAATTTAGTCAGTTCCTAGTGCATCTGTCTTTGCAGCTCGTCCATTATTTATATCTGCAGCAGTTTTTCTCTGTCGGTCCTACCAAATACCGGTTCGTTCTCTTCGCTCATAGCGCAGACGATTCACACACAAGATTAACCAGCCCGTCTATTTAAAAATATATATACAAAAAATCTCGGATTGCTCAGCCACCATCGAATTATTTGGAATTGCACTGTGCGTTCTAGTAACTTACTTCTCTGAGCCGCTCGTAAGACTGATCTATTCCTAATCCGCGGCTGGTAGCTAGACCAGACCGCTGTTCATCTTCTTCCTCTCTTCCAGGCCGTGTAGTTTTGCTTGGATGGAAACACTTGCCCATGATCTGGCGATTATCTTACCCTGGAAATACGATGTCTCCCTTACCCACCCATATTATTTTGAATTCCTTCCTCCACACCAGGAGTACACCGGCGTTACCATAGTAGTGCACGGCACGGCCATATCCACCGCTTTGGCCGATGCACACCGGGCGGACAGCTCAGCTGCAGCAGTGTGCGGGTTCAGCTAGGTTGGCGGAATACATCTCCTGCGTTCACCCTCAAATGGTGATTTTCAGGTTGGGTGGTCAGCACTCGGTCAGCCCTACCTACTAGCACTGTTGTGGTAAACGGTACTGTAGCTACTACTTACACGTGCGCCTTTTTTACTGGCTTCCTCTTGCTCCTTCCTAAAATTCTTCTGCCAAAACCATACAAAACGGACTCACGAAGGAGAGTATTTGTATTGGCATCTGTTAATAACTGACGTTCACAATGCATCTTACCATGCGGAAGCAGCTGAGAATCATCATTTTTCATCAATCTCTATTCCGGCTTGCGGGATTTGGTAATGAACCAAATAGACCACCTGTTCTCTACACGAGTCCACCAGAAGTTGCCTCATTTGATTCCGGTTCTCGTTCTTCTTTTACAACCCCACCTTCATTTCTGGACCGACCTAAATTTCATGAAATCAAATTTGCTCAAGACAAACCTCACGGATTAGCCTTACGGTTACACAATTACCATCCTATGTTGCCGATTTCCTTGCTCAATGGACTGTTTTTGGATATTTTGCGTTTTATGCTGCCCCATATGGTATCCAGTCTGGTTTTCATTCATCTCCATTCCGTTACTACATCCACATTGATCCCCATCTCCGCCGTATAACTCTCCGTTTTCGAGGATCCCAGCCAACCGTCGGCGAGAGCCGTTGCCTTCCAGCCATATTCTGCGCCCGTGCTACTGACCTTTGTGGCATTCAAACGTAGTATTACTCGCAGTGTAGGACTGGTAATCAGCCACAAAAATTCTATGTGAATCATTATCTAGCTTTTAGTGAAAGTCTAAACCTCGTGCGGAGCAAGTCGCATTGTCTGTTATAATCTTGTTACCAAAAGCACATTGCATTACATGTCTGGTTTCTGTTTTCCGTGTCTGCACTGTGCCTTCTTTGCACAATTTTGATCTTCCCTTCCGCATGCCACCTGCAAAGCGAGAATTCTAAACTATTATTTTTAAAAAATGATTTCCAAGTACCGGTTCAGCACAGGAAAAGATTTCAAGGGGCGAAACACACAAGAATGAAATTTCCTAAATGAGGATTTCTCTGAACCGAAAGTGGTAATATGGGCGAAAGGATTCTTTTAGCTCCAGAGGGTACATTTGTCTCTAGGCGGAGACGTTTTGTTTCAGCGTCTTTGGGGTGCAATTAAAAGAAAACTAGCAAGGGTCGTCGGCAGCGGCTTCGTGGTTAGTTGCTGCTGACTCGCTGGATCTTAAAAAGCTTGTTTTTAATCACAAGTTAAAGGCCAGTCGTGGATCAAAGCATTCCACTCTCTGCGGAACTTAAAACCAGAGACACATGAGATCGACAGACAACCGTTATTGTTTCCATAATGCCCGTGACCTCGTCTTCGGCAATAGACTTAGCAAGTATGTGCAAACACAATTCCGGCTGAACGTGGCACGCTTATTAAACGGATTCATTTTTTCCACGCGCAAAGGTTGCACTGCGGTAATTTTATATAATGGCATGAGACTTGTGCCGAAAATGTGTATCGATGCGTATGCAGGCAAATTCTTTTGCATATGTACCCCAGCAGAAGCTATCAAGTTAGTGGCACGTCGTTAAACATCATAATGTTGGTTCAAAAGCAGAAAAGTTTAAGCTGTTTATTGGACAATATTCTATCCAGTTCATTCATTACTTCAGCTTTTGCATATGCCGACACATCAGCATAGCAAGAACAAAGTAACACTGGGAAACATTATGCGTGAAAGGCAGCAAATTAAGAAATCCGTAAGTAAGTATGACTTGTCGAACACCGATTTTGCTTTCCCACGGCAAGCTCTTGGGAACATTGTTATGTTTGGTGTTAGGGCTTAGTGAGAATATGCCACGGGGAGTGGGCTCTAACGGGAAAAATTGTCACGGCCAGAAAATTATGGCAACCTAGCAGTTTTCTTAGTCTGGGTCTAACGAAGGGATGGTCCACGGAAATGGTTACGACCTAGGGGCATAGTTGGGCCTTGTTCCTTGGCAAAGCCTTGAGGCACTAGTAGCGTTTTCCCGAGTTTTCTTATTATGAGGTTGAAACTGGTCTAACGTAGCTCACGTTCTTACTCCGTATGGACCCATGGGGCTTGCCAATTGGTATATTTTTAGAGGCAAGCGTCGTGGTTACTAGTGGGGACCACCTCCATAAACTCAATTTAAGTATGCACATGGCCAGTCTTTTACAAGCCAGAAGCCTTGAACTTAATTCAGACTGTCATTAAACAACAAGAGTGCTATCGGTTTTCTGTTGGCTTTTGCTAGTAGATACACCCAATGGCTTGTCCACATATTCACTCATTGAAAGACGTCCATTTCACTTCATCCCATCTCCCTGATCAAAAGCAGCCCCCGAGGAATGCTTTTCCGGTTTCACCTGATTATCGTATTTTTGTTACCGCAGTCTACCATTTCGTTGCCTTCTTCAGCGCTTCCTTTGTATTCTTGGTTTTTTGGCACATGTCCAGACCCACTTCGTGGGGGTATAATCCGTCACCGGTGCTCAATTACCTTCCGGAAGTGGCCAATAATTAATCTGCATTCATGTTACGCCGATGCATTTCCATCTCCAAATACTCAATACGTTTATAGGCTATAACAGCAGGTATTCGAGTAATCTAACGTTTGTGCCCATGACGAGAATACTTTATAGCACACGAAAGAAAGCGGAAAACTAGGCGATCAGTAGTCCTTACGCTCAGGGGCACGACAAATTTTAGATCAGATACTTGCTTTTCGTCTCTCACCAACGTGTTCTACCTCGCTACCAAAACATTATCTGTATAGAACCGAAGACCAGAGGCATTCAGGGTAAACTGGAGCCACTTGGAAATATTGTAGCTGGAGTGCTTTCCGCACCGGGCATCATGGAGCATAAAAAGCAATCCACCCCTTGGAGCCTTGGTGAGGTCGGCATTATTTGAATAACGCTGGTACCGGAATCCATAAACTCAAGGCAGTTGAGAGAAACCTTAGGTGATAAATATTTCTGACCGCTTGTCAATTGGGGCATTGAGGTTCCTCAATCTAAGTGCACGTAAAAAAATAACGTAGCATCTGCGCCTGGCCGTGCAAAAAATCGCAGCGCCACGATTTCCCCTTAATTCTACAGTTTATGGACAGTGAAGGAGGCTATCATCCGTGAATCCCACAAATAAGTCTTATATATCGAAGAACTTGACTCTTGCCACACGCGTGCTACCGTTTGACCTCAGCAGTACAGGCTGACCCCTTTCGGAGGCTACTGGTCAAACTACCGCACGTGGCATCACAGCTGGTTGCTTCTATCGGGTAAATTAGTGGTGCTACTTACGCCCTGTCCCCGGAAACCCAAGCAGCCCATCCCAAGCGTTCCTCCATTCTTCGTTGCCTCCAGCGGTTTCAACCTCGAGGAGAAATACTGTTAGCTTCTTGTCAAAATAAAGGTTAAAATCAACAAGTGCAGCACTTTTTGGATCCACTGTCGTTTCCGTCTCGCCCGAACCCCAGTCCACTAATATTCGAGTTCTCCAAAAGACTTGGTCAAACTAGTTTCTATTGTTTGGTTAAAATTGGATTTTCTGCGCGTTATCTTGAGTTTTCGTGCCAAAAATGCCCGAAGTCAAACTCAACCAAATCATTTTTATCCCATGGAAGTAAAGTTGAAGCTCATTCTCCCGAAACCTGTCCTAGACAGCCAATTCCAAAAACATTAATTGCCTACTCCAACCTCAAATATTTTATATCACCGTTGCTCTTGTCTTTCTCTACTCCGTCTCACTTTTAAACAAGTCTCCAGCCAAAAATGTACATTCATCGACCAGCAACTGGCCATGGCTACCCTTCGTCTCCCATAAAGAGAAATTTTGATACACATTCGACAAATGAGGCCATTTACACCATTTCTCGTTTCACTGACCGTCAGCCTCCTGCTGCGGCTAACTATTTTACATAATCACTTAGTATTTGGTCGGACAGTCAGCCTGCATTTACAACCCAGAAAGTCGCAACCAGGGGTGGACCCTCCTTTGTTATGGGCGGTTTTACTCACGCAGCGTCGTAGACCACAATTCCACCAGCCTTATTGGGTTGATAACATTACTCGGATTAACAGCCGAATTTCATTTCATATCGCCCTTATGAATTTCACCAAAACCGTTCGATCTGTCAAGTCCACTGTCAAGGCCTCTTCCTATTATGAACCTATAGCCTTCCTGGATACATTAGCTCGCATGTGACCGGATGCCTCCCTATCGCCCCATGCTTCACTATCAACTGTCCTCAGCCGTCACACGTCCTCACCGTCTATGGAGGCTGTGCACCCGAGAGTCAGTTTTGATATACTCAAACACGTCCCGCACCATCTCAGTCCTTCTCGTGGCCCTCACACTAGCGTTAGTCAAAATATCTGAAAATTCCGTCTCATGCAGTCGTTCGTAGAAACCCAGTGGAACTTTGCACTAGTGCATCCACATACCGAAGCCCAGGAGTCGAAGCAACCGAAGACGATGACATTATAGACCTATTATGACCAGAAAAATGCCGTGGGATTTCGGGGAAACAAAATCGACGGAGTTTATGAGTTGTCTTTCCTAGGGTCTCTTTTCTGTGATAGTTATAAACTTGCCTTCCCTGTTCTTGCAATCAAACGTCTACTGTTTTTGCAACCTACCAAAGATAAGTCCGTGTGATGTTTTTGCCGGAATCATGTCTTGGTGTGTTTCGATATACCTCGCTAATTTAAATAATACTGGCATGAAACATACACCAGTGTGCTTGTTACAGAACAAACATTGTAGGGCAACGATGCTTCCCTCGAAAATAATCTATTTTTCTCGGAAGCCACTTTGTCCTGTAGATAAGCTTGATTCTTGTAATGTAAATTTTTCCGTTGACTTTTCTTCAGTTGTGTTTGTTTTGTCAAGCACGGGGTTGTTACGTTTACGCTTCATCTGCTAGTTTTGTGCTCTCGCTTATACCTCATTAGCAATCCCTGTAATGTTTTAAGGTTTCAATCGCAAAACCCTTCCCATAGTGAGTGCCTCATAGGCAGTGTCACATTGTAGATTTCGCGTGTATTTCGTGAAGGGCGCTAAGCACGCATGCGTAGGGACCATGCTGTCACTTCCCATTAGTGCAGGTGCGGGGACGAAATACAACGCTTCGCGAAACTTTGTCCAACCTGTGCAATTGGGTGCGGACTAGTATTTACAAAACATTTCACATATTAATTTATTTCGTGCTAAACAACAATATTATAGTTCTTAAAGGATTAAATAATAAATCTGTCGTCACAAGATTAAACATCTGAGGGAATAACTCTACAACAAACTGAATAAGTTTTGATTTAAATGCATGCCAAATATTTGCAATAATAAATTCGTCAGTGGATCATAAAAATATAGTGATGATTAATGGCCAGGGAATGCAAGCTTCCTGGATTCACCTAGAATTCAGCTTTCGCAGACACTCACATTTTCAAGAGTCGTTTCATCGCCGCCCCCTCCTTAAATAAACCGGTGAAAAAAAAAAAAACTTTCCCCCTCCGTTTGTTTAGCATTTCGAACTTCCGATGGCGTTCAAACTCTTGAGTCAGAGCGTCCGTAGTGTTGTGAAAGCAGTCAATTACACATTCTCCTATTTCACCTGCATTTTGACAATCTGCTGAATTCTGAAATTCAGCAGAACTCCGGCTGGGTTTTCAACCATTCCATTTCGAGCGGGTGCCGTTGTCAACATGTGCAATTATTGAAATTGTGCGCAATCCTTATCTTGCAGACCTGGGGAACTCTCAGGTCCGATCTTTTGCTTATCAGCTCCTTCCAAGTCTGTTCTCGCCGTTCATTTCCCGTGCTACATTCCCGTCAAAAAGGAAGACCCCAATTATTGTTCCGGCACCAACTGATCAAAGGTTCTTCGGCATTGACCCTTGAGGAACTTTTTGGCTCCTATTAATCACACCCCATATTCTAACGCCGGTGCTTTATGGAATAGTTGTGTAAAAACACCGGTTTTTGTTTGTAAAACTCTCACTTACAACATATGTTATCAATATCCCCCAACACGGCTTCCTGAGGGGCCGATTTTGCTTCGTCTTGTCAGCTTGACTTATTGAACTCAGCAACCCAGAGTGCTGACTCCCATCGGTTTGATTATGCCTCCATTATAATTCGTTTGTCTATGTCATATAAGCCTTGGATTCCCTCCTTGTCCGGTACTCCGCCACTTCTAATCAAAATTAGAGCGTATGAAATAAGAAATTCGCTGTTATCATGGTTATTATTCCATCATTCTGACGGATTTCGGGTAGTCGATATCAATTGTTGATTTTCCCAGCCCTGCGCTGTTGACCGCAGGTTATTCGGGGTGGCGTCCATGGTCGTCTTCTACTCTTGCTAAATATTAATCATATCTTTAACGTTATTCGTCGTGGCAAACCGATCCCGTTTGCCGATGACATTGAAACAGTCTGCTCTCTGAAACCTAGTCCATCAAATTCCACTCTGGCACTTATCAACTAAGATATAAAGTCTCTTGATAACTGGGGTTCCAAACGGATTATGAAGTTCTTTGCTGACAAGAGTTTTTGAGTAACATAAATGCTACGCTCCCCCGGACTCTGTCTCCATAAACGGCGTGTCCGTTTGCGTATCACATCCGGCTGCGGATTTACGGTTAGAGTAATGCTACCCTTTAATCTTCCCTGAGCAAGCCAACCACCAAACTGCCGTAGGTAAAAACCGTATATGACTATTAAAGGGCA
>LUCM01002787.1:0-11142 GCA_008360955.1 Fasciolopsis buskii | reverse complement strand
CGATGATATCACATGGTGAATTATTTCATGCAAACATTCAATCTCCTACTACTGAAATGAGACGTATTATTTGTAAATCTCGACATGCCGATTGAACGAGTTATTTGAGTGCAGGGTTTCGAGAATCAGTCGCTCTCTTTCTGTTTTCCCAGCTGACTGCCTTTGCGTTATTGATGTTAACCTCATGACTTGTTTGTGCACAGTGGTTCCATATCTGCCAGTGTGGGTCAGCGCGTCGTAGGGCTAAGCACCGTTCGTGCAAGCGTGTGCGTAATTGTTTGCCTGCCTCACCGACATTATTTGTCACATCCGATGCACGGAATGGCATAAACTACACCTGATTGGTCGTGCTGGTCGACGCGATCTTTTCCGTTGAATAGAGTAGATCTCTGAAAGAAAACAACAGGCACTCTGAGATGGAAACCAACTCTATGACTAAAAACGCGAAAAGCGACCGGTTGACGATGGAACGAACACGACTGCATCCTGCGCAACAAAAATCACCGTCAAAATCTCAAAAACGCAGTTTATCCCATTGGAAAAACCACTCGGCTTTATGGTAGCAATTTAGACTGTGCAACCAGGACTAAAGACGAGAAACCGATTAGGAAAGCCCCGAGTGATTTTCATACGCAAGCGGAGTATAATTACAGGGGAGCAACCGTAATCCTACAATATACAGCCCACATAACTATGGAAGGACAGATAAAAGCCATCCGGAAAATGTCAATGACGGAGAACAACAGAGCCCAAGCAAAATAATAAGACTGGGTAGCAGCCTTCTTTCTCCTCATCGAAATACGCTTCTCTTCAAGAATATTCACAAATACTAAATTTATGTTCCAACATATCAAAAACGGATATACGTAAACCGCAGCGTCGGAAAACATAACACACGTTTATATGCTTGCACATATATAAACATACAAAGGGTAAAACAGATAATAATCTAAAACCGCAAAAACAAACAAAGCAGGCCAACAAATAAAGCATTTCGAATAACCGAGATACGTCCATCATACGATTTGGAAGTATAAATATGAATATTAGCATAATCTGTCAATAAGAATAACACTAGGAAAACACCAACGGTGCATAAAGCTGCTTGACCAAGTATATACCTCAATTCCCGACACTTTATGTTCTCCGTCGGAATCCGGTCCTTTCGAAAACCCTAATTCGGTCTCCGATACAGGCCGCATAGAAGACAGACGGCTGGGTATGGGCCACTCCATACCTTTACTTACCACCGGTATCTCACCAAGTGGTCTACGTTTCACAGCCGGCGGATGCGCATTAGTCGGTAAGCTGGGAACTGCAAATGATGCTTCTGATTCCAACGCAGGCTGGCCAATTCTCGCAGCGACTGGAACGGACTGAAGAATAATCAGAAAGACAAAACATGCCATGGAAAATAAAACCATGGTCCGATCTGAAACAAGAATCTAATCGGCAAGAAATCGTAGAAACGACAACTCACCGGTGAGTAAAACTTTAGCTGGAGGAAACTAGAAACCGTGTCGCTTATGGTTCCAACATAAAATAGTGATTTGGAAACAATACAACATAAGCATACAAAAGTCAAGGATCCATTGGCTGTGCAAGATTACGGTAATTGTGTTTATGAGATCACTTTGAAGGATGAGTGGGAGGAATACGTTGGACA
Source organism: Fasciolopsis buskii (assembly GCA_008360955.1). Classification (NCBI taxonomy): domain Eukaryota; kingdom Metazoa; phylum Platyhelminthes; class Trematoda; order Plagiorchiida; family Fasciolidae; genus Fasciolopsis; species Fasciolopsis buskii. The sequence goes on along the minus strand of LUCM01002787.1, from coordinate 9,476 downwards.
CCCATCTACACAGCTGAAGATCCGAATCTCCGATCATGAAAGAAAGGTTGTTCCAAAAGACAATCGACCTTAACCAGACTTGAGTGGGACTTAGCCACAGTGCCATATACTGCAGCTGATAGCATAGTATTGACCACAAAAACCCGACATATACTGAGTGCCTGTGCGCGGTACCTTTGACAATTATCGCCCGCTCTACATCCCCTAACCGAAACGACGGGGCGGATGGCACAAATGTATGAACGGCACCAACATCCTTTATGAATAGATATAAATCGTCAGTAGCATCTGGATGAGTGAACATATACCTGACGAGTGGCAAAAACCACGGAGGGAATTTTGTTCATCATTTAGAAACTGCTGACTATATATATATATTGAATAAATAAATGGAATATAGGGCCAAAACACGATAATAACAAGGGGTTTATGAAAAATGAATACCACTGCAAAAAACAACTCACCAGCCCCCGTGGAACACTAGGAAAGGTACAGTCTCCAGACAAGACTGAGGTATGAGACCCAGCAGGTTCTGATTCTTCTGAAGTAATGCGAAACTCGTTGGATTCGTTACTTTTAGACAGCACGCGCATTTGTAAATGTGTTGGTTCACGAGTCTGCGGGGCTTGTGAACGTCGCGGTGAAATGATGGCAGCGGCAAATGAAGAGACAACAGTTGTTACACGAGAGAGAACCGACGGTGAGGTGGTAGCTGAAGGGCTGCTTCTGCAACGCTCCGACGACTGTGAGCTTATATGTACACTTGAATTGGCGGTGTTTGTTTCGGTACGTGACTCATTTACTCCCAAAGATCTATGGTTACTACTTGAAGGATGAAGCCCTGTGAACAGAACGAAAAAGCAAACGGTGAAAGGGATTACAACACTCGCAATTACGAGCGATGTGGTTCACCTATATGTCAACGGATCTTGTTCAAGGTGTTAAAAAAATGACTATTTTGATAGTCTCAATCGAACGTGCCAGTCATGATGGTTAAAATGCCCCAGCAAGGTAAGGGGTGGGTGTTTGAGTCTCTGAATTGGTTATTCGTCTTGAACGCCTCTTGAAATGCTCTCAAACGACCAGCTTCTCAAACAGACTCTGGTGAGGAAGTCCTACGCACTGCCTTCTCGTGTGCTAGTCACCGAGAATTTCTAGCCCCATCCGAAGGGTGTACGAAACGAGCCACTAGTCACCGGTCTCTGGTGGGTTGCGTGACCCTCAGATCGCCTTTCTGCTTGTGAGTTGGGCCGTTCGGTAAAATACATGGGAAAGACTCCCTCTACCTTGTTTGGCCAACCGCGTAGTATCAAGACCATTGATCACCTTTGCGATCGGTTGAACAACAGATGAGAATAGAAGGGCATCCATATATGCGGGGAACTCTACATCGTTCATTCTTTATCATGATTCTGATAGTACTTGACCTGTGAAGAGATTTGCAAACAGTTGTTCTATGGCACATGGCCACTAAACAATCGCGTGGAGATTATCAGGTGTGGTAACTGACCATAAAACCACGAAGTACCAGTTATATGAGAAAAAAAACAGAAATGGAATAGAGAGGACAAATCTCAAAATGCGCAGCAGGTTCTCGAGAAATGGTAATCACATAGATGGAGAAAACTGGAATGCAAACCTGTACAATATGCGATCGTAAGTGTCCTTAGAGCCAGATGAATGACTGATCAGTCTCGATACAATATGAAAAAGGCGAAATTCACAGGGAATAAACATACATAATAAGGTGAAACAATACGGAAATTCAACGATTGTTAGCTAACATTTGAACTGTATACATACCGAGAAGACCTCTGGATAAGGAATCTGCTTGACTATTATTCGGTGACTTGAGTGGAGTCGCATTATGCGATGTACATGGAGGATCAGCTGAGGTGTTCCGCGCCCGTCCCAAACGGCTATAAATATCTGCAATAGCCTCAGTTGAATGTTGCGGATCCATCAACCGTACGATATAATCTTGATATCGTAATGCATTGCGTTTTAATTTGAGTAGATCTGATTTATCCTGGTTAAACACATATTAGGGACGGTGACAATAAACGATAGGAAAAATCACGCGGGAACTAGACCAGTTTGCTTTGTGATGCAAGGAAAAGCAATTTGAACACAGTGCAAATTAAGTCCGTTACTCGCTTTTGTCCATCTCTCAACAGAACTTGATAAAAATCATGTTCCACTGGCTGACACAAACGGCTTTGAGTGAAACAAAATTATTCCAGTCGTAGTGTGTCGTTTTGTGGCGAATTTATGCAAATGTATTAATAACATTAAACTTGGTTGTGATATGGTTCGGCATACCGTTTGCCTGGATTAGCAACTCAGATTATTTGTTCTACAACAATCACATCCACCAGTATCGGAATCCTGACGACAAACTGTTGCACGGTTTGTATAACGATCTTTCGTATTTTTTCCAAATACGGATAGGTTTCAATTCTGGTCAATTAGACTAAGCGCCTATAAAATGCATCTTAGGCTCACTCAGGTTAAGAGAATTCAACAATTTCGGACACAATTAAATTCGACGGTAACCAAATTGACAATTAAACCAGCAAGATTTCATGCGAAACAAACGGCATCAACGTCAACAAGAACCAGTACACGATTCGCTCCGAAAGCAAATGGAGTCATTGGAACATATGGAGGGTGCGGTACAGATTCCAGCTTCGCTGGGCAGGTCTAACGATACCGACCACTGAGCATAACATTCTGCGGGAGTTTAGCGAGTTGGTCCAGGGGACCAGTAAAGCTGTTGGTTTAATTGTTCAGTCCATCTTTCTAGGTGTCGATAAAGACTACCAGTAAGAGTCGTTCCGTCGGCCTCGCTGATGCTGGAGCTTTTTATATCACTAACACAAACTACTTAGAACGACTTTCAGGAGTTCCCTGGGACAACAGGCAATTTCATCTCGACAGTGCGTTTCGACTACCGATTTTCGCAATCTTTTCCTAGGCTCGCGATAAGCTCACATTTTAGGATACATGGGCTTTGTTAGCGGTTAAGTCTACTAGAACTGAACTGCGGGTATCCACAAATCGGAGGGAGTTTCGTGACACAGTGATTTGCTGACCTGGAAGTCATGCAGGAAACTGGCAGACACGGATGATTGCAGGGCCGATCTGACGACGGCTCTGGAATTTGATAAGCGTCGTAGACTCCGATAACAGCTCGAAGCTGGACGTTGTCATTGCAACGATAGAGTTGCGGAAATGGATAGCTTTTTCATTTGGGAAGCGAAACCCCACTCATCAGACGAAGTGTCAATGCGTTTGCAAAAGGCGTCCACCAACTTTAGATGTCTGAGGTCCCGGTGCGACATCTGCTAATCGATCAAACGTAGAGTTTACATTACGGCGACATGAACTATCCTACCATAAAACTGAGACCAAACGATGTGCTAAGGTTGCATGAATTGGAACACAGATGTGTTTGTATTAATGCCACAGTGTGGTGAGAGAACTGTGTTGCCAATGCCGATGTGAGATAAGAAATGGGGCACAGAAGCCGATCACTCGAACAGACGACGAACCTGAAGACATTAATGTTTAGCACAGGTTTTATACATGCCTGAAGACCGATTCTTCCTAATATACACCCCGTTCTGCGAAGCAGTTAATGGTTGGAAGATGGACCAAAGTGGTTATGGCTTAATGCCACAATTCGTGAACTCGAAATGTCTGTTTTTCATTACTCTTTTCATCTTATGAATTTCTGGTTTTTCTTTCATTGTAATTCAGTGCTGCTAATTAGTAACCGAAGAAGGCTGTGTTGAACTGGTGAACAATCCTAGAATAATACACACCACTGTTGAGGAACGACAATGTGGTTAGTCTGAGTCGAATACTGATAAGTCGAAGATCGGCGTTAAATGGGTCGACGTCACTTTTCATGACAAATCTGTTTCATTGAAATTACTTACTATCGGAACAATCTAAATGATGTGATTCGCTGGTGTCGCTTCGGTTGGTTAGGGCAACTAATCAGCTTTCCACGTGCCTTTTAGCATCTCTGAAATAACCAACCTGATCATTGCAACCCCAGTGGACCCAAGCTACAATTCTAGAATCTCATTGGCACACCTAAGTGGTGAAAAACACCGAACAGTGTCGTCCAACCGATTGGGTCGATGCCGCCTTTCAAATTGCGAAAAATTACCATCAGAAGAGAGCATCTGACGCACTTTGAGTAACTGGCGAGCAACGAAAACCGGCACGATGCCGCCTCGATTTGGGCAAGATATGGTTGTTCGGGGACGTTACACTGGCGAATCGGTGTCAGAGGACGCAGAGCTATCGGAAACAAAACATCGATCAATATCGGAAGTAGACTGATTCCGCGATGGTTACTGCAGTCATTGTTTACTAATCCCGAGATAACGGAATGTGCTTTTCGCAACAAATGTGACAAAGAAAGGAAGGAAGTTCTTTCGCCAAGGCCTCGCCACCTATTGTGAATGATATAATGTTAATAAAACAACGTTGTTGGTAGATGTAATGCGCCAACGTTTCGACTACCGCGGGTAGTCTTTCTCAAGGCAGATTTTACAATCTGAGGGAACGTTCACATGCCAACTGATGTTTAGTTGTCTGTGTTTGTGAGTGCATGTACTTTGAACTGTGGGTCGGGTGAGCGATTAGTTATTCTTCACGTCATGCGCCGCAGTGATAGCGCATCATTTTTGCATCCAAATGCTATTGCCGCAATTCTGGACTAAATGAAGACAATGTCTTGGACATTGGTAACAATCAAAGGCGGAAGCTCTCTAAAGCTTAATTATCTTCACGAGTCTGACGACAGTTCATTGATGATCTTTAGGATTCCAAAGATCGTTCCTCCAGTCATCTGGTTGTAAGACTTGCCTTGAGAAAGACTACCCACGGTAGTCGAAACGTTGGCGCATTACATCTACCAACAACGCTGTGTGATTAACCATTCACAATAAAAACTAATCGATTTTTCGATACACTCCATACGTCATTTGGCCTCGCCACTTAGTTTGAAAGGAACTGGGGAGGTTCACACGGACCGGACGATTCTCCGCTCTCTAGCAGTCAAATTCCCGAATCCACTTCAAATTCCGTAGGAGGTTCGAGTGGCACCCCTCACGTATTTGTGGCTGTTGACGTCAAGTTAACTATATAATCGAGCAGACAGCTAAGCTGGTCCATGAAGTATTCAGACCAATGGCCGTGTCTTTGCTGCTCGTCCAGAGCAGACCTTTCATTTCTATAACAGTTTTATTCAATTCAGTTCAATCATTAAATTCGCACCAATGTACCCTGATTGTAGTTGCCATCTCACAGTACCATCTACTCAGAAAAAGGAACGAGGAACAGAGAACATCGACTGCAAAATAGCAAACTGAGGAACTACCCAAAAGAATAAAAGCTTGGAATGCAAAAAGCCACCGACTGCGACATTAAACCATATCAAGTATTGTCACAAATCACCGCTGCGATGGACCTCGTGGATACCAACCCGGTAATCCAACTACAAGTACACGATCCAGCTTATTGGTTGTAATTTGAGTTTCACAAACGGAAGCTGGCCACTGGTTGATGTAAGCCATAAGTTTAAACAGTCTGACTGTTAACTGAAGTAGCTCCTAAATCCATTTCTTCGACCATCCTAAACCGCCAAGTTTCGCGGTCTTTCACGTTGCAGATGTCGTCATATTCAGCGCCTTAGTTTCAGAGCTGGAATTTCCTGTTTTATTAAACTAAACGACTCTCAGGTGGTCCAGTGCATTTGAGGGACGATGAACTTCTGAAAGCAGGCGAAATCTGATTCCCAGGTGCATTGCCGGTCTGATATGATCCCGATGTACTGGGCTCATCAATAAACTGTCGCCACCGACTCATGTGAACATAATTAAGCTTTAGAGCTTACGCCTATTGTTATTACCAATGTCCATGACCCTAGCCTCCTTTAGTGCAGAATTGTAGCACTAGCAATTGGATGCAAAAATGATGCAGATATAACAATATAAGAACAGAATTCAGTTGGCAATAACGACTAGTAACATAACGTCATTGAAACGGTTGTTGACTTATCGACGTTTTGGTTATCGCGGATATCCTTTTTCAAGTCTGGTTTACACACGAACGAAATTGGCGTGATGGCCTAGAACAATTGGATATTAAACATGATGCGTTCATATGTTCGTCTGTGTGTGCGTGTCTTTACATGTATTTATGTGGTGCTATGACGTGTAATGGGGTGTAGATCTCCGTTCCTACTGTCACCCATGTTGTTGATCTTGGGGTCAAGGAGGTGTTGTAACTCATTGGTCCTTTTACCCGTTAAAGCTTCCAGTGTCGTCCATATACCTGAAATCTCTGCGCCGTCGATCCGGTTGAGACGTGAGATGGACGGCAATTGTCAGACCCTCGGCGTAGTTGCGTTCGGTGTGTGCGAAATCCCCACCGGAGGACTCTGGTGTAATCACAGTCCATGGTGTGGCCTTCAGGTAAGCATGAGGGTTGACTGCAGAGTCGCGCTCTGGTTTTTTTAGGGTCCTTCGCTCCGGTGGCCCGTATTTCCGCTTCCGTTCCAAGATTTTGTTTTTTAACTGCCTGCATGTTTGTTTAGTAAACGTTGTCTCCGGAACAACATTCATACTTCTCTAGTTACGAAACTACCCGACAGTTCTGTGCGTTCTATGAAAGCTGATTTAATTGTCTCATGCGCATCACATNAAGTCTGGTTTACACACGAACGAAATTGGCGTGATGGCCTAGAACAATTGGATACTAAACATGATGCGTTCATATGTTCGTCTGTGTGTGCGTGTCTTTACATGTATTTATGTGGTGCTATGACGTGTAATGGGGTGTAGATCTCCGTTCCTACTGTCACCCATGTTGTTGATCTTGGGGTCAAGGAGGTGTTGTAACTCATTGGTCCTTTTACCCGTTAAAGCTTCCAGTGTCGTCCATATACCTGAAATCTCTGCGCCATCGATCCGGTTGAGACATGTAAGATTGGCGGCAATTGTCAGTCTTTTATAGAAGACAAAACCTGGATGATTGCTTGAATCATTTGTTCTCACCAAATCTCACTCCTGGAAGTTTCGTTAAAGACGGGTCAGGCAGATCTAATCTGTACAATCATGAATTCGTTGTTTATGTGATGCGCATGAGACAATTAAATCAGCTTTCATAGAACGCACAGAACTGTCGGGTAGTTTCGTAACTAGAGAAGTATGAATGTTGTTCCGGAGACAACGTTTACTAAACAAACATGCAGGCAGTTAAAAAACAAAATCTTGGAACGGAAGCGGAAATACGGGCCACCGGAGCGAAGGACCCTAAAAAAACCAGAGCGCAACTCTGCAGTCAACCCTCATGCTTACCTGAAGGCCACACCATGGACTGTGATTACACCAGAGTCCTCCGGTGGGGATTTCGCACACACCGAACGCAACTACGCCGAGGGTCTGACAATTGCCGTCCATCTCACGTCTCAACCGGATCGACGGCGCAGAGATTTCAGGTATATGGACGACACTGGAAGCTTTAACGGGTAAAAGGACCAATGAGTTACAACACCTCCTTGACCCCAAGATCAACAACATGGGTGACAGTAGGAACGGAGATCTACACCCCATTACACGTCATAGCACCACATAAATACATGTAAAGACACGCACACACAGACGAACATATGAACGCATCATGTTTAATATCCAATTGTTCTAGGCCATCACGCCAATTTCGTTCGTGTGTAAACCAGACTTAAAAAGGATATCCGCCATAACCGAAACGTTGGCAAGTCAACAACTATTTCGATCATGCTGCATTACTGATGAATAAAAGTTTGCATAAGGTCAACTGTACTAATTAGGTACACCCTACGGAACTTAAACACGCGCTAGAAGAAAAACAAGCATTTCATACAGACTTTGTTGCGCCAATTTGGTTCCTTGTGCGTGCATCAAAGGAACGTAGAAATCTCCTGGTAGAAGGTTATCATGGCTCAGGAAACAGAAAAAGACCTATTGATGCCTACAATCTTTTACAATGTTTTTTACAGTTACCTCTCCATATATATGCAATCAACGTGCAGAACAACCAAGAATGAAAAATTGGACTCTTGAACGATACATGTGCACGATACCTGTTGTGCCTGTTTTTCCAGTTGCGCAATGCGTTCAGTCAGTTCAGTATTTACAAGGCGCAAAGAAGACAGCTTCATCTCCGATTCCACTAACCGATTCTGGGTCTGATCTCGATCCGCCATCAATTGCTGCTTCAATGCCTCCTTGGCGGAAATAAACAGATTAAGGAATAAGGAGGACGAAATCACGGGCACACGTATACAATTGCGGTCAAAGAAAGGAAATAATTGGGTGGTACTCCAGAAGTCGATTTAGATGAAAACACATTATTGACTAGTCACTAGATCATGAACAGAAATATATATTTCGAAGTGGACTAAGACAGGGTTGTGTCATCGGAATGGCAGTTTGCACGACACAGGATAATCCTTTATGTAAACTCCGGGTGACAGCTATGCACAAGGGAGCTCAGTGGTAGAGCATCTTCCCGGCAGGCGGAACGTCGCTCTGGCATCGATTTAAGGGTATGTAGTGCGTAAGTGGATTTCCTATTTCATTTTTATTCAAAGGGATGATCATGTGATCACTATCGGCTTCAGTTTTAGAAAGTATATTATTGACAAAATTAAAAGGTAGGACATCCTCGCAGAAAATTTGAAAAGACCAGCCTAGTCGAAGAGCAGACATGATGTTCGCAAAGGTGAACCAACAACTCAAATAGAAGAGGCAACGAATAACTAAAGAGTGAGAGCAAAAGATGTTGAAGAGCAAGACAGAAGAGAAAAGCATTTCAGATACAAGAACACGCGGACTGACACAGCCATATTACCAAAAGGATCCGACCCCGTAGTATAAATGCACACGTACGAACCAGTCCAACTTTTATTCCAGGTGCGATTCCATTCACTACATATTATTCAAAACCCGGAAAACAAGAAACCATCCATAGCATTCAGGACGAACAGCATTTTCGCGCTAGTGCCCTCGCCTGCCATCACTGCTTCGTGCAAGCTAGAAACAAATATTCGTCAATTATATAGAGGGCCAGAAAAAGCTTTGCCGCCTCATTCGTTAACGGCTAATAAAAAGTTTGATTTCTTCCTAAAAGAGCCTTCGGTCTTTTTCCATTCCCTGATTCCTCTGGTGATCCCCTCTGTAAACTACATGAGAAAGCCGCGGCTTCCGCTTCCGCTTTCATCTAATCCAATTATCCAACAAACCAGGCTTCGTCCTCTCCCATTGTTCCTCTATCTCAATCGCATAGTAGCACTAGGAAGATCCTCCAAGGACTGAGTTCTCCGAACGTTTGCAAACCACCCGGTCCGGACGCCATCCTTAAAATGTGTGACCCCGAGTTAAATCAACTTTTACATCATCTCTTCTGTTTGTCTC
>LUCM01002786.1:32302-46108 GCA_008360955.1 Fasciolopsis buskii | reverse complement strand
CAAGGCAGCGGGGAATAGCTGAGTGGAAGCCCATTTACTTGGATCAATTAGTCTTTCACTCGTTTTTCCGATTGAGCTGCCAACTCAGATCAACCCCTGACCAGAGAGTCAACAGGACAACTTCTTCAGGCCTGTACCCATTGATCTTCCAGGCATGATTGGATCTTCGGCTTGAGATAAGACATCCTGTATAGCTCGTTGGATCATGGAGGCACGCAAGCCGTCACACCACGTCAAGGTATAGTCGTTGTGTCATATTTTATCAATAAGAAAATCAACGAGTATACGGTAGTGTAGATGGTGTTGTGAAGTAGCAACCAAAACCGGAACACGTGCACGTTGTTGTAAAAATTAAACTGAAGTGAAAGCTTTGTCAGATAAGACTTGGAACTATTTGCGGACGCATTCAGGGGGAACCCCGGGTAGCCTGCCATCGGCGCCTATTCCCACCTGTTTGCGCGTAGTATGATCTTAACACACTGGAGTAGTGTCCCGGGGTCTTGTCTCTTTTCGGTGCCACAAAATAATTGTTATCCACAAAGTAGATGGCTCCCCAAAAGCACGACCGATCGCCGTCTTTTTCACCATGGTGTACGTTGCTATAGAGAAAAATGCATATAAAAGGCTAACCTACAGGGCTAGGGAGAAAAGACAGCGCAATAGACGATACACAAAATGCATAGTCATTCTGATTCCACCGAAAGTTGCACTTGATCACTTCACTTTGCTGGCTTGTCGAAGAGGACAAGCCAAATTCATAGATGTCCCTGATCTCAGCTTCCTATGGTTGACGGTTAACACAAGGTTCTTTTGTTGAATGCCGTACACCATACAAGGACCAGGTTGATTAATGGCTTCGAAAACCGTGTCCAGTCAGATTTTTGCTGGTCTTCTTCAACGCCAGCATGCGAATGGACAGAGTATCAGGAGAATGCTAATTAGGACTTGGTCAGGTCTTTTTATCTTTCACTTCCTTTATTAATGAGACAACAACAATCATGAAGGGGGCCGCGGCCGGCAGAGAACTGCCAAGTGGTGAAGTTGACCGGTGGTGGTAGGATTCGAACCCGCGACCTTCACGTTCAAAACCACGGTCTTATCCGTTTGGCCACCGCCGGCCACGTCCAAGCCACCGTAGTCACACGAGTTGTATGCGCGCTGAAAAGAGAGCGATCTAACAACGATTCTCAGTCGTTTCGTCGGAGGTTCTTTCAAGTCAACTTACACCAGTGATCAGAAACCTCTACTTATCTGATCTTGTTGACCAGATTTCACAACCATACAGTAGAACTAGTCGGACTACTGCAGTAAAACAGTTTGGTTGTACTACTTATCTCATTCCAACGCCGCGGGGTGTTGCACGGTTGTACGATCCTGATAGTTACTAAGGTCCTAACTTCGATACTGCTGCGTCGTCTGACACCGGTTCGCGAGAGTAACTTCCGCCAACAGCAAGCCGGATTTCTTCCAGGTGACGGTTGCATCTAGATTTTCGCCCTTCGTTAGCTATTTGAAACGCGCCATGCACCATCATCCGACAATCAAGGTATTTCTGGACTTGAAAGGCCCCTTAAACTCACTCGAATGAATGGCGCTATTCAGTGCTCCTCATCGCAAGCATATGCCATTAAAGTTCGTTTACCTGGGAACATTGTATTCGCATATATATGACCGTGTAAAGGTCTTCGGGAACCATGTATTTAACTGGCAGATAGGGAGAAGCTGTGTGACCTAGATTATGCAGATGACCTTATGTACTGGTCTAAATACAGAGAAAATGTGCAACGTACACTAGACAGATTCGTGATGACCGTAACTCCTTTCGCACTTTCAAAGTGTAAAGTACAGTTCCAAAACTGGACGACAGCAGCACCGAACTTGATACTTGTTAGAGAGGAACTAACGACTGTCGACCGTTCAAGTTAACTCATTGGTTGCGTAACGAAGACTGGTACCTCATTAGCAGAAGGCTCGAGGACTGTGCCGTAAACTGAAACACTTGGGACGCCGACCTAATATTTCGCTGAAGTTGTGTGTAATGTCCTACAGTATGTCCAGTTCTGTTGTATGGTTGCGTGATGAAGATGTTCGTCCCTTGGGAATATTCAACCACCGCTGTTTGCGTAGTATCGCTGGTATTTGATAGAGTGAAAAGTGTGCATGTTAGAATTCATATATTACTGACGGGGTCGGAGACTATTCGACCAGGACGTATCCAGTTTATTAGTAGCAAAATTCGTTGGTTGAGTCACACGTTGCGTACGGCGAACAATCATCTGCCATACCGTAGCTTACCTCATTTCTCCCATTGTTTGGAAGCCACGTGGATGTCAACAGATAACGTGGGATGGGGAAAGGTACAGTTACTTTAGGTAAAAGAGATGTTACATGTCTTCGAGGTTTGGGCCCAAAAGATTCCTCTACTAATTGACTGGAGACATTCAAGAACACGTCAGCAAACAATAGCGATAGTGTTGTCATTTTCTGTTGAATCAGAATTATCGACAAACGTGCACTTGTACAGTTAGGCCATGTTTGAAACGGAGAAAAAGCAAGACGTCTGCCTTATTTTGTACTAGATATCTTCGATCGATTCTATCTCGACCGTTATCGTCCATTCCCACTAGACACGTCCAGCGTGCACTGATTGTTCAGGTCGTCAATTAGTGATCAATGCGGTATCATCACAGCTGTGTTGTGGAAAATCAATTTCCACTACCCTTACAGAATGAATTCGGTGTATTGACTACTACGGTATTCATCACCCCCCTCATAGGTCCACTCCTTATCCGTGCATATTGTTTTTTATTGCAGCGTGTAACTCGGTGATGGAGGCAGCGGTTAGCGGTGCTTGACCTGTTGCTCAAAACTTAACGATTATGAATGTGATGGGAAACGCCGTTCGGGCAGCGCCAATGCATTGTTTCACCTTATTCGTTTGTTAGGATGACGGAGCCAAGACATTTGAAATCTGGGACAACCTGTGCTATCTGGCCACTTAATTGTAGGCTTCGTTTGGCGTGACTATCTGGTATAAAGATTATTTTGGTTTTGGCTATGTCGCTCCCAAGGCTAATCTCTGATACCTATTCGTTAGCCTGTTTGAAGGCTTGACAAGTGGTCAGGTCCTCCCCATTAAACACTAAGTAGTCCCCAAATCCAGGTGCGTAACAGCAGTTTGTGGAAACTTAGACAATCTGGTAGCCATCCATTGCATAACCCAGTGGTCAGCAAGGTTGAAAACACTAGACATAACGGGCGTCCTTGTTGAACTCCAGACTTCAGTTCGAACAGGCACAACTCTTCATCGTAGGCTCGAGTAGATGCTCTATCCTAAGGAGCTGTGTTCAAGGGCGGAATTCGGCGAAACTGATGATATTACGATCGCGATTAATGTTGCTATTCGCATGGGGGGTAGTGCGGTAAGAAAGAGAACAGATGAGGATGGCATCATTGGTAAAAAAAAAGTGGATTGGATTGGATTAGATATACCGGATGGATGGTCGTTAGTAAGTAAAAATAGAGGGTGAGTCGAGTAACGAACCTTGGGGGACAAGCATTTACGAGGAAAGACTGAGATAGAATTCCGTCAACTCGGACGGAGATGTTTCGCTTGCTGAGGAAACTGGATGTCCATTGGGTGAAAATTAGAAAGTACCCGAGCGGAAAGTTTCCGCTCCAACCCTCGTGTCCAAAGCCGCCAATTGCCTTGGAAATATAAAGCGAGGCCAGTTATATTTCCCCATGGTTATCTAGCGCAGCCTATCAGGAGTGAGATGAGAGTCAGCAGATCCCCAATGAAACGACGTTGTCGGAATCCCTGTTGGTGATCGTTCAATATTCCTTCGCATTCGATAAACGATTACGGTTGATCGGAGATAATGGTTTTTAGCATCTTAGAAGTGACATGTTAGAGAAGTCGGGCAGTAGTTGTTCGGGTCAGCTGGATGGCCGGATTTGGAGATGGGAAAAATTTCGCCATGTGTCCATCGGTTTTGGAAAGATATAACGATAGAGGGAAATGCAGAAAGACGGCGTAAGGGAAGAGCCAATTCGAGGGCGGCTGGTGTGGGGCCGAGGAGTGGAATCCCATTTAGATAGGGTGATTTACTCACGCCGAGAGAGCATAGCACTTGGTGGATGTTGATACTAATGTGGGATGTAAAATGGTTGTTAGTGAAAACACGTAGACGAAAAAGTGGAGTAACTGAGTAACGTGGAATTGAGGTCAAATTGGGGAGCAAAAATATCCGCGTTATCGTGTGGTTCGCAAACAGGATCAACTGAGATATTGCCGATGGGTGGAAAATTGGAGGGATATAAACTTCTGATGACTTCAGCAAGGGATCGATATATCCGACAACTAATGGTGGATAGTGTTAAACGTTCCAGTTTAAAGCCGACGAAGCGTTTTTTGACGCTCTTTGGTCAGCGAGCATTTGTTCCTAGTTTGTACAAAGTACTGGCGTGGGTGTGCGAGAGGCGGCAGCGACGAAATGCCGGTCGTTTCCAACGAACAAGATTGCTTGTGTGGTTGAACTTCTCGGAAGCTTCTGCGTTGCCGGATTTGAGGAAGTGCGAAGTGGGAAGATTCATCCCTTGACGAATAACGTTAGTGAAATTGGAACCGGACAAGTTGTCATCAAAAGGGAAACGACAATCATTCCAAGGATAAGATAACAGGAAGTCGCGAAAATCATCCTAGTTCGTTAAATTGTAGCGCCAAACTGTATCTTAAGTAAGATGGAGGGTTGTTGTGACTAAGATTGATGATGAGTGGAACAGCAAGGGTTCGATGAACCAAGAGGGTAAGAATGACGATACCTGAGTAGAGAGAAAGGACAAACATAAGGATAAGAACGAGGGTATGAGAACGGTCGCCGGACCGATGGGGAGCGGCTGGAAAGGACAATTTGTTGAGATAATTTCTTGATAGTTTGCGGTAGTAGGAGATTTGAAATGAATTTGCAAATGGTTCGTCACATAGTTTTAAGGACCAACATACCACTGAAAATCGTGGAAGCCCCATACAGCTGAATCACTCCTTAGGAATCAGCAAGAATATATATCCATCTTACCGAAACTGGAACGCGTTTGTGCCTTCGCTTCCTACAGAGGAGTTCATCCTCACCTAGGAGTCGTTCATCTGTGAAGTTTAAAGATATGTGATTGGCAAGATCCAGTGACGGACATTGGCGCTATATCATTTAGTGTTGACGCTCGATAAACCGTTGAAAATCCGGTTGGCTAGCGCATTGACTAAGGCGTTCGACTCAGTTGTTCGTTCGGGTTCGCGTCCCAGTTCCGGCGCGGTGGATAGGAGCTGCTAATGGTCTCCAACAAGGACGAAGCAAATGTAGAGTGCTTCCATAAGTTTTAATGGCAATTGGTGGTTTTGCAAGTGCGTAGAGTGAGAATGAGAACGACAGCAAGTTTGGTTCTGTAATCTCATGGTTTATTTGAAGGAGAGCTGGCATTCGTAACCTTGAGACTTAAGATGGCGAACCACAATGCCTCGCCGGGATTGTGCATGAAACCTCGTTGAAGAGTCCACAGATAAACTAAAACTGACTCGTTGATAATTCCTTGTCATTTAGGTTGGTCCAACCTAAGGAACGATGACAGAATGTCACCACCATAGACACTAATTATAAGTATTATCAGGATGAGTGGACAAAGAGCTATCAATTGATCACAATCTAATTCTGTGTACTCTTCAGCGAAGAGCTTCCACACACTCCTGACGATACAATTTAGATTCCGATAAAACATCAATTCGGAGTTTACAAGTATAAGGATATCTGGACAGGAGTGTACCGGATAAGAATACCTAACGAGCGGCAATTACTGCGGAACCGGTCGTGTACTTCCGGGAGAATTTTGTTCGCTTATTCTGATACCAATTACAAATTACGTATGTGTCTATATTGAAGGAAAAATTTTATATATGCTTAGCTGTTCACAGGTCTCACGCCATCGGAACCATGGGAAAAACGAAAAAATGTGAGGAAAAGCGAACAAAAAAAGATGCTTGTGAGGAATTCGACGTACGTTAGCTGTTCCAGACTCCTCTGGTTCGTCGGTTATTTATCCGCGTCCGTAGTTCTTTTGTGGGCTGCTGTGCCATTTGGTTACCCAGTCCAAAGTAGGCCTGTTTTCCAAGGGTTGTTGTACTTTGTTTCACTCATTGTTCTTTATTTTATGCATAGCGTTTTATCGTTTTGCGATATAACGAATACATTTTCTCTCCGTCCACTCGGTTACTGCAGGTTGTTCTTGATTTGCACTCGTGTTGTCGTCAACTAGTGTAATTCGGTAGACTAGGTATCCCATTTACTCTCGCGAGGAATTGGGACCTAACATCCACGGCGACCGTTGAAGTGGCCTCAGGAACTGAAAACTACTACGGTGCTCACTTGTATAGGTGGCTGGGTTTAAACCCTTTCCGGACATTTTGATTTGCTGTGAATTATCTCTTATATTTACCCTAGTATTTACAACTCGTTGTTTTGTCTGTTCGGTTCGCCACAGAGTGCACCCTTACTTGTTACGCAGACAAGCACGATCTCCAGAGCAACAGCTTTATTCCAAACCAGCCGTCCATCAGTTGGCCGATTCATCCGCCTCTTGTAAACCCAGCCGGGACAATGGAATGCGACAAATGACGATGGCCTTGTTTAGCTGGGGGCTACAATGGTCAGGACAGTGCCGTCAGCGGAGCTTTGTGGTATTTTTGGATGCAAAACCCACTACGCCTTGGAATAGCCGGTTATATTTAGATACCGTCCGTCGCTCTAGAACAGTCAGCAACTGACTGAGTTGGGAATAGTGGCAGTTAGTAAAAAATGACAGATATCAAGAATTTTTACACAGTTAAGATCAATGATAAAATACCTGGAGTCAACACCAAAATAAGTGTTGATAAATGCCGTCACTTGGGTCCGTTATAGGGAGTTTGCCTGTTCCCAAAAATCAGCTTCGGAAGTTAATTACTGATTGTTCTAAATCGACAGGTGGCATCAAAATACAACCGATTACTCTGGGAGTTTAGGGATCACCAGTTTTTTTGAAAGGTCATAAACAATAGATGGATTAGTAGACAAAGGGATCTTGACACCAGTAAAACCACCTGTTTGGACCACGCCCATTACCACAGCACTGGCGAAGAACGAATTTGCGTTGTCCAACGGGCTTCGATTAGCAGCTCCCTTAAGCAAGCAAGCTGCCCAACACTGAAACCCAAGGATGTCCGCTATCAGTTTCACTAGTCTAGGTTCTCAAAGCTCGATCTTGGATATGCGGTTTTATCAAATACCTCTTGACTAGAAGTCCTGAGAGTCAATAACTATCAATATTGACCTGTTTCAACACATTTTTTGCCCTTTGGTCTTAATGTTCCCCTTGCGATTCTTCACAATGCATTGATGCTGTTATTTCATCAAAGAATTACACGATGAGTGTCTTAGTTTATTGCTTGGGTAATTTCATGATCATAATTTTTGCTGTTAACCCTGATAAATGTGTATCGTCAAACCAAAACTTCACATGCCTAGACTATTTGATAGATGAGTATGGTTTTCAGTCTGAACCTAATCGCTTTTCGACTTCACCCCATGAGCCGTCACCCAAATCTCTGGATAAACCACGTTCTTTGGTGGGTTTTCTTCATTACTACTCACAATTCTTCCCGTATTTTTCTACCACAGCACAACCCCTTTTGACCTTCATGGAAAGTATTCGCTTGGTTTCACGCACACAAACATGCTGACACTTCTTTCTACCAATGGTATCTTACACGCTTTTCTACCAAAACTGAAATTAACAGTCTCGACTACATAAGTGTTTGTCTGATTCTCACTTCACTACCGTGACAGATCGCGGGGCGCTAAGGTTCGTCTGCAATCCCCTCACTTTTCTGACGAAAATTTCTGTAGTGATGGTTCAATGCTGAGCATACTCCTATGATATATATTATCAAAGCGTAGAATCAACTCTCCACACAAATTGTCTCGAAATGGCGTCTCTGAGAAAACTAGTTCTGACGGCTGTTTAACTCGATCGGCAACCTATGGTTAATCTATTGGATTTAATTCGTGAAGCTAGAAAATACTAAAACACTACTCTGTTCTGTGTTTGTAGCGGTTGGAAGACAGATTTCCCTGTATGTTACAAACAGGAGAATGATATTTCTACAACCCTTGGTGAAGTGTTACGTTCCAGCGATCGCACTTGGAGATCTACTTTCTGGTCATCTTAGTATGGAGAAAGTAAAGCCCTTAGCACGATTAACATCCTAGTGGTCCGAACTCAGCAGCAGTCTATGGCAGATTGTCAAACGTTGCAAAGAATGCTCACACAAAATTCACTCTCTCTCAACCGTCTAAATAAACTCTTCGACCTGTAGCATGAGGCCTGCAGCTAGTTCATGCTGACTACCATGGACCTTTTTAGAATAAATATTACGCTTTGGTTGCAATTGACTTCTAATCCATAAAGTCAGCGGTTTATTTCACTACGTTACCTAACTCAGATTTCACAATTGCTATACTTCGCAAGATCTCTAGTCGTGAGGATCACGGATGATGCATGCCATTTCACTCGTTGCAATCGATAGGTTTTCACCATGTGTTAACACCGCCACCGCTTAGCTGAAAAGTTAATACATACACTGAAAAGCGCCACAAATTCAATCAATGCTTCCACATCTGATAAATTCGATCGACAGATTGACAAATTCCCAATGAAATATCGTAATTCGGCATACGCAAATACTTGGAGCATTCCACGAAAGTTAGATAAAAACCGCACATTTCGAGCCAATTTACTGTAGCTACAGTCTTCTGTGGTCATCGTCAAGCCAACTAACTGAATCAACTGGATGAAAGACGGTCAAACTTTTGATCTCACCGACGGTTTATCGCACCGTAAACATGTTGGCCAAATTATTTGTATTACTAGTTTCATTTTTTTGTGTCGTCGCTGATCTTGATGTTTCTGAGTTTTCTCTACACATCAATGGCCCCAACGAAGAATCTGCGCCGACAGAACCTATTCAAAAATCCAAATAGCTTTCGAACAAAGGCGCCTTGATTACAAAAACCCGAGACGTTATTCAGGGTGGAGCGGCTGTAATAACAGTGTACTGTTGTGCAGATGAACTGACGGTCGATCTAAACAACGTTCATATGTACAGATAGACGCACACAGGGACACCGCACGCGCGCTCATTGCTTACACCCATGGATATAACATCGGATTGTCTAGATCTTTGTCACATGACAATTGATTCACATTTATCGATCGATATCTGTAAGCATCCATTCAGCTTGACCGTCAAACGACCTGCTCAGTGAACTGTTATTCTGTGCCCCTAGTCACGGGACTATAACAGTTATCTGTCAAGGGGAAATGGTGTATCAACCCGAATTGATCAGCATTTTACCGTATCACCAACAGCCATTTTGGAGTAACAGGAATATCAGACAAAATTGATAGAATGATTAGTAGCATATCTCACTTCCGGGGTATGTTGCGAGCAAATGTCATCGATTTTTCACAAAGTTGAAATGAACTTAAGCTACCAGTGTACTGGAATTTAATTACGACGCAGAAAATGGTATCAGTTTCACATGATAGTACAAGCCACACGAAGTCGTTTTTCCAGTAGATTATATGAGCTTTCCCTCGGTAATGTTTGACCCAGCCAACAAAGTCGACTGAGGTTGACGCGCTATGATGGAGCAGTCTCTGAACCGATCTCCTATGCTAGATTTCCAATCTGCACATTGTTCATTTCATCCCGTCCTGGCAATACCGACTAACATCAGTAATCAAAAAACTAACCGACGAATCTCTTCAATATAAAAACTCCTTGTCTCGCAACCATACAACTGAGGCACAGTACACCGTTGTTCAGTGTGAGAAAAATATCAGGTCAGCACCACAAATGCTTCAGTATAGCGTGCGCCATTCGAAACTTGAGTGCATGCGTGCTCACTTCTGTTGCCGAACTGCCATACTTTGTCACTTAGTTGCAGAGGTAAGAGGAAGGGGCAACGATTTACGTCCAGTCGCGTAAGACCACTTTGCACCTTGAGGGCGCAAAACATGTTAGATGGAGCTAGAACTTCCACTACTCGGGCTAATGTTCGTTGCACATATTTTCACCATCTACCAATCCGACGACTGCATAGTGGAGACCTAAATACTTATCCACTATCTCAAAAAGAATGGCAAAATGGGACACCTTTGCCGAACACCGCTGGCCGCTTTGTATAAACAACTTCTCCCAATCATCGCGGCACAAAGAGGTAAGTGTTTTTGTCGGTGCTTATCCATCCAGTTTGAAAAAACAAGGAAAGTTCGTCGGAACCGGCCACTTTCCCCTCTTTGGTAGTCGAATGTTTAATTCTACTTTCACTCTTGTTGGGAGGTTAAGAGACATCTCCCAAGGACTGGCAGCTGTGGTCGTTGGGCTAACTACTTTGGCATGCGGTCAGCTAAATTACTGCTTGAAATGATCAGCCCAACGGTCTAGTCTTTGGCGTCTATCACCAATAGGCTCTCCATTTCTATTTCATACGATTTCACTAGCCGAAATTCGCCGCCCACGGGTGTCGCGTATAATCCTAAACAGTCTTTGACCGTTACCTGAAGCATCTGTTACATCCATTTCTTCTATCAATTTTCAAGGTCATTCTCAAGGCTCATCGTCATTTGGCGCTGCAGCTGTCGTCGCATTTTAATCACTTTTCTGTTAGAAAGTTGGCGTTTTTGTTCCACCAGAGTCAACAATTTTTGTGAGATCCAGTGCCTCCGATGGACATTGTATTTAGGACCACAGGCGAAACCTGCTGCCAAATGCATCATCTGCTTGATTTGATTCCAACGCTCATTTACGTTGCTGCTCTTCAGGGTTCTCAACTCGTCGGACAATTTTTGTTCATAGCTGGCGCAAACAGCTGTATCAGACAGACGTTCGACGGCCAAACGGGTTTGCGGCCTGCGTCGATGTTCATCGAGTTGCAGAAAAGATCGCGTTGAAAAGAGCGCATGACCCTATTCGACATATGTGGAACAGTACGATCTACAGTTCTGGACAGAACCGCGCCCGCGGTCCATCTGACCCAGACTACCCGTCGAGTTAGTGTCATGTCGCTGTACGACACGAACTGTGTAGAAAATTTGTGCTAGACAGGAATAAACAATTTTCTGTACAAAATTGGCAAGCCTGTCCTCGTTATCCTTTCGCTGATCAGGGGCGGCACAAAGTTTATCAATGTGAGAAAATAATTGTCAGTGGAGCTCATCATGCTGGTTAGCGCGGCACGTTGAGCGCTTCCCCAAAATAGTCCTAATCGGTGATTGTAACGATTTTTAAGAATGGTATTAGCAGGTTTTAGAATAGGATGTTCGGATCTCCAACCTCTTTCTGGAGCTGATGGAGGCTCGGGCCACCCTGTAGTCCCCTGGCGCTACCTTACTGAAAGGTTCGGTCAAAGAAACTCATTTCTTGTTTACATTCCCTGCATAAAAATGGCCACGTTTGAATTCGTGTCTATGATATTCCCCTTGCCTGGTTCACCACAAGACGTGGTGTTCGTCAGTATTGTCGGCTGTCACTCTTTCTTTTCAACTTTATAAATTATTTGACTGTGAAAATTGCCCTGTACTCATGTGACAGAAGGGACATAGATATTTTCCCGGATAGATTTGCATTTGTTTACCCATTCTATAAAATAAAAGATTGTCTGGCTTAGAGCAGTCGGAATGATTTATACTTCTGAGTGTAGACCCAGGTATGTTTGAAATATTTCTCGACCGTCTAAATGATAGTGCTACCACATCTGGAGTGCGTTTCACGCCTATGGAGTGTAAAATGGTGCTGCAAAATAGGGTTGGTTTGAAGCTAAACCTTGTTCTCATGGGGCAGTATTTGGGTTGAAGTGGATGTTTTGCTATTTGGCCAGTTACATCTCACCAGGTAAGGGTTTATTTCGTCAAAGTACATACAGAAAGCCTCGAATGGGGTTTGCCAGTTTGATGCATCTCTGGAGCTGGGACGAAATCCGATTATCGACCAAATGTGTTCACGGCGGCGTTAAGTCTGGTTTTGGTGAATTGCTCAGAAACACGCCGTTGAGCACAGAGGATGTGAGATGTCTCTCGGTATTTGGGCGCTTACGTTACGACTACATGTTTTTACTAGAATATAATGAGAAATTGTAAGAGTAATTCAGGGGTTAGGTGTACATTAGGACTCACCCTGTGGGAGCGCTGGATCCAAATAGGAATTATACACACTCGGAGATTGACTCGCTGGATATGCGATGTTCCCCGAAAGGGGTATCGATTGAAAAGTAGGTGCTTGTGGTTAGTCCATGACCTAGCGAAAGGCGTGAGAACATAAGCCAGTGGAATATCCCGAGTAGGTCAAAATAGACTGCCGGGATTGGGTCCTTGGGGTGGTTTAAGGTACCAAGTGACCAACTATCGCAGTCCGTGTGGCTCTTCCATGCAAGATGTTTTCTTTTCTGGTTAATGTTCTTTTTTAAATCCAACTTGTTCATTCGCTCCCTGGCGGAACGGACGGAACATCAAAGTAACAGGATACTATGGCCAGAATAATGGTTGTCAAATCGAGCTGAACTGACTTGCTCTCTACTATCCGTACTTCAGTGACAGATCAGGTTGAGACTTGACTGGCGACTACGCCCCTGCAACCCGGAGTGACGTAGAACCACGTAAGATTCCACTGAGTCTGGTGTACCACCAAAGATATGGTGTAAAATAAGCAATGAGTTTTGAAAGTTAAATTTTTCGTTCGCTATGGACATGTGAATTTCGAACCTCCAAGTCCATGCTTGATCGTAGTTAGCAGCTCAGTCGGAAAAACGAGTGAAAGAATAATTGATCCAAGTAGACGGCCTTCCACTCAGCCACGCCCTGCTGTCTTGCGGTCAGGTTCTTGTCAGAACCAAAGGCTTTGGTTGAGAACCCTAATCGTTCTTCGGCTTAGCGACTGGACTCCCATGCACTACCAGTCCATCATCCCCTATGATGTACACGCCTAAAAATAATTCCATACTGCATCGGTCGTCGCGCAGGATAATCAGGACCGCGCTGCCCATTGCATCGAGCGTTGATGGGGTGGGTAGTGATAAGTAGTATGCTACTGCTCAGAGTTCCCTCTCTTTTATTCAACCTGTCTCTTCTGTCTTCAACCCAATCTGCTTGCCTCTCCTGCCTACCCATAATATCTCCATTTATAACACGCCCGATACTGGCAACGGTTTATTGTCAGGTAGTGTAGAAGGTGGTTTTTAATCTGCTAGTTCACAATTTTTTCAAGCCTTGTCAGCCTCTGAATCTCGATTCTTTCAATGTGCGCAATTTAATGCAGGCTGGCCAACAGGTGTGTTTGACTCTGACAGTGGACTCACTTTCGATTGATGTCTGCTGCGTGAGTGGTGAAACGCGAATTCAGGATTCGAGTAGAGTAATTCAACTAACTGCGCCAAACGTCTCGTCAAAATATTTTCTTCTCACTTCAGGAGACGAAGCAGCTCAAGCTATGGGTCAACGCGGTGTAGGAATAGTCTTGAGTGAGAAGGCTGAAACGGCCCTTTTAGACTGGATCCCAGTCAACAGTCGCTCGTGTACCATGAGACTGCAGGGATCATTCGGCGTCCGAAAGGATAGTAGTGCTAAGCGTAGTTTATTTGTTACCTCGGCATACGCTCCAACAGACTGCCGCACTGATATGGAGAAAGACGAGTTTTACGATAACCTCGTCACGCTTGTTCG
>LUCM01002786.1:0-29821 GCA_008360955.1 Fasciolopsis buskii | reverse complement strand
TGTTTCGTGTGTTCGCTGCAGCAGCATCTTATCTTTTCCCGCCTGTGTAGGTCCATTCCCTGTTTCCCTTGGATATTCACTCTTTTTATAGAAAGTTGTTACTTTGGAGAAAAAGCAACGATCGGTGAGGTTTGCCTTGCTGTTTAACGCTGAACGATCATGATGATGATGACTTATGACATCCCTATTACACTAACGTCCGAATCACGTGAACCAATGGAAACTAGTGAGCATCGATGATTAGTTGTGTACATGAGTATAAACTTGGCACGTTTTGGAATTGTACACTTCAAACTACTGCCTTACCCGTTTGCTTTCCAGCGCCACTAGTTAACAAACTAGAAATCACGCAGCCATGACAAATTGGTGAAACTGATTAGATATCGTTGTTCACATTTCACATATCCGTCGTGGGTTTCTCCACCACTGGTATGTGAGTTAACCGCCCTACAATCGCTATAGGCGTGAAATTTCCTAATTTGTTTGCTTTGAATTATCACTTGTGGTCACGGGAAATCGAAGGAGTTTCCCTTATCAATGGAGTTTTCACTCAGTCTCTCGTGTAGTCGTATATCGTGGGATGCACTTCCTCTTTTTTGCCGGAGAGGCTTGTAACATAATCGTGACAGTCTTTCCGAAAACCCATATGTAAACACTGGGAATGTCGCTATCAGCCGATCAAGAGGGCAAGAACAGCTTGATTAGACCCGTACGACAAAGGGTCTAGCTTTTATGGCACGCGAAACAGCGATCAGGATCCTACAAATTAAATGATTCAAGCCTTCAACATCTGTGGATGAAGCACCTTCCGCCATCAACCGGAGAAATTCTCCTATCCTTTAAATCCGATGGTCCCCGTTGAACAACTGGCTGAGACTACCGACAGAATACTTCAGACTAATCAGTAGGCTGTGGCAGTTGCGCCGCAATCTACCACATATGTGTCGTATCGCCGACCTAAAACACTAACTGATATCTCAGGTTGCTGACGGATTTCAGCAAATTTGAAGAAGTCATTCGTCATCATATCCTCAATTGTACAAGTAATCACGTTCCCTAAATCAATATCAGTTCCACCCCGTTGATGCAGTCCTGCACATTTCAAAGGCAGTCTACCCCGTCAATGATTCACCTGCCATCAACCCCTCTCACACAGACTGTTTATTCTATAGTTTGACCGATCAACTTCAATTAGATTTCTGGTCGATGCTGAAGCTCCGGTTTCTATCCTCCTCATTCTACAGGATGAACGAGATCTTCGCTCGAATCGTACATTACAAGCAGCTAACGGCTACCCCATCAAACATTGGGCCAGAAATTATTCGCGGTTGACCTTGGTTCGAAACGATAATTCACTTGGATATTTGCCGTTGTCAAGGTAAAGCAATCTATGGGTGCTGATTTTTCTCCCCACACACACCTTTCATCTCGCGGTAGATGTAAAAGAGTAGCTCCTGACTAGTCAGCATCAATTCGATTAGAGCATAGGGCAAAGACAACGGCATTTGTTCAGTTTGAACTGGCCCTATCTCGCTTGTTTCATTGCCATTTTCGAAACTTTTGATGAATTTCTAACAGTCACACAACCAAACATATCTTTCACACTAGTCGAACACAACATTCAGCACCAAATGTAATCAAAATTCTCTTCCTGACAGCTTGTTCTCATAGGTTTTTGCCAGAGGAACGTTGTGTTCCCAGGTCCGAATTCTAGAACACGTTGTAATTTGGGAGTATCAGGGCGAAAAACAATCCTAAGCCTCCGTTCACTACACACGGTCCACAAACCAACCGGCAGTTGTCATGCTCTAAAGCAACATCACCCACATGGGTCGTGATCTGATCACCCACATACACGATTCTTCGTAACAGCCAATGCTGCCAGCTCCTCTCTAGTGTTGATCTCGCCCGACCTTATTACCACGTTTCGGCCGTTCCTAAACACATACCCAGGTAGTTATCACCATCCCATTCTGTCTGTTCTAATTTGCACATGTTCCCTTTGGTCTGGGGAACGGTGCTCAAATCTTCCTAACATTCAGCAATTCGTACTCTCGTGGTTTAAATCTTATTCAGCTTTACACAGCAACAAGATAAATGCCTCGTCTCCACGCAAACGCTGACGTTTTGCACGTTTTTCTGCATATAGTTGCACTCAGTTAACGCTCTTCATATCCCAAGACTTGGACAAACTGGTCTCAGTCTCACATGCAGATCAGCCAGATTACCGGGGAGAATCGATTTTTTGACTATTTTAAGCCAGTTGACATCTGCCAAGATTTCGCGTTTACGTTCAGCCAAGGTACGCTGCGTAGGTGGCATTGTTGGTACTCCGTTTAGGACTGATTCGTCAGCACATTTGTGCGAAGGAAAACCTAGACCGGCGATGATAAGACCATTGTCCCCGTTCGGAACTGATGAGTTTAGAGGGGAAAAAATTTGGTAAGTGAATGAACTGTGAAAAACGCATGCATCCACGGCCTCCGTTGTTGTCGTTATACCGAAAGCCGGTGAGCAGTGCGAGAAGCTGAATTTAGGACTTCGCGTACAATGGAGTTACACATCTTAGCCAGGGAGTAAACAATAAAGGAAAACTTACAGAAGAGAAGACAGATTACTTATCAAAGCTGGTAAGTATGAACCTGCGAGCTAACGACGCGCGTCACCTAGAACGCCGGCGAGTTAAGCTCTCATCGAGAGTCGCCCAAGTCCCCGGATATGAATCCACTTGGAAACACGTGGGACATTTTTAATAGGAGGATGCTGATGGAAACCTTCAAAGAAGGACAGAATAGACCACCAAAAATTGGGACCAACTCAGAGATGCACATGTTAGGGCTGATGGGTGACACACCGTCTGGATTGGGTGTTTTGCAAAAAGTTCAAAGAACGCAGTGCTTTGAGGTTAGCCGTAGCGCTGATACAACGAAGAAAAAGAAGAGCGGTGGAGGAGGAAGAATCAAGAAGTACAAAATTAATCCGTAAAGTGTAACTGGAAGCAAATTGAGGAACGAAAACCTCAGCTCTCCCGTATGGTCTACAAACAAGAACACCAGAAGAACTAGAGATAGGAAACTGAAATTACGGGGAACTGCTTTACCAAAGGTTCGGCTAGTAAGCACTCGACTTTGTAATGGATGGAGCGTTCTTTGGTTCTTGTTCCCACCTTGTATGAAGCAGTGGTGGGAAGTGGGGATGAATGAGCGATAAAGAGCCGAACTTTTCAAGCGTGCAATAAGATAGCATTCATGATTGAACGACTCGAGGATTCCATTTTGCCGGGTTCGGATTAGGGCGCAATGAAAATACTCATCCCTTGAAGAACAACTTCGGTGAAGTTGGAAATAGGCAAGAAAAAATCGGAAGTGAAACAACAGCCAATCCAATATAAGCAGCCAAGAAGTCGCGAAAACAGTCCCATTTGGCTAAAGTGCTGAGGGCTGTGACAGATAAGGCTGATGAAAAGTATAAAGTGGCCCAGTGAATGAAGAAAAGAAGGAAAATATTTGATCACAAAGAAGGGACGGATGTGAGGATAAGATCGAAAACATGATCAAGGTCGTCGGATCGATCGGCTTTAATCCAGGGAAGTAAATTAGCTGAGATACATTGGAGACCATAGCGAGTTGTTTTGTTTTGCACTACATTATCAAACAGAACGCTTTTCTCGCCACTCACCGTTATGAACACTAAAATCTCCCAAGATGTTAGCCTGACATTTGAAATCTGTAACAAGTAAGTATTCAATAGCTGATGATAAAAAATCAAAGAATGGAGGAGTTGCCGCTGCTGGGGAGAGGTAAACAAGACAACGGTAGTGACTGAAGAAAGGGGTCAAAGTTTCACCCATGGGCTGAAATTCGCAACTGAAAAACTTAGGACTTATTCATCGGTAACTGACCAATGCACAAAAGCACGGACATCCTCTTCGGGAGGAAAAGAGGACTTGAAAGATTAGAAGGGACACTGGGAGAGGTGGTGCCTGCTGAGGAGACTTCAGTTTCAGTAAAAAAACAGAGCAAAAGGAGACGAATGGAGCAACTGGTGAACAAAACCAATGTTCCATTTCAATCCGCGAATATTAACGCGAGTGATGAGTTTTTGATCGATTTTCAATCGGGTAAAGTGAGAAAAAGGGCGCAAGCGAGCCTGATTGTGTAATGTCTTGGTTCGTGTGACCAAAAACCGGCAATCCTCTCGCCGTTTAACTTCTCCATTTGGTAGACCTCTGCTGGTTACGATACCCTTCCTGAAACTGATGTACATTACCGTTTCGTTAATAAAGGACGTGAAAATATCTAAGTCACATTGACGAAATATGGGAGGTCCCAGTGGACTGAGCGTGACAGTATACCAGACGATAACAGAGACGTCTCTGAAGGTAATGGATGCTGACCCATCATATCCACCGCACTTGTTAAATGTCAACAGGCCTGAGGCGACATCGCGCTGATTATGCCGATCGATAAGATGGGTGAAAACATTGCATGAGAAAGTCAACAATAACTATGGGTCAAATTTGCCAGCATAAGAATGGATCGGTGAGTATTGGACTTAGAAAACCAGTAAAAAACAAGTTGGTTTCGAGTAATGAACGAATGCTTGTGTGGGCCCAATTCGGCATGTTTCACTAGAGCTAAAGGCGGCCAGTGATAGTGTTCCGGTTATAGAACCGATCGCCTATTGACCAGCCAAAACCAAAGTAGACGTTTCTTCCGTTCCCAGTGTTACGAAACGCCACTTGCTGCATGCGATGGTGAGAAATTTGCAAACGCTGGATTCCTTTGGACCACAATACAATTCTAGAGGGCAAAATCTCGAATAAAACGTTCAGTTTCGTGCCAGTCATAGACGTATCAAATAAATCTTCACCTTCCGACAGGTTTTAAAACGCCATTGTGTTTAAGACTTTTGAGTCAAAGGCCGTCGTTAGGATTTCCAAAGGAAAACCGTTCCTGTTGCGTGGGCAACCCCGAAACGTCGATCGCCCGAAATATTCCAGTACCCTTTATATATGAGGACCTGTTTGATTTCTGTTCTTCGTTTATAGCGGATTACAGGAGGTGATACGAAAAACTGCGGCATGATGGTTCCACCGGATGACAGCATTAGTAGAACAAGAAGAAGTAGTTTGGATGCATTCCTTAAACCTAAGTATTCACTTCCCTTGACTGCTTTCAACATTTTCACGCTTAACCGTATGGGGCAACATGCTGCTCTAACTAGAACTCTTGAAACTCTCAAAATAGACGTATATTGTGTCTCCGGAACGCACATACAGGATGCCACTTAGGTGATCATTCTTTGTAAACCATATACAAACTCATTCACTCTTCGCGCGTCAGATGATCCGGCACTTGGTCACGCTGACTTTGGGATATCTCTAAACATGTGATCGGAGCGTGCGTTGTTAAGTTGTATCCCAATCAACAGTCTTTTGTATTCAGTTCGGTTGACCCGTTCTATACGTGTAAATGAAAATCCACAAAAGTGTCGTTTGTTCGTCGTGCCCACTAATTCCAGCACCCCTGAGACCCTAGGACGAGTTCTACAGGGAGCTATCTCGAGTACTCCGAATTTTGCGTTCAACGAGCACTGTGGTCGTTGCTGGTGATTTTAATTGCCAACTTGAGTACTTCGCGGAGATAGACCAACGCATCGGTGACCAATTTCCTGCCCCACCCGGTCGCACCAACAAGAAAGGTCGTTTCATTCAAGTTTGTTATGACCACACTGACTGTTTCTGGCACACCAGTTTTTGCCTTAAAAAGTAACATCGGGTCACCTGGAGCCCTCCTTCGCCCCCACACCGTTCGACTCAGATTGACCACATTACCATCGGTGACCGGTGGCGTGGATCAGTCTAAGATTGCCGATTATTCTGGTCCATACCTGTGGATTCAGATCATGCTTTAATCTGTGCTCGCTTTTGTTTGCACCCAGTCTGTGATCACACCAACACGAGAACCATATGTTCTGCACAGCTGATTGTCATTGATGATAATCACCACCTTCACTTCCAGTTAGAGTTTCAATACAGTT
This sequence comes from Fasciolopsis buskii, assembly GCA_008360955.1. Lineage (NCBI taxonomy): Eukaryota > Metazoa > Platyhelminthes > Trematoda > Plagiorchiida > Fasciolidae > Fasciolopsis > Fasciolopsis buskii. The sequence goes on along the minus strand of LUCM01002786.1, from coordinate 23,779 downwards.
GTCGTCTCCACTAAACTCCCAGGATCCGACCAAGACTGGGAGAATAAAGAAATCCTGTACTCGGCGGCAACGGGCAGCCAGGACTCAAGACTATGTATACCTTGCGAACGGTGGATATGCTAGACTTCAGTTGCACTGTTCGATGCTCGCAGATGCTACCACCATTCCCCTCCCTCACTCGCCGGATGCCGCATACAAACAGATGTGCAAATCCCTGAAACGTCAATTGATCCGGCGTTTGAGAAATGACCGCGAGCAGCGGTGGATATGGAACTGGAAAAGGCTATAACCAGCGGCAACAACTGCAACGATTACATGCAGACCAGAAATATATACATATAAAGAAATGGGTATACATTATTTCTTAAATTCGTTAATGCGGAATACGGGGAGGAGTATTACACATCTTTCGACAGATAAAGGCCGTGAAACCGCCTTCTCAGCGACGCATAGCTGAAGAGCGGGTGCCTCGAAAATATTATAACGATAAACTTGAATTACTCTATCACTGATGTCAATACACAGCCAACTTTTGTAGGGAAAATGACCCCAAGGGGTTTGATTTCACTCCGAAAACCAATCTTTTTCAAAGAAAAAAACAAACTAATCCATACATATATATTTATTTATTTATTTATAATATACCATTTGAAAAACAAACACGGAGTCCACAATTAGAATGTCTCAGAGCGGGACAAACAAGAGAGAAAAATAACAGACCGTAACAAACCAAATGCTTTTCTGCTTTCACCGTATACATTTTGTGAATTGTGGCCTTTTGGGGATTGCTTCTAAGGTTGGCAAGTTCTACAGACAGGCCAGACAGCATTCGCGCTACTAGCTTCAGTTCGAAGTCATCTCTCAAGGTCCCCAACCAACAACGATTTTCAACTTTGGCCTCCAAGCACGAAGGCGGGAAGCGCCAACCGAGTCCAAAGCCGAAGCTGACTTCTTCATACCTCGACGCAAAATCAACCTGATTGCCACGTCGCATATTACAGCCTTGCCCACCACGTGCAAAAGGCGCACGAAAAGGGAGATGATGGGGAGGCCTACGCAACACGTTTCCAAGCCACCGAAGGCGACGTAGGGCGGTTATCTCAGTCAGCGTACAACTATCTGCACCCAACAGACGACAACGCACCTTGTCGTTGCTCACCGAATGCTCCCACATGTTTCGGGTAGTGCTTCAGATATATCGGTTGTCTAAAACAGAAAGTCGTCGACCACCCTCAACGCCAATAGGCCAGATCTTGCAACAGTAAAGGAGAACACTACGAACCTTGAGAGAAAGCCGGATATCATAGGGGTGCCACAAGTGTCGTAAATTCACGAAAGCTGCTCTGGTTTTCGCAATTCGTGATGAGACCTGCTTCTCAACACCTCGGCCAGGTGTGATCAGACCCCGGAGTTGCTTGAAGCTATGGATTGCTTCTATCCGATCATCACAAAGTTTGAGTATAGGCACAGGCTGCTACCAATCTTGAAGAGGTACCCTAGATTTTGAATGTGCAAAACACATACCATATCCGAATACCTTAATCGCCAATCGGTCTAACGCGCGTTGAATTGCCCTTGCATTATCACTCAGCAAGGCGATATCATCGGTATACTCTAAGTCAAAACCTCTGTTCCCTGGGAGGAGTTCAACTCCACCGACTAAAAGACCAGACAAGGCGTTCTGCGGAGTATCCTCTATGAAAAAGTTGAAAAGAAATGGGGATGTGAGGCAGCCCTACCGTACACCACTGAAAACGACAAAGGTTGGCGAAAGGTGGCCATAAGTCCTAACCCGACCTGAGGTGTGACGCTACAACTCTTTGAGGGCCGACACTTACCTCGCAGATACTCCATTTCTCAATAAACAGTGACATAGTGCAAACCTGTTAACGGAATGAAAGGCTGTTCGAATGTCCAAGAATACGATGGTCGTTGAGGTTTGGAAAGTAAAAAGGTGCTCCAGCAGCTGTTGGGGAGTGGAAAAATTGATCAAAGCATCCAAGATCGCGAAACACGGCCTGTTCCGCACGAGTTTGCCCTTCATGCGTGTTATTCAACCCGGGAATAATGACGGACGAAGGCAGTTGTGGCAATATTGTGATTGGGCTAGTACCCTTGTGATACGCGGAGTCACTGGGGAAGCTCTTTGTGAAGATGGAGACAACAATTGGCCCTCTGACATAGAAGCTGACTTTCTTGGAGTGATTAAAATGTTGACGGTACAGTGATTCTTTCTTAGAACCGTTGGCTGTCTGGCTGGACAGTACATTTTAGGGCCACTTTGGACGTCCCATTTGTGCTTCCAAGTGAACCAGTCCAGGTGGATAGCGGCCTTCCTTCGGAAATGGAGGTGGGTATCTTCAAAGACATAAGGCAGCTGGACCAGATGGATTTTTCCATCGTTCTTCAATGATGGTAGTGAAGAGTTAACAGAACTTATGTAACCGATTTAGGGAAGGACAGAAATTCCTAAGGACTGGCGTAAATTGTTGTTTGTACCGATTTACAAGAAAAATGACCATTGTGTGAAAAACAGGAGGAATTAACTTGGTAATCATTGCATCCAGCTTGCTCGCGGGCATTATCCTCCGCCGATTATCCAGTGGTCGCAAAATGTGTATGCTTGATAACCCAGTATGTTTCCGTTCCGGTCGAGGTTGTGCTAACCAAATCTTCACTTTGAGACAAATCTTAGAGCATAGGTACGTTTTTTTGTAAACCCATGATTTACGTATTTTGATTTGAAAGCGGCGTCTGATTCAGTCGACCATGCGGTGGATTGGCGCTACCTGGGACTGGAGGGTGTGCTAAAGCAATTGATTTTCCTTCATCCAGTCTCTGTATTCCTACAATGGTATCCCAGTTCGTGCCCACGGTGATCATTCACCCGAGTTAGCAATCTTCACTTTTGCTTGTAAATACAAGGACCGAGCAACGTAAAAGGCACATCGAAAATTTGATGGGTTTATTGTGAGTGACATAATGTTAGTTACACAGCGTTGGTGGTAGATGTAATTCGACGACCATGGGTAGTCTTTCTCAAGGCACGTTTTACAATCAAATAACTGGTACAGACAACCTAACATCCGTTGGCATGTGGACGTTCCCTCAGTTGTTTGATCGTAAACTTTCTTTGAGAAAAACTACCCGTGGTAGTCGAAAGTTTGGCGAATCACATCCACCACCAACGCTGTTTTATTAACATGACTTCATTCACACCGCATTTTTGTTCTTCCGTATTGACCCTTTGAATCTTTTCCCATCAATTTTATTTTTGAAGTGATTGTGGGAATAGCCCCATCCTCATGTGAAAACAGTGGCATTGATATCTGCTCAAACAGGAAACCGTCTGACTCAGAACATGCGGAGGTTGTTACGCTACCCAAGATTTTCTCTGGTCTCTCCCAAAGTTTACTCAGGTTTGGTTTGCGTTTCTTACCTTCGAAGTCTAACATGTTGTAGCAAGACTGGATTGGATAGAAACCGAACTTTACTGTTACGGGGGAACGATTGAGTAAGGTGGATAGATCTAGTCATTGTCTAGTTACATCCCATCCGATGTCTTCGTGAATGCAGAAGGCCTAATAGGCATTCAATAATCTGAGACATCAGTGGCGCCGGCAAGTCCTTCTGTTATCAGTCAAATGCCGCGTAGCGTAACTTCCGTGAGGTCGGCACTGCTCTACAGTTTCGGAACCGGTTTCGTTGGGAGCCTATGTGCAAAGATTTTAGGCGTTTGAACACCATTGTCCTCGTCATACTGGTAGAACACAGTGACAGAATTTTCTCCATTAATCAGGTTAGGCGTAAGTTACTGGGTCTTAAGGCTCAACGTTCAAAAAAGGCATTGAGTACAAGTTAATTTGGTTGACGTCACTTTTACTCATGTCCGCGGAACGGCTGCCCCATTGTACGCTATTCCCCGAGACAGGTAATGATTGGAAGATGTTTCAGGGTGGTCAGTTAATGTCATAGGAAAAAGTATGAAAACTTCAACCAACGAACTGGTCCATGTAGATGCAGTTAGACTTCCGAGTTTGGGTCCGTGGGATCCCCCCAGCCTAGGGTTGGAGTCTGGGCGATACCGCTCAATGCCGCATCAGTGGCATTCTTGGGTTCGAAACCTTTTACATAATTCTTCAATTGGTTATTTTGCAGTCGGTTTATTTTCTATTTGATTAGATTGTGTTGTGAGGTAGCAACCACAACTAGAACACATTGTTGCAAGGTTAATGGTTGTACAAAATGAAACGTTTTGATTTCCCTAAGCCAACGTGGATCTACGAGTCTATCGGTAAGATTAGGCTGTATTTGTTTCATAGTTCAAGCGAAACAGTACTCATTGCCGTGACTGGTCACTGCCTAAAGAAGTAAGCGGTATTTACACACGTAGCTATGTCATATCATGGTAATGGGTTAAGGTAAAGTCTGACAGTACACGCGCGTTTCTTCTCATTTTGGGGCCTCTTTACAACAGACATAGATCTTCTTGATATGCGACGATTACTCCGAGTGATGTCGTCATTCATTGATTGCAGTCTGTGTCGCATTTCCATCTGACACAATTTTCTGACAATGTTTTAGTACTTTTTGTCCTCACATACTCACGCATAAATCCCTAAATGTAGTACAAAAAAAGGCGGAGCGACTGTGGAGTTGTCTTGTGAGAATCATTATCGTATTGCACATTGTTGCCAAAGTCTGTGCTCGACTGTCGGCACACGGTGAGCGTGACATTTTATTCCTCCATATGAATCATGTGTTCAAATATTTGAACTGCTTGAGCCGTAATCACATGACCACTTGAGACGGGGTGCCGTATTGACAATGATAAATGAGGTGTTTTGGGCTTTCGGAGGTATGTGTTTGCAGTAAAAATTAACCACGTACGTAGCACATTCTGCAAGTTTTTTTTTCATGGTTGTTTTTCCAATCACTACTGCCTCCTCGATAGATCTTTGATACCGGGAGCATTTTGCAGTTCGACGATGACGATGCACATACCATATCACGCGCAGTCACGTGTTCGTGTTCGATCCGGTAAGATCGTGGACCAAGAGTGAAAGGGATGCAATTGATGCATGGAATGTTTTTATTTTAGCTGGCATGATTAAATCAATGGAATTGGAAACAATTAGAATTACTGCCAATTATTCCGAAATTGTTGAATATTTCGGGTAATTTTCTATTAGGTACGCAGGTCAAATCAAACGTGAACATAAAAATAAAATCTAAAAATCACTGATGGCTGATGAAACCCAAGGCAAAGTGCACAGCACAACATGGTGGGCATATAAAGCGAGACAGGCTTTACACTAACCTGCATTTGAACCAATCAAAGTTATCCATTCAATGTGCGCCCCAGTTATCAGCCATGTGTTCCGGTACATAACCAATCCTATATATGTGGCTGATCCATTCTACCGCGATTCTGCTTGTTTTGTTTTGACTCTTCCGTCACATGTGGCATAGAGTATGTGCGCGTGAGTCACCTCTGCATCATTTGACAGCATTGGACAAGGTTATGCACACTGCCGAGTTCCCCGTACGTTTAGTCGCGTCTGCACATCGTTGGCAAGGCGTTGGTGACGAGCTGATTATTTAGTAGCCAGGACCTGGGTTGGATTAAGCACCCGTTTTCGAACAATGTTATACATCAGGTGTGAAGTGTGTGATCCATTTATGTGAGTTCATAATTTGGTACGAAATTCGACGTAAACTTTTATTTCAGCCTGATAACTGTGTGTTTATTTCACCCAAATCATGGCGGATATATACAGCCCCAGGCGATTCAACGGTGGTCAAAGACTGTCGGAGGACGAATTTAACCCAATGCTTGCCTGTGTGCATTTTACGCCTATAGAATTGGTGCATTTTGTCTGCCAGGCAAGCAGTTTATTTCTGTGCAAGTTTGTACGTTCACTCTGGTTTGATTCTAACCATTTTGGTAACTGGTGGTACTTAGTTCAACTACACATTTTTACTAAGAAAATCCAATTCTGTCGATAAATTGCGACTCGTCCTTTCTCCTTCAATTAACCGAAACATTTGGGCCAATTCAATCAACTAAATAGATGATCCGATGCGGCACAGATTTAAGGTTACTTGTAATCAGTCAGAATTGTCCGGGTTTAGAATGCCAAATGCCTGAAAGCCAAGACAACCACAAATGATATGTAATCTTTCAATGAAATTGTGATCTTTATTATACATATATATATATATTTGTATACAATTTCTCTATATTTCTTTGCGTGCATTTTCGCCGCCCTGCGAATCTGTGAAATACGAAAGGATTATTTCGCACAGAGGTCTTTTACGCCACTCCCTCTACAGGTATCATTGGTGCAGTGCACTTCGACCGAGCCCAAATGGAACTCGAATTCGACCTGGGTGAACGATTGTGCGTGGTAATTGCTTATTAGATCTATCTCCAAGCAAACTCTCATTTGCTAGCTATTGACATGTGAACAAAGCTAGATGCGATGTTCTTCTCCAACTTCCTTTTAGTGAGCAGCAATCCATCACCCGAACGATGATCAAGGGTGGGGCTTTTGAAGTCGGTCGGGCTGTTAGGGCTTCATTTAGTTATCTGTCACCGTTGTTTTCACATGAATATCCAGAAAGAGAAATGCCTTTTTCTTTCACCGGCGTTTTTCTTGAATTCCCCAGGGTCGTTTGCACGTTCCGCTAAATATCATGATTTGGAACAATCGGTTAGAAATCAAATTAAATGCTTCCTTCTGAAGGATCAAGGACATTTAAGAAAGCATCGAGTAGGAAGTCCAGCTACTCTCGAATATAATTCACTGGACAGAATACCTACACAATCAATGTTTTCTACCGGTGTGTAGCTCAGGGCAGACCTGTTTGCCACTGGGCACGTTCCCGGGGTTGTCGATAAGGGAACGGCCACCATCCTGGTGGTTAGCTCGGAATAAAGTAGGCTCAAGTCCGCTGAATAGGTGGCCGCGAACAAGCAGCAGCAGTTTCGAGGGCGTGGTACGTTTTCGACTCGGAATTGACCTCCCTAAAATGCCATAAGAGCCCGCTGGTGGCACTGCAACATAGCAAGTGCGGCCCGCCAGCCAACTAAGACCACTGAACCTTGTCGTGTTCCATTGGCCCACAGGGGTTTTTCAGACGAGGCTTATGCATCGATAAACTGGCCACTGGCTGGTCTGGAATGACTCCGCTCCCTTGCAGAAAGGACTTGCTTGCGCAAAGGCTAGAGGTGCATCCCCGAAAAAGGCCTATTTTGGACTGGGAGACCGACCCAGGACGCATACAACCATGAATATGACTGACCATTGTGTGAACATTTCTGGCTCTTCTCTCACACGCAAAAGCGACGTTCCTACCCCATTTCCTTACATTCTTCGGGAACTGCAATCTGCCATGCTAGTTATGGTGCCACTGGAATAAATCCTCTTCCTGTTCTCTTGCGGTCTCCCTGGGATAGCATCCAAATCTCACTGAACCCGCTTCCGATGGCTGATGCACTTCTTCGTCCTCGATGTCCCTTCAAACAAGCCACCTTCAATGTGCGAACACTGATACGTATGAGTCAACAGGAAAGATTAGCCCGTTCACTGGTGACCCTAGTGTTATTAACAGCGACCAGATTTGGTGCCGCGGGTTTTAATTCTGTTATTATCTTTCTACAAGAATCTATACTTTCCGAGATATTTCGTAATTGACGTTATTTTGAATACTGCGCGATCAAAAACTTTTGTATGGCCTCCAAAAGATTCACAAAACCTTGCTGTGTGATTAGTTGTTTCCCCCATCGAATAAGGCCATCCAAAAACCATACAAACGACAGAATTCACTTGACTTCTGGCTTGTATTGGTGGGTTTTCAGTACATGCGCAATTGTCTTCTCTCTCGCCAGCAGGTTGGGCTATCGGTTCGAATTCCGTGCCCACTCAAAATGGGCATCTGGTCCCTTCCACCCCGTTGTGCGACTACGGGACTTGAAGGCCCAAGCCTCGACGTATGTTAATGTCCTGCTAAGCCCCTGGCCTTGTATTATTGTGCTAATGTGTGACTTCTTGAGCTTCACTGTTGTCTGCTGATCAGCCAAACCATGGAACACAACACCTAGTCATCGATGAGTGCTATGTTCAATACTTCAGCTCTGTTATCCGACTGGAACCCGCACCTAGTCCGTCAGTGAGGATTAGTCTGCGTCTTTCTGGGGACCCTGAGGCTGCGGCTTCTGGTTATGATGGTGTTGGTATGACTCTCAGTGAGATGGCTGGGACTGCACTAAATGACTAGATCCCAGCCCACAGCTGGCTATGTGTAGTGAGACTTAGAGGTTCATGCAAAGTAAACGGCCGTCGTTACGGTAGACTTAGCTTGTTTTTCGTCTCAGTGCATGCGCCCACAGATTGCAGCCCAAATGCAAGGAAACTTTCCACCAAAAGTTGCACAACCTCTGCTTTCATTGTGTTCCAACCTCTGAGTTTGGCGTATTCGTCTCAGCCGTTCCATTGTCAGTCGAGGTGACATCGTCAATGCTAGTGCGCCGTTGTTGTTTTTTTCTTTTTTTTGAGGTTGCCATTGACCGTGAACTACTTCGATGACCTTGATCTGGAAACTAGGCGTTTGTTTTCCACCTGATCCCTGTTAGTTTGAATTTTGACCTTAAAAGATTGACATTCGGCCTGAGAAGTTTGAATCGTTTAGTTGTGTGCCGCTGTTTTTATCTCGAGTATGTGAATGTTGCGTGATTCAGTTCTGTAAACTAATCGTTATAAGTAAGTCAGATTTGTGATTATAGGTCCATATGATTTGAATTCCGGTTCTCTCAATTAGCTGAATTGTTTGCCTCTCATCCGAGTGTACATGTGATCCAATTCGATGTGCCTATTGATCGGATTATTTGAAGAATACTAGGCTTCCAAAAGCTTTTTCATCTGCCTCGTAGTTGCCTGATCCAGGATCTCAACGTTATCTGTGTTGGATTTGTGCCCTTCCTGGTCTTCGTGGATGGATAGGAGAGAGCGAGAGAGGGTCGTGCAGTTAGTTTGTGCCCGTACATTCGAGTAGTCACTTTCTCCTGGTTCGACCGATATAGCACTTGTTGCATTCAATGCGTTCGACTTTGTAAACGACGTTTGTATTTTCTCTTGTTTTCAGTCGCTCTTTTGGTATTGATGAGTGTTCTTAACTTTTGGGGCGGACTATGAACAATTGTGATTCCTTGAGGTTGGAGTAATCTTATAGTTAATTTCAATACTTTTTTGATTTGTAGTGGAATTATCCTTCGGTTTGACTGTTCTCTTCGATTTATTTCCTTGTTCATTGCGTCCATGGTTCTTTTTATGAAGTTCCTTGGATATCCATTTCTCTTGAACATCTTAAAGATGTAGGTTCCGTCTTGCTTTCTTAGTCCTGTCCTGCAGTGAGTTTTTGCCCTGTTGAGTAAGGTTCAGATGCCTGACCGTTTGTCTGGGTATTGGTATAAAATTTTAATGTTTGGTCCATATGTGTTTGTTTGCAACACACTTTTGTTTTCAGTACGCCATCGGCGCTCCTTTTAATCAGCACTTCCGGAAATGCCAGATTTCCTTCTTTCCTCGATTTCATGGTGAATTTGCGGATTATTTAATGATTTTGATCAAAATTTGTGCGTCTCTTCAATTTACGAGCGTTTAATACACCCAAAGTTTTGGGTGTCGTTGGTAGCGCGAATACGGCTTCAGCAAGAAACCCGGATATGAATAAGCCCATAGATATCCTGATGATTTGTTCATACACGTCACCGTTAAATTTAAAGCACGTGTATATACACTTTTCCGGTGGTTCATCAACTGTTTGTTTTCAATGCTTTGTCCGGGTAATGTTCCTTTAGGAGCTCTTTAGTCATTTTTTTTTGCTAGTTCCAGGTCAATTGTAGTAAACACCGCGGTAAAATCAGATGTGATCGTCACTTTGTCTTCCTCCAACTTGGCGTCTTTTAGCTTTTTAACGAACTAGTATAGGCTTTGGTCATTGAGTGGTTTGATCCACTTTCTAGTGGTTTCAGAAGACTTCACAGTTCCTCTGCTAGCCTGTAGGCTAAAGTTCCTTGAAGGTAGACGATGGATCGGAGTGGAATGTCTTCTTCGTGAATCTTTGGCGATCTGTGCAGCGTTTGAGTCCACAGCCCTCATTTTCCAGCTCTCTTCTTTGGTGATCCTTTGCATGCCTTGTAACGTTTTAGGGTCTCACTGATCTCTGGTTTTGCTGTTAGGTCAGTGTGGAGTAGGTGGTAAGTGGTTGTCTATCTTAGTAGGTGGTCTGCCTTCTCAATGTGGTCGGTATTGTCCAGGCTGACTGTCATTCTTTCTTTGACAGCCGGCAACATGGTTATGTTCTTGTCCTACTTTAGAATGCCTAGTAATTCGTGTTCCATGTCCGAGAGAACGCCGAGTGCTCTTGCACGGAGCATGTTTGAGGACCATAATTTGCCTTAGTTCACTTGTTGTATCCTCTAGGAAGCCCGATGACTTGAATGCGTGTTTCAAGTCCACAAGGTATTTATTGGTTGAGGCGTCTCTTAGGTTTAAGTTGAATCCCGTTTTGAGCGCGTCGTGCTCTTCGGTTGATATTGACCGAGGTGACAGGTCACTGGCCCGTGTTCTGTTTACTATTTCTTCTGAGTCCTTCATGAGCCATTTTAGTCTCTTAGCTAACGACAGCAGTTCCTAACACAAACCCAATGCCAGTGCCACTGGGATATTGAATCTGCTCTACACAAGCTGCACTGCCTCTTTTTACCATTTTACACTGAGAAAGCTTCGGATATCTTGTATACTTGTCTTTCAGTTTGTTACCTAGTGCATTCTCAGCCAATACCGTTTATCTTGTTTTATCTTGTATCATTTAATTCCCTTATTAATGAAACAGAAATGTAAATCACTTTCAGAAAGGTGGCAGCAGCCATTAGAGGACTGCCAACTGGGGAAGTTGACCGGCGGTGGGAAGATTGTGATGCTGACCGCTTGACCATTGAAGATCTGACTTGGAAGAGAGGGGTTTCATCCGTATCGTCAAAGCTCTTAAACTGTTTCCACATTGTAATGAAACTGGCAGAGATTCGCAGAATTCATTGTTCATAAACATTTTGATGCCTGTGGTAGATTTTTAGACACTTTGCTACCTATCACTACCCAGTGTCTTCACATGGTATTGCGTCGGAAAAAGTCAGTCAACTCGGGTTCGTATCTCACTATGGGCTGCTCTTTGGGTACGTAATATAATCAGTGATTTCTAACAAGCCTGACGAATGCAGCTGTGCATTGTTCAACGATAAACCAAAGGTTCAATGTGAAAGACTAATTGTTTATCGAATCGATCTAACTACCCGCTGAAAACCCAACGCACTTGGCCTAAATCTATTTCATCCGGCGTGATGTGCACATATAACTTCAAAAATGTTTACTTTGACGATTGTATTTTTGGGCAATTTCAGTCAGTTAGTTTTGGCTACTTTTGTACCATCTAAGTGTGAAACGTTGCTACAGAACTGGGTTTGCTCAATGGCGAACCTTGTTCACGCAGAGGAAGTATTGAACAAAGTAGACGTGTTTTGTTACTCCAGTGATTGTATCTCACTAGGCAATCAGGTATCGGATAAAGTGTCATCGTGTACACAGAGTAATCTGTGGTATCAGGTTAACGTGTGGTTATCGATCCCGGTTCAAGTGTGGACGACTGTCTTGCGAACGGTCGTCCGACAGGGGTCAGGAATATCGAAATTGTGGATCGAAGATATACGAAGACTTTTTGTGTTTCAGCCCTGTTGTCTTTACAGATTTGTGAGAATATATTGGGGGAATTCTACTGACAACAATGAAGTTGAGGATAGAGTGTTTGACTCTGAGTTCAATGTTTAAAAGAACCACTAGATTTATATAATTTAAACTAACTGGGTCACGCGTTGTTCCTGTTCTCCTGCCTCACTGTTTGCTTCAGTCAGGAGTAGATGGGGATTCGTAGGTGGAACTACTTGCTCATTTGTTGACCAAGGGAAAAGGTAAAAACATCCCTAACCAGTGGGTATTTTGAAATAAATGCAGTTAGACTGCTGGTAGGGGTCCAATAGTCCTTCCCGCACGGTGATCAGATACATTGGGTGACGTCCAAGTGATGCAATCAGTGGCGTTTTGCATTAAAAATGTTCCCTCCTCTAGATAACCGTTTACATTTACTTTAATACTATTGCTCTCTCACTGTTTTTCGTTCATTTGGCTTTCGAGTAGATAACCGTCCGAAGTAGCAACTAAAATCCGAACACATCAGTGGAAATGTGTTAGCTGCCTAAACTGAGCTGAAATGAAAGTGGGAATTGTATGAACCTGAAACTGTGCTTGCTATGGTACCAAGGATGGCAGACGCAAGAGGTAAAAGCCCACTTCCGTAAGTGTAAAAACCGAACTATTTTCATTAAACAGTGATATTCTGGCCCCTGGATTTTTCTCTCATACTCTACGGATATTGTTTTCTCCCGTGTTCTTGAAAGAGCTGGTTGTCTTTAGGACTGCATTTTTGAGCATAAACCTATGTGCGGACAGTTTAACCAGTCAGAAACACTTCGGTTGCACTCGACATGTCCTAACGTTTTCATGCAAAAGAGTACTGTAATTCTGTATTTATTGATAACGAATGCTTTTTTGCAAAAACTTGAATGGTTGGTTGTTAACGTTTACATGGCATTTGTAATGTACCGCGATACGGGTTGAAATATGGGAAATGTGCACTTGTGTCGAACTTCGAAATGTCATTTGTCCTGCTGATATCGATTTCAGCAGCTTGACTGAACAGCTTACCTCTGCAGGAGGATTCGCTTGCGTGGTGGAAACATTTGTTCGGACATACGGGTCGGGGGTCACGTGCTGGCCAGATTAAGCCTTGTGTACGATGGTGATAGATGAAACGCAAACTGTAGCGTAAATCTGTTGAGTTGCCTAAAATGTTGTTGATCTATAGTATGATGAGTGTAAACATTCATTAGTATAGAGTAAGTACTTTCCTTACGATGATAAGTGAATCAGTTTATGCTCTTTCCAAAGCCGCGCAAAGCGGTCGACTTCTATGAAAATCTTAACCTTAAGTTGCAACTGATGTATACTTCTTCAGGGTGTGCCTACGATACCAGTTCTCACGGCTCCGATCACACGTACAGTTCGCAGTAGATTATTAAACAAAAGGACAAAATCACCCTCTGTATCACACCTAAGACCAAACTAGAATCGATAAATTATTTTATAACCCAGTCAGCAATTAAGAAATCAGCCTTGGTTAGTCAAGACTGATCATCTCGTAGAGTAGCAGTTTTGACCGATCATTGAGATTGTTCGTCATGCAATACCAAAACTCAGTTGCTTATTGCAACATAGCTGAATATGTGTGCATCTGTTTCATCGGTACTAATTGTCAGTGATGCATAGACATCGAAAACTCGTTGAAAGTCAGCCTGAGTGCCCTGGCGGCTATGATATTCCACTTAAAGTCATTCACCTCGAGTTTACATCTCCGCTCGGGTGCAACAGATTTGCATTATTGCAGATTCCTAACACGGATGAAGTTGTCAGACAAGCTCTTCTGTTGTAATACTGTTACATTAACCGCAATGAACCCAATAATAATACAGTACTATTCACAATAAAAGTTGTAATGTTCTTGCTCTCTCTTCCTCTTGGTTTAATGAAGCTCTCGTGGTAAGTCGCGCATCCATAAATGCGCAAGCAATACTGGGTTACTTATTCGTTTGTTTTTCATCATTCAGTTGGTGATTGTACTCGGATATTGTTTCTGCGGATTTTCATACGAGTACTCACGGACCTGCTTGATTCGTAGTCTATTGTCATCTCTAACCAACCAAGAATACTGGATTTTCAGTCTGACTAGTGATTTTATCTGACCTGTTGATGGTTTATCTCCGAATGGTTCCAGTGCTTTGCTGCTTTTTTTGTAAATTGCCTGTGAGAACTGACTACGAAACCGAGAAAGCTATGCTTCTCCACTGACACCACTGGTTGACTGGCTTGTGAACAAGTCAACCGACTGCCTGGTCGTGTATGTCTTTGTAATGCAGAGGGAACATTATTTGCTCGATCCCGATGCCCTGTTTTTGTGCCGAATCTGCTATCTGGTTCCCTAATTTTCATTAGGAGATTCTAACTGATCGGACTGGTCACTCCGGGTTCATCAAACATTCCAGTCATTCGGTGATTTCTGACGTTCTTTGAGCACGATGACAAACGCGTTCTCCTTGTAGTTAAGGTGTCCGACGTTTGGACTAATTCAGCCAGCAGAGTAGTCGTCGATCAATGAATGCTGATCATGAGAGACCAATGTAAACTAGTTGATTTGAAATAATAAACAAATGCCTACTCACCTACTTGTTGGCTTTTCTCAGTACGATTAGCGGAAGGGGGAGATAACGATCAGGTGATAAAATCGACCACGGATTGACGATCGCAGTTCAGAGCACGTCTCTGTATTGTATCGTATAGACTTTTTTGTACAATAAATAATGTCGCACTTCAGACGAAAAATGTGAGGGCAAAAATAAATCACGGGAAAACAATTTTTAAAATAAAAAATACACTCACTGCCTCGTAAAACATATAAATAAACTCGTTCTGGAGTAATCACAACACATTATGACAGGTTGCTCAGGAATTCGGTTGAAACCCGATCACGGTTTGTCAAAATGCGTGCTAAATATGGCACAGTGGAGTTCCTATAGATAATGATTCTGGAGGGTATGGAACGAAGAGCGGATCGTGTAGAAATATGAGAGCGACATCTTGAAAGCTCGTTGTGCAGAGGATCCGTAGAATCTGACAGTATTTTGTGAGTAAATTTCTCACATGCTGATAAGTACTGATCACATAGATTCAGGGACAATTCATTTAGTGGTATGGAAAAAACCTGGTTAATAATTGATAGTCCCCGGCGAATTTTAAAGTATTTTTTAAGAAAGCATGGAAAAATAACAGGAGATCAGTGAAGAAGGATTGGAAAAACACACTAGTATAAAAATTGGGGGATGGTGCTTTGTTTCACCTTGTAGTGCCGAAGCTTCCTGGTTTGAAATGACAACCATCAGAGACTCTTTACACAGGTAGAAATGTGAGGGGTCCACTTCAGATTTTTATCAATAGTAACTCCTAGATATTTCACGGAATCAACCCTGGTAAGTGTTTCTGAGTTGATGGAAGACGTTTCGGATGAGTAGGCTGACGGGGAGAGAGAGAGAGAACAGATATTCGAAACAATTGTGTTCAAATTTAAACCAGCTCGTGCAGAGAAATCGTAAATGGAAGGTGGGTTGTTGGAAAATCTTTGAAAATCATCGTTGTTCGAAATGGCTTGAGAAAAGGCAACATCATGAGCATATTTAAACAGATGATAGGGGAAGCTAGTTGATAAATCGCTGATGTAAGTACGGAAAAGAAGAGGTGAAAGAACAGCACCCTGTAGCACGCCTGATTTGTTAATCGACGGTTTTGAAGTTTTACCGTGCATTTGTGTGCACTGGATTCGGCTAGTAAAGTAATCAGATAGCCATGCTAATAAAGTTCTGGGACAACCAAATGTTTGCAGCCTGTGAAGTAGAAGAGACCGTGGGACTGTGTCAAATGCCGACAAATAGTCTAGAAAGGCATAACGCACAGATTTCATTGATGCGTTTAAGGACTAAGAGTGTGGTGAATGAAGGAGGCGACAGTGTCCAAAGTGGACCTATTAAGTTTATAGGCAAAATGAAAAGAGTCATCAGAGGATACATAGAGGAACGCAGGCCCTTAATTACAACACGCTCCGTCAGCCTAATACCAGAAGACGTTAAGGCGACGTTTTGCTAAAGCAGTAGGACTGCTAGATTCTTAGATGGGAATAATAATGAATGGTCTGTGATAGTCAGGGATAGGAGATGAGCTTAATGACGAGTTAATCAAAGGATTAAATGCATCCGTCAGAGCCACAGCACCATGCTTTAAAAGAGGTGAAGACAGACTTTCAGGACCAACCGCTGCGGTAATTTAAGTGACGCGGATAAGGTCGAGCAATTCTTCCCTAGAAAAACTTGTAATTGTCATATCATCACCCTGACCAAATATGGTCAGGGTATAGGTGGAAGGATGGATGAAAGCACGATTGATGCTGTCGATATTCACAGAAGTTTCGTATGCTTCTCCTTCCCATACAACAGTCGAATGCCGTGCGATAGGAATCGATTGTTGTCACCACTCAGGAGTTGACTGGCGAATGTCATGCCGACGCGTTGGATTTCCGCTTTTATCAGGTTGGAAATATACCGCAAGCATCAGTTATACAGGATTTGTATAAGTGCTCCTTGCATCGTCCTAGAGATTTGATTTCCTGGGTGAAGGTACGATCATTTGAGACGAATAGTGTTTCTAAGAAACAACAGATATCAAAGATTGCGTTAGCTGTCTCTGTAAAAGGTCTGACATTGTCATTGAGCAGGGGTTCAAAAGATAAACAGGTAGATGCGATCGAAAGGGATTTCTAGAGAAGAATAAGGTTATTGCGTGAAAGGTTATGGAGGCGAACTCGGATTTGATTTATTCGCCTGAAGGAATGGAAAGCTGACCTAGAGCATATCTTGGGCCGTAACAGAAGCAAACAGTGATCGCTACTTGAAATTGGAGCACGCAATTTCAGTGAGAATTAATCGGGGTTGTTGGTAATAACTCGTTCTAAAATGGAACCGCCTCTGGTGGGAGAAATGCAGGGATCAGTCAAATCAAACACAGTCAGTGGTAAGGTAAATGCATGATTAAAACCACCTACAATAGTATGCACATCATCCTCAGGAAGAAGAACAATAAATACTGGAATAGTCGAAAAGAGATGTGTTATTTTGTTGCCGACTAAAGGGAGCAATGTATAACTTCGTTGTGATAGTGCTGGTATGGTGAGAAAACCTAGGATGACACTGTGTCACGAGACAGTCAATTCCGTTGATTGAGTACGTGTAAACAACTTCGGAATTGCCAGACCAGAAGGAGTTTATGTATGTTGCAACATCGCCTCCAGTCTTCTTCTTGCCCGAAACTCTGTCCTGTCGATGGAGTCTGAAGCTGTCTATCGACACTTGTGAATCAACGGTATTCGAGTTCAGCCACGATTCCTGTATGCAGGTGATGCAAGTGTGAACATGGATCGGTTATTGAGGCGCGAGGTACAGGTCCAACATTTTCGTAAACAGACAACGATTGTTGGCTCTCAACGATGCCAAAATGGACATTTTGACCGTAGGGGGCTATTTAAGATCTGCCTGTCATCCATCACGAGTGTCTCTTTTAGGTCGATCAGAAGATCGCTGAGGTTCAGTAATACGGGATCCCAGTACATGCTGAGAAACGATACGGTTTTTGAACAAAAGTAGTTCCGAGAGATCGTAGCGTCGAACGGAGAACAAAATGGGACCAAATATCCGACAACAAAATAAAGAAACAGGATGACAACGAGTTGCAGCGCAGCCGGTCAAAGGGTGCGCACAAATATCCCTTTTCTGCGTTATAAAATAAGTCTTGATTGGGTTAACCTCCGGTTCGGTCGAATGTGTCAGCGTAGAAGCTAAATTTTGTTTATGTTTCCAAGCCATCTCGTTTTAAAATACCTTGGCAGTCCGTCGATGGCATAGAATGTAGTGAATGCAGCTCTCCAATGTCGCCCTTTTAGGCAATGCACTTTACCAGCCATAAACCGATTGTACTGGAAACCGCAGGAGTGTTAGGCTTCTAGTTTTCAATGGTCTGCAAGCCTCTAAGTTCCGGCCACAGAATCGCAGCAGCTAACGGGTCCTCTGTCATGGCGCTGAATTGAAAGTTATATCTCTGATCAGAAGTTCCATGCAGACTCTGTGACACAACCTCTTCATCATTTGGGCAACTCGTCAGTAACTAGCCCACAAACGAACTACGGATGACATGGGGAGAGAGTGTTCAACAGTCTACTTGTGTGTGGAGGGAGGAACCTACATAGAACGTAATCAACTTTTCTCCCCCACTCGAACCATTTTCCCCGCCTGCCACTTTTGCCGGCAGGTGATCTGTTAATGGGTTTGTATTTATTAATAGTATTATTGATGATAGCAATCCTCCAAGTGGTTCCTTCCTGGGGGATCATGAAATCGAGTCGATTCAGTACAGGTCGACTTAATCTATGGACAATAGTTCAAATTTAGTGAGATACTTAATTCTTCTTCGCTTTTTGCTAAACTCTAATCAAGTTCGACTATATGTATATATATATATATATATCTCGAATTAGCATGAGTAATCTATACATATTAATAATCGTGTTGGGTGGAAAAACACTGAATAATTCAAACTGCTGATGTCATAGTTGAGACGACTGTCTCACCGGCCACGATACTTCTCGATGTCTGGGCCCATAAACTAGCTCAATCACTAGTAGTTATGATAGGATGTCCTATCCCTCTCTTCTCCCCCACAGCAAAAAAGAGCGTAGCCCATTTCCAATGGGGGTTATGACAAATCATTACCAATTGTACACATAGTCAAGTAATATGACGAACGATGAAGAAAATGCGAAATGAATGTTATTGTACCCATCCGTCACGGGACCCTTCGATATCCCCTATTCCAGCGATCAATGATTTAACCTTGGGAAGTCTTAGTACAACAACCTACAGGGCATTACATGAGTGCATGAGTGATGGGCTTAGCAAGAGATTTACTAGGCTTACTAATACCACCATAAACTTCTCGTTATTTAGCATTCAAACAATTACATAGGCGCTTAATTTCCGGGTCTTTCATCGGAAATCGCAGTGGTATGAGGTTCAGATATTTCAAGATTTCAGGCTATTTCCCGTCTGTGCTTTCTCTTTTTATTTTCTTCACGTTTATACATTGGTTTGCGTCGCGGCAATCATATACGGTATTCTTCTTAGTTGAATATCCAAGCATTGCAATTCTAGAAGTTCGGTTTCACAATTCATGAGCAATTCCTCATTTATTTACTACGAGCATCATCTCCGGAATTGTGTCACGTAGTTGTTGTGATAGTCTTTCTCAAGGCAAGTTTTACAATCAAATTTAATTGTAGTCGAAACGTTGGTGCATTACACTTACCAATAACGCCATGTTAACATTATATCATTCACAATTAAAACCAATACATGGCGGATCGAGTCTTCGATACACTCCTCACATCGTTTGGTTCTGATAACTAACACAACTTTAAAAACAATGATTACTACAGTCTGGAGGTCAAAATACCGACCGAACTGTCATATGCCTTCGTGGTTCTGCAAAAGTACATCAAACCAAGGTCAGATGCACAAACAATACTCGTTAGTTTGAAGAAGAATAGCTGTCGTGTTTTGGTATTCTCTCTATCGACCGGTGGGCCCTGGGAATCGTTTCACAGTCACTTATGAGTGAGATGATTCATCACTCGGCATTAATGCTGAAATTTCGATTAAAAACGACAGAAGTATTGCACAACTGGTTCACCATCGTTGAAAGCAACCGAGGGTATCTCCAATGCGTTGGAACTGGAACAACAATCCAAGATAAAAGGCTGTGCGTCGAGCGGTACGGTCACTAGATTATTCGGGAAAGCTTTGAAAGACTAAAAGGTAGACTTGCTCATTATCTGTCTTTCCGTTCTCATTAGCCATTGGCTTTTGCTTCTCACACCCATGCCGCACGAACGACCGATTCCCACATTGTGAATGACTTCTGGGCCAGGAGCAAAGGAAATGGGAAAACAATTTTATTGAGCTAGACTATATGGTTCATGGTTCTTTCCGGTACCCTGAAGAAATGGTGGCTCATTCGTCACATAGCCGTTCAACTATCTTGTTAAAAACTTACCCACATCCGGAATCTGCATCCCGAAAAGAGAATGTATCCCTAAAAAAATCCTCATGGTGGATTTTAAACAAACTAACGTAAACTGTGTATATGTAGTGGTAACCATACAGTCAGTCAAGTTCGGTTCTTAACCCCCACAGGCTTAAAGTTCACTACTTTCTTTCGTCAAATGACACTTGAGGCGGAACAATTTTGCCGTTCAATCAATCCTGTCTATCCTAACTCAGCAAGTGTTTTTCTCAACAATCGTTCAAAACATTTCCACCGTAAAACGTGCATTTTGTCTTGGACCCGAAACCGGAAAATCAATTTCGCATTAACCTCACCCTCGTTTAGACAACCAAAGCTTGAAAGTTTCCACTGGGGTATCGAAATTTGCTGTCCAGCTGAGATCTGCAAATAATTCTCTTGTCGGTTGGACTTTCATTCTGGACAGTAAGCGAATGATCAAAAAGCTGGCCCGGGTATCACTCTTCGGTAAACAAGCCTTCAGCTGATTAGACTCGAAATGAAACTAATTAGTAATGTGTTAGTAGTGGAGATTATAATGTTTACACAACTTTATTCATCACGCGATTTCTAAGCCCAACTGATATTAAGAAACCTGTTGAAGAATTGTGCCAATTCTTCGTCTTGTTAGAAACAGATAGTTAGTGGCATATCTGCCGTTTGATGACGAATTTTTAACCAAGATGGCAAAGCTTGAATAGTGCCTTTCACTGTTTTCTTTTAATGGTCCGCTGAGCGTTGATATCATGTAGTGGAATAATTTCCATGAACAGACATGGTCCTCCCTGCCTGGCTGACGCCGGCTCAAGTGGCCCAAGCTCTGCAAGTTTATCTTCCGAGCGTTCGTCGCACTTAGGCTATCTGCAGAGAAGTCGGTAGGGGACTGCGTTGCAGCATCCCACTGCCGTGCAAACTAGCAACCGTTAGGTGAACCATCATCATGTGGTGAATGTCAACAAGTCGCGATAGCCTTTCCGGTGGCGCAATGGCTAAAGCGTCCCAGCTGAGGAATCTTCCGACCCGGGTTCGCGTTCCAGTTTGAGCGCGGTGGATACACACTGTTGATGATGCTTAACAGGGAGGAAACAGATACAAAGCGCTTCCACGGTTTCTTAATGATCAATTGAACGACGATATCACAAGGCGAATTTTATTGTGATTGGGAAAACAGGTGGCTTATCTTTCCCTACGCAATCATATCAAGTCATCATCGGATCAGCGTTAAAAACGGCAAGGGAAACCTCACCGATCGTTGCTTTTTTCTCCAAGTAACAAACTATTCTATAAAAAGAGTGAAATATCCAAGGGAAAACAGGGAATGGACCCTACCACAGGCGGGAAAATTGATAAGATGCTGCTTGGCACGAACACACGAACTAGTCCTAACTGTACAAAACACACGTGTTTTCAATCATTCTGATTCGATGGAACAATGACCAACACGATCACCACTGTTCACGGTTCACTGCATACTCTTCAGTGGTTCCTCCAGTCACCAGCTATGTTTGACCGAGTCTTTTCGGACTCCAACCCAACACGAAAGAACCGTGGGACAACCTGGCTTTACCTTCTAAGTTCGTTTTAGCATTTTCTGCTATCCCACGTTGCCACCATCAATCTGTTGGCCTCCACATGGCTTCTTCCATTCGCTTAGGGGAGGAACACAAAAATAGGCACGGAATTGGTAAGAAGACGAGTGTTTCATTCGTGCGCAAACTCGTGACCCAACCAGCTGTAGTCTACTAACGTTTCATACGCTGAAACATGAAGCTGTTTCTCAGAAGTGGAAACCCAATCGCCAGATTCCTAAACCTTAATTATTACTGCACCACCACCTACTCCATCCAATCTTAGCCATACTACTTAAACATCGGTTGTCGAAAACTTCCAACCGACGGACATCGACCACACACAATCCATGTCTCGCAACTGTACAACAGAACTGAGCGCACTGCCGCACAGTACACACGATCATTTAAACTTCAGTGAAATATAGGCCGGGCCGTCTTTCACATATAGGTTGCTTCAAATCCAGCGGGATAAGCTTGTCGAGCCTTGGATATACGCGTATTTACTCACTGTCCGAGCCTACCGTCGTTGGACACGCAGTTACCAAGGTAGGTGAAACGGTCTACAATCATTAGTTCCACTCCGCTCAGCACCATCTTCGGGACTACTGTCGTCCACTCGCGCAACATAACTTCGCACTTTGGAGGTGCGAAGCACATGCCAAACCGAGCAACCGATCTCGACAGTCTATCCAGTGCCCGATATGCATGGTCCGCAGAATTGAGAAGGCACACAACGTCATCTACGTAGTCCAGGTCACATAGCTTCCCTTCCGTATACCTTCATGCGACCATAGGTATGCGAGTAAAATGCTCGCAACAGGTTCACAAACTTCGTTGGCATACCCTTCCGGCAGAGAGCACTGAATAGTGCTGGTCGATCCACGGAGTCGAAAGCACCTTTCAAGTCGAGGAAGACTACGATCGTAGGACACGCGTGTGCGGTGGCCGTGTGGTGCGTTTCGAGTATTTAAGTCGAAGAGTAAATATCTGGTCGATTCAACCTTCGTAACCTGATGAAGCGAAATCCGGGCTTGCTGTTTCGTGGATATCAACTCTCGGGAATGCGGTTGGGTCAAAGGCGGCGCAGCATTATCGAAGCAACACTATCGACTTGGAAACCTATATCCACGGATGATTTACTGCAACCACTCTGTATGGCCCTTCTTGAAGAATGGGTATAATCAGTGACTCGCTCCACGATAACGGAATACGCTCCTCGTTCTAAGTATCATGAATCAAGGAGGTAAGTGATTTCACCAGAGTTTCCCCGCCCAATTTGAAAAGCACTTGGGGAAGGTCGTCGGACCGGGCTGCTTTTCCCTCTGTCAGAAGCCGAATATTCGACTGCACTTCCACTTCCGTTGGGTTGGATCAACGTGACAACCTCC
This sequence comes from Fasciolopsis buskii, assembly GCA_008360955.1. Taxonomy (NCBI): domain Eukaryota; kingdom Metazoa; phylum Platyhelminthes; class Trematoda; order Plagiorchiida; family Fasciolidae; genus Fasciolopsis; species Fasciolopsis buskii. The sequence goes on along the minus strand of LUCM01002786.1, from coordinate 934 downwards.
CAAGGATTCACTAGATCCAGACGTCCGGACCTGATATGGGACGTGTTGGCGTGTGGGCCGCAGCTAAACTGATCCTTTAAATGCCTCCTGCCCAAGCGTTGTCCAGTTTTTCCTGTCTACCATGAATGAGCTCTTCTCAGTCCTATTCGCACACGACTTCACTAACCGAAGTTCGCCGACCACCGCTGTCGCGTATAAGCTTGAACAGTCTTTTGACTGTTAACCTGAAGCGGCGCTTACTTCTCATCTCTTACGGCTACCTTGATACCCACGTAGTTTTTCGCGGTCATTCTTAAGGTTTATCGTCAACTGGCGTTGCAAACTGTCGACGCGGGCTTATTCACTTCTTTGTCGGATAGGCAGGTCTGGCAATGTTTGTTCCAGTGGAGAGCCGCAGCGACCGTTGCGATTATCAGGTGTTTTTGAGTGAAAGCTAGATCTAGGAACGACAGGCGAGATCTGCTGCGAATGCATAGCCCTGCTGGTAATTTTGCCTCGTCACTGATCGTCTATGCAGCTTTTTCTGCTTCGCGAAGTTCTTAGTCGCCGTTCGGATTAGTTTCCTGGTTCATAGTGTCGCGAACAGCCCAATCAGACAAACGTTCGACGCCATTCGGGTTTGTGGCCTGCATAGGTGTCGATGGCCGTGTGAGCTGAAGCAAAATTCGCATTAAAACTAACGCCATGTCGCGATTCGACGTGCGTGTCCGGGACGATCTACAGTGTCTGGACAGAACCGCGCCAACGTAGCCTAACTGCGATATGGTCAATCTGACTCAAAGTACCTGTCGAGTTAGAGCGCCATGGTCACTGGTGTCGACACGAAACTGTTCCGGAAATTCGTACTAGATAGGAATAAACGATTGTCTGCCATAACTGGAGAAGTCCTTTCTCCATTAATCTGTTTCGCTGGTGCATTGAGGTAAAGCGCATC
>LUCM01002784.1:272912-292054 GCA_008360955.1 Fasciolopsis buskii | reverse complement strand
GGGATCAAGTGACACCTCCCAAGGATTCACAGCTGCAGATGTCGGACTAAATATGTTAGCGTATGGCCAGCTAAACTGATCCTTGAAATGCTCTGCCCAAAAGTCCAGTCTTTTCTTTCTACTGTGAATGAGCTCTCCAGTCCTATCGCACACGACTTCACTAACCGAAGTTCGCCGCCCACCGCTGTCGCGTTTGAGCTTAAACAGTCTTTGACTGTTACCTGAAGCGGACGCCATTTCCATTTCTTCGGCTACCTTAACCCACCAGCTTTCGCGGTCATTCCTAAGGCTTATGGTCAACTGACGCTGCAACTGCCGACGCATCTTGTTCATTTCCTTGCAGTTAGGCAGCTCGCGTTTTTGTTCCATTAGAATTAGCGAAGCTTGAGAGATCCAGTGTTTTTGATGAATGCTAGATCTGGGACCACAGGCGAAATTCGCTGTCAAATGCATCGCCTGCTTAATTTGATCCCACTGATCGTCTACATTGCTACTGGTCGCAGTTCTTAGTCCCTCGGATAGTTTTTGTTCGTAGCTGTTGCGAATAGCCGAATCAAACACGTTCGACGGCCAATCGGGTTTGTGGTGTACTTCGATGGCCGTTGAGCTGCAGTAAAAATCGCATTCAAACTAACACATGGTCCGATTCGACGTACGTGGTCCAGTATGAACTACGGTTCTGGACAGAACCGCGCCAACGGTAGCTAACTGCAATATGGCCAATCTGACTCAAAGTACCTGTCGAGTTAGAGCGCCATGTCGCAGTGCAACGCGAACTGTGTCAGAAATTCGTACTAGACAGGAACAAACGATTGTCGGCACAAAACTGGAGAAGTCTTTCCCGTTATCTTTTCGCTGAACAGACAAGGCGCACCGCCCACCTAAACAAGCTTCCGGTGCACTAAGTTTTCCAACTTGTGCATTTAAATCACCTGCCACCACTACAATGTCAGACCGTTTGCTCTTCCGAACAAGGGTGACGAGTTCATCATAAAACTCGTCTTCATTCATGTCAGTGCTGCTGTCTGTGGGAGCGTATGGTGAGATAACAAATAAACTACGCTTAACACTACTATCCTTTCGGACGCCGACTGATCCCTGAAGTCTCACGGCGCACAAGCGACTGTTGACTGGGATCCAATCTAAAAGGACTGCTTCAGCCTTCTCACTCAAGACTATTCCTACACCACGTTGACCCACAGCTTGAGCTGCTTCGTCTCCTGAAGTGTGAAGGAAATACTTTGACGAGACATTGGGCGCAGTAAGTTGAATTACTCTGCTCTACTCGAATCGTGAATTCGTGTTTCACTCACGCAGCAGACATCAATCGAAAGTGAGACGACTGTCAGAGCCAAACATGCCTGTTGGCCAGCCTGCATTAAAGTGCGCACATTCAAGGAACCCAGATGCAGAGGCTGACGAGGCTTGAGAAAGTGTGAGCTAACAGACTGAAAACCACCTACTACACTACTTGACAATAAACCGTTGGGAGTATCGGGCGTGTTATCCATGGAGATACTATGGGTAGGCAGAAGGGGCAAACAGTTTGGGTTGGAGACAGAAGAGACAGGTTGAATAAAAGAGAGGGAACTCTGAGCAGTAGCACACTTATCACTACCCACCCCGCTCGATACAATGGGCAGCGCGGTCCTGATTATCCTGTACGACGACTGATGCAGTATAGAATTAGTTGTAGGAAAGTAACTGATGGGGATTGACGGACGGGTGCTGCTGGGGAGTCCAGCCACTAAGCAACGGAACGATTAGGGTTCTCAACCAAAGCCATTGGTTCTGACAAAAACCTGACCGCAAGTTAACGGGGCATAGCTGAGTGGAAGCCCATTTACTTGGATCAATTATTCTTCCACTCGTTTTTCCGACTGAGCTGCTAACTCAGATCAACTCCAAACTTGGAGGACCAGGAGACTACTTCGTCAGGCCTTTACCCATTGACGTTCCAGTCATGATTGGATCTTCGGCTTGAGATAAGCCATCCTGTATAGTTCGTTGGATCATGGAGGCACGCAAGCCGTCACACCTGGCGGCGACTCCACGTGCGTATGTTCACACCTTTTCATCCACTGCGTCGTGCTAACTAGACACTCTTCCCGAGGTCAGTCACCGGTTAGCCCCCGATATGACAATGATCGATGAATTGAAATGATCCCTTTATCGACCACTTACACTCGGGGCCCATGCTGATACATTTTTTATACCACTGTGATACTCCGCAACGCGTCGGCGAATCGTGTGCCCGTTGTAGTGCGCTGTAACCCCATCATTAATTTCCTTGGCCAATACCCCAGCTACCCCTTGTTCATCATTTATTAGCCAAGTGATATTTTACACCTGTGGTCACGCAGTCGCACAATTAACCAGCTGCATCCTCACCTACATGTACTACATCGCCTTAGTGGTGCCCATTTCCACGATTCCATCTCTTTTGCTTACATTCTGAACAAGTTGCACCTGGTTGCCCTAGAAAAATCCTAGCGAGGTCACGAAATCGATGAAAGAGATATTGGTTTATTGGACCCTGTTTCGTAGGCGCATCTGCAACCAGCTGTTGAGAAAGCAGCGGAGAGTAGGCAGGAACTGATGGATCCGTGGCCCAATTTCTACCGCTAGGTTTGCTTGGTTCGGGCGGATTTTGGTTGGCGATGAAACGCATTGGTGAGGAAAATCCTCCGAAGAACACCCTTTGTATCATAACTCATGAGATCGCTGCCATACGAATGGCTTTGCTGTTTTATCTTACGCATGTTTTTCTTCGCTTGAAAGTTTGTTCGTTCTAACTCTCCGCGTGATTTTGACAGTCACTGCCTTGGGAACCATGTGAACCACCAGCTTGTTTCTGTACATTGAAATCAGTTTTCATTTTGATCTTCATGGTCGCATAGTTGAGGTTCGTTTGCGCTCGCATATTGATTATCTTTATAGTCCACTAAAGCAGAACTTACGAATCAACTGTGTTTTGGTTTTGAAATAAAACTTTGGCCGTCGCTCAAACGCCGTTTACATCCGCTCTCTTTCAAGTTAATGAGTATAATCAATACGTCAGGCCCTTGTCCTTGACAATCTTGATCACGTTCCTTTGGAAGGCCTTAAGGACATACTCCTAGCTTCTGCTAGCTTCGTTAATAGCCTTTGCCAATGACAAATTCGTCAGAGCATACTAGAAGTCACAAGGTGAAATATAAAATTTTTCCGGCTAAGATAATATTTAGCAAACAGACCGCCTTCTCCATCCCCGAACTCCCCAGAAATACCAGAACAATCATTAGTATGGCACCTCTACTGGAAGAAGTGGTCAATCACACTTTACATGGCTGGAGCCATTAGATGTTATCCCAGCAACAACCAACCAAAAACACGATACGAAAAAGTTGGGTGGCTCCCTTGAACATGCGCTGGTCCTGTGGAACATTTAGCTAAACGACGGTATGGCAAAATTTCAAGTATACCAATGCCATCCATGAACTCACGTCTCGCGGTTCTGGGTCGAAACCTGCTGAGGTTTCTCTTCAATTTTTGGCCCAAGCCGAACGACTGCACCGGGCTTACCTCGACTTACCTTTTCCTTCATCAGCTGGTCTCATTAACCCGTTCAGTCAACGCACTTTTTAAAACACTTGCTAGCTAACACTACATCTCAATCAGTCTGTAGTCCTACAACCCACATGCGCATCCTTGTATGGTGGTGCTGCGCAATTGAGTTTATTTCAGTTTTCAAATAACGGGAGCGACCACAACGGTCAAATGAGTGCCCAAATCCGTGTAACGTCGGCCAGTTTCCCTAGCTTCCAATACCCTGCGGGATTTGAAGTTCTTTGTTTTCTGAAACGCCCTTGTCCACAAAATTCCCCAAACCACAGCTGTCGGGAACGTACCCAGCAACAGAGACAATCCTTCGCCACCTCATCAGTCTCTTGACGTCTGGTAATCTAGCATTAGTCATCCCATACTGTCCAACCAGTGACAACTGCCTACCTGTAGACGGTGAGTTAGCCAGATGTGTCTTCGGGGTTGTGGCCGTTTATGCATCGTCCTTGCACGACTTCTAAAATGTCCAAGGCAAAACCACACCAGTGCGCTTTTTGGGCCAGCCTCTCAGCTCTTATTTTCTTCTAAAACTTGATCACTGTTTACTGGTCGTTGGATCCCGCATTGGCTGCCTGCAGGCAGTTTAATGTCTGCCGAGATGCATCCAACCCGCCTCAAAGCGCCATAAGCCGAAAACTGAGTGTTCTAAGCACTCCTGAATAATGCGTTGTACTGCAAACCGATTACTAAGGAAGGGGCATTGTGCCGTTTACAAGCAATCGGGTTAACATTTTGTCATATCAAAATCCCTTTTGGACTTCACTAAGGGCAGAAATTAAAGTGCCGCGCTTCACCAAACAGGAAGACGTTTTGGTCGAAACAACAGGTCCTGATTGTTCGCGAAACAGTTAACATATTACATCGGTCATATAAGAAGGCATGCGAGCTGTTGTGTAGCTGCTGGGAGCAAACGACAAATGCAACACAAGTCTCAGTCCTCTGAAGATATGAGCACAATCACAACAGGCGTCGAGCTCATGATGGCACAGAGATGGATTGACCAAAACACCGACTGGATACATGAGGGTAACACTGACCCGTAATCGCAATTCAGTCGCGAGAAATAAGTTGGAAATGATTAGTCTAGGCAGATGGCCCTAAACTTGCCTGCTGTTGGTGGACGTCACTGTCGCGAATAACTGCCAGACACTGGGGCATTATCGAAGCCAAAATCTGATGATGATAATCCCCCTAGACTGACCCGCAAGCTATAAGTTCAGTGCTCCTTTTATGACATGCCGGAAGCATAAGTGTAGTGTGAGCAACATGGCCCATAACCACTACGGGCCATTTTACACGGAGGCAGAAGCGATCCAGCAACCGTTACCCTGAAACTTAGTGGCACAGAACTGCTTATGGTGTCGCTGGGTCAGGTGTGATAACGAGCCGGGCGACGGCGAATGATCATCTATCACCAAAATGACCGGCTAGTCTGGAGTGCGAAACCTTGACCTCTGCCAGTCAGTTCGTTGCCGTGGGGTTCGGTCGCTTTTGGACAGAATGTACAAGACTCAGAGCAAAAGTGATTTGGAAATGTACCAAAAACACCGTGGAAAAATCAAACTACCTTGGGAATGTCTAATCCACGAGCCCCGACATCGGTACAAAGCAAAACGGCTGCTTCATCCTTTAGAAATTTGAGGAAAGTACTGGTGCGCTTGGCTTGTTTCTGTCTGCCATGAATGGCTAACACCGGCGTATCCACAAAGTTTAGCAATTCATAGTAGAACTTCACTTCCATGCAGGAAGCCATGAAAACCATGATCTGAAAATCAGAAAACAAAATACACGAAAGAAATGGTAAGGATAGTGAAAAACTGGCACATCTCAAAGATCTTCCTAGAGAAGTTTACTCGTGGTGCAGAACGAATGGAGCAGCACGGGATAAATGTGACAGTAAACAATGACCATGGATAATGTATACATATATATAATGGCATACCAAACAAAGAACCGCGACTTAAACACACATATGCTTCTCTATGCATACGAAAAATTTGCCCAAAAAATTCTGTCAGATCCATCCAGTTCCGCAATGATCTGTGTCAGTGCAATTCTAGAGCCAGAATAAACTCCTGCGGTCGCGTGAGGGTTTATGGTGAACTATCAAGTTCATTCGAAAGGACCAGCGGTGTTTGATAATGATGTCTCGCCTCTCCATTTCTGTTCAACTTCGTCATGGACGAGGTGATGGAAGATGTTTTACGATGTCTTCAGGATGTAGGGGTCGAACTACGAAATGGTGAAATAATCTGTGACCTAGATTACGCAGATGACGTTGTGTGCTTGTTTGAATCCGTGGACTATGCACAACGGACACTAGACAGGTTCTCTAGATCGGTTGCTCAGTTTGGCATGTGCTTTGCACCTTCAAAGTGTAAAGTGCGGTTACAGGACTGGACCACAGTAGTCCCGAACTTGGTGCTGGGTAGAGGAACTAACGATTGTGGACCGTTTCGCTTACCTTGGTAGCTGCGTGCCGAACGATAGTTGCTCGGCAGTAGAGGTAAATAGGCGTATACCCAAGACTCGAACGGCTTACGCTGGACTGAAGCACTTGTGGCGTTGGCCTGATATTTCACTGAAGTTGAAACGTCGTATGTGCTGTGCCGCAGTGCGCTCCGTTCTGTTGTATTGTTGCGAGACCACCGACGTCTACGCAGTATCGGTAGGATTGGATGGAGTGACCGGGTGAGTAATGTGGAGATCAGGAATCTAGTACTAGGTGCCAATTCTGAGAATGCCCTGTGTCATCGTACGAAATTTAATAGACTACGCTGGTTGGGTCACGTTTTGCGTATGGCAAACACTCGTCTGCCATATTGTGTCCTATTTAATGTTCCTCCTAAGCAATGGAAGAAGCCAAGTGGAGGTCAGCAAATGATGTGCTAACGTGGAATGAGAAAATGCACAACGAACTTAGGCAAAGTAAGTGTCTCACATCCTCGTGGTTGGGGTCCAAAAGACTCGTCAACTAGATGGCTGGAGACATCGAAGGATATGGTAGTGGACCGTGAGCAGTGGCGATCGTGTTGTAATTTTCTGTCGAATCAGAGTGACTGAAAGTGTTTGTACAATTAGACTGTGTTCCGTGTGTTGGCTACCGCAGCATTCTTGTCTCTTCATGCCTGTGTAGGTTCACTCCATGTTTCCTTTGGATATTTACTCTTTTTACTGAAACGTGTAACCCTGGGGAAAACGCAGCGGTTAGTGAGGCTTGCTTTGCTATTTAACGCTGAACGCTGATTATTATTATTATTATTATTATTATTATTACTACTGTTTCAGAGGTCTTCGTCGCCTGGGGTTGCATCGGAAGTTCGTGGACCTAATGTAGCTATCGTGTTCTCATACATCTGGATGCGTGTCAGATTATACGGTGAGTTACGAGATTCGCTCAAGATGATGGACGGAGCTCCACCAGGATGTCGCATTTTATCCCTCTTGTTTATAGTTTTCATCGACTAAACACCTGCTTTGCCACCGCTGAGGCAAATGCTGTGAAGAATTTCAGGGTAGAAGTAGATCGTAAGTGGAATCAGGTGAGTTAGTGTGCCTGTATTTAAGAGATGCAACGCAACTTTTGATATTGGAAACCGTTTGAAACGCTCACGGATGACTTATTCTCTGGATGCGAGGGTGAGAAGAGCTTTTTCCATATCACGCCCTTGCAGCGGAAACAAGATCAACGGAACGCTAAGGATACCGCAAAGAAAGCACTCACAGAAGTGTACCCCATTTTCTGTGTACACCACCAGAAGTTTAGCTATTTGGGTAACTTCTGTCTTGTGGCAATTGAAACGAGGCACACACCAAGTTGACAGAAAATTACCGTTTAGAATCGGGATTTGTCTTCGCATCGTGGAAGAGAGTAATCGTTGGCTCAATTTTTAAAAAGACTGACATTATCCAGCTGGCTACAAACCCATTAGCCTGAATAGCATCTTCAGCAAAGTTCTTGAACGCGTTTTGAAGCGCGCCATCTTTTTACATCTACACAACAACAATCTCCTCCCTCCCTGCCTGACAAGTCCTGTGTCAAAAGCAAGCTTGTTTTATGGACAGCCTGATGCAAGCATTCGATGACGGAGTGGTTCACTGACTCTAAAAAGGCCGTTGATCGAGTCCCATATATTCCGCTGTCGCATATACCAGTCCTATTCTATTCCCGGTCGGTTATTAACTCGATGACTTCATTCGTGGCAGATACCAATAACGGGCTGGTTTAAGGTACATCTCAGTAAGAGTGTAAACAGGATAACATAAAGACGCTACTAGAACAAAATTTTATATCATTTATAATAACCCACACCAGTGAATTACTCTCACCTTCTTGTTTTTGTTTCGCTTAAGGAAAGTATACAATAAGCAAAACCGTTTGTCGGGAGCACAGACAACATATCCTTGTTCCAATCCCTCGACGGTGGCATCTCCCGCCGTTTCGATCCCTATAACGGAGCAGTCCGCTTTCAGAGCATCTTTGGCCAAATGCCGTGTTTTTTCGTTCAACGTAGCAGAAAACAACATTGTCTGTCGTACTGACGGCAGAAGCCGGACGATTTGATGCATTTCAACTTCAAAACCGATATCCAACAACCTATCCGCCTCATCAATGACTAGAGCCTTCAGATTGTGTCTAAGGAAGTTTTTTGTGTTTATTAAATGGTCCAGAAGGCGCCCCGGTGTTGCTACCAAAATTGTGACCCCTTTTTCAAGATTCTGTGCCTCCGTCTGACGATTACTACCTCCCATGATGAGGCCGATTCGCAGCGACGTGAACTGCGTCACCTCCTGAAAAGTGTGTTAACTTACAAAAGAAGCGACCTACCCTTAAAACACTGTAAGTCTGCAGACTCAACTCTCGTGTAGGAGAAATAATAATTGCTCCGGTACCATTTCGGGGCTGTAACCCGAGCTGCAGCATGAGTTCGACAACAGGAATGATAAACGCCAGAGTCTTTCCACTTCCTGTTTTGGCACACGCCATGACGTCCCTATGTTCAAGGAGCAGTGGTAAACATTTCTGTTGTATTTCAGTCATCTTAGTAAAACCCATTTCAGACAATGCTTTTTTGACGGAGTCCGATATAGGTAGCTCATTGAATATTCCCTCGATAACCACACTCGTACCTGGTATCTCCTCTGAAACTTCAACGCTGTCATCCGTTTGTTTTTCCTTTTGCTTTTCTCTGATCTCCTTCAGCTTTTTCTTCAATTTTTTCGTCGAACAGAAGTCACGCTTCATCCCGGCACTGACTACGTCCAAGATGTGCCCCCACTTCAGTCCAGTTCTGTATGCGCAGTACGAAAAACTGACTTCCAACTATACGAGCGTCCCAATTGATGCGTTTTCCCGTTCTGGTTTTATTTAGCTCCCAGGACTTCACGGCGAGATTCTTGATGGTCCACATTCCTGCATCGGAAGATCCTGGATCGGACGATGCGTTGACAGGAGGAGGGTGAATGCCGTCTTCAGTGCCTACGATGGAATTGTCTATTTTGTGCGTGACTCGAACTCTCATTTCCATAATCCTCAACTGGGAGGATTGTTGAGTTGCATTCCCTCTGCCACCCTACTCAGCCCTACAACTCACACTGTCTTCCTAAACACGGAAAACCATACATCGTCTAACCACCCTGACTGCTCCCTCTGAAAGCTTGTTCCAGCCATTCACCACTCATATGCCAAACGGTTTGCTGCTCAATCGTCTCCCGTTACTTGTTAGTACCTCATTCCCCCTTTTCTGGGGTAGGGTCTCACGGTTATCCTTCGCCCAATCCTGGACGATCGTGAAAGGGCGTATCAAGTCCGCTGTTTCCCTACGTCCTTCCAGAGAGCACAGTTCGAGCGCTTTTAGCCTCTGCTCACGTCCTGTAAGCCTCAATTATCAAAACTCGGAAGTAAAAACGCGCTGAGCATGTTCCAATATTTTTAAATCTCTCAACAAATGCGGTCCTCACCCTTGGACACGATATTCTAAATGCGTTCAGCTTAACAACTGGAACAGCGACAGAAGGACCCTAGATGTTATGGGTACCGTGGTTGTAAGGCAAAACATGCGGACTAGGTTTCACATACACATTTGCCTACACTTCGAGGTACTTTGCTTGTTGTTTTCCCGTCGTGACCTGTCTCCCAATTTACCCATGTGGCGACCGCGGTTGGCTCCACCTTCCATGAGCCGCTGGCACTTGCTCAAGCTCAAGGAAAGACACCATATTATTGTCCAATGGCGAACTTTATCCAGATCTCTCTGGATGGCTAAACTATTTGCTATCTCCAATAATTTGACGTCATCTAAAAACATAAAATGGGTTTTCCAATCCGTTGCTGATGTCATTGACAAATCAGGAAGGGCAGTGGTCCTTAGACAAACCCTTGTAGTCCCCCGCTGTAAATCAGTCCTATATGTGAAAGATCCCTCAGCTCTTAGCTTAAAAGATTTGTTGTTCAGGCTTTGTTCAATCTAGCGTCCCCTTCGTAAGCCTTAAACTTCTACTCAAATGGCTTGTTTCATGGAATCAAAGGCCTCCTGGAAATCCAGAAAGCAAGCTTCTGCTCTTCCACCCTTATCCAGCTTACTTGTTACTTTGCAAATCAAGTTGGTGGAAAACGAACTTTTGCCTTAAACCAAGTTGGTCCACTTTCGTTGTTCTGTTTGCCCCCAGATATATGACAATCCTGCCACAAATTACCATTTCATAGGCTTTTAGCACCACGGATGTCAGACTTACCGGTCCACGCTTGTCACAGTTACCCTTGCCCCCCTTACGCACTGGTATAACAACCAACATCAACGAGGCTGAGGGAAGCCGCTTTTCGTCAAGATCTCCCCTAGCGGATATCTAGCACTTTCATCCTGATTGGTTGGTTCGATATCATCATAAAGGCAGCGTGGCTCTGTTTTGTCCCTGTGCTCCCTGACCCCCCCGGCATATATTTTGGAAAATTCCAGCAGGCAGCTAGATTTCTTTTGGCTGCTGATGAGTCTAATAACGATCATCGTCCCGCCTCTTATTCGTCCATATATTTTATTCATTCTACGGAACGGGTATTCCCCTCCAATTAATTCACTGCCTTCCTCCTCCGGCTTAAGCCAGTTACCAGTGACAGCCACCATATCCACGTCCGGTGTCCCGAATTGTAGCTCCAGCTATTTATTTCCCACACTTGCAACATTTGTATGGGTGACTCCTCACAATTCAATTGTCATACGTTTGGCCGATGAAAGGAAGGGAGTGTCAAATGCTCGAGGTTTTTATTCAGTCAGCTGCCGCAAGGAATCTGTCCTTATATCTTGGATTAGCGGACACAACCAATGTTGGCTGTGGATCCCGTCCTCCCGAGAAGCCAGCCTCCCTCCTTTTCCACGCAGATAGTACCTCTGTATTAGCCACTTGTTCCGGCTCCTTTTTTACAGTGCGAAACAGATCGACTGCCTGGTTTCTTAGCGCCAGTTCCCTCTGCATTGTAATATTTATTTAGGGCTCAGGGACCCATGGATGACAAGGTTTGGCTCCCACCAAATGGGATCTAGCTGGATTTCTGCAAAGTATTTGACACCTGGCTCTTCTAATGCATCGCACGTTGAACGTTTCACAGCCTTGAATGGATTCAAAAGCGCCTGTTATCCGGGTCTGCTACACCTTCCATATGTTGGGTATTTAGATATGGGCGAATTTTCCCGCCGTTCTTGTGTCTCCTTTTTCGACTTTAGTTCGATCTCCGATTTCTTTTCATTTTTTGGACCTAGTCCCTCCACAGAGAGTATTTTCGATTTACAGCTATCTATTCGTACATGCCCGATGGTTGTCTTAGTGTCTCAATGTGATGTTGTGTTTCACATGATAAAGGCAAAGCTCATCAGGTTTTTGTTGTATTTTGTTCTCAGGTCTCATACATTCAGTTCCATCGGCCCAGTTTCTGCTTCGAGAACAGACAAAGTGCTCATTTCACTCTAGTAGTGAAGCAGAGTTGCGTTGATGGTCATTCCCTCGTATACGAAGCGACATCATAGTAGTGCTGACAATTTAAATCAGGAGGGAGGAAAAAGCGCTTATTTCAAAAGAAAATGTACATTTCTCGTTTTTTTCTGTTTTTCCATTATCGCATTTCCCGATTTCTCCGATTTTTCTTTCGTCCTTTTAAGAGGGCGGCAACGGTGGCCTAGAATGACAAAAACCCAACATTTTTGGCTTTGATATGAGGTCTCATTTATTCTGTATCTCAATAACATCTTTTGTCAACCACTCTATAGAGATATCACTTTGTGCATGGCGTTTTTGCACGTTCGTTCCGGGGCGATGCGTGATCACATTTTGGCGCGCCCTTTGATATTCTCTGGAGTGGGACGCATAAAAAACGTTTCCGCCAAACTTGAGAAAAATAAATTGAGTGCGTAAAATAGGCCATCCATTGTTCCACTGCTTTCCAGAAGAGACAGACCAAGATCAATCAGGCTTTGAGGATAGACAATGCCGATAAGACCGAGATCTTTATTCATTTCCTTCCGCTAAACACCTTCCAGTGCATCTACGTCTCTAGCCAGGCGCAGATTAAAATAATTTTATCTTGGTTTCCCCATGGTTCGAGACTGTCGAGCTAGAGCATTGACATACGACATGCTTACACAGTGTCTTCGTTGACTGAGAGGCTTCCATCGGTGAACCAGCGCTTTGCGCGATTTGCCGGCGACCGTAATGCCGCGCGTTCGATGTCCCATATAGTTACATCGTCGGCGTACTTAACAATGTTACTCCGGATGCTGCAAGGCTGGTCGTTTCTGTAAATAAGGAACAAGAGTGGGGCTAACACTGGTCTTTACAGCACTCCATTCAGAATTCGAGAAGGTTCGGAGGTTGAATGGCCAGCTTTGTTGGTGAAGATGTGAGCTGCTAGGGAACCACGTGTGATGGTTGATAACTTAGCAGACACGTGACTCAGGTTTAATCAGTAGCCGAATATATGGGACCTGGTCAAGGGCCTTATGGTCTCTAGGCTATTTTTGCACATCCGCCCACCTAGTAACCAATGCGAAGAGCCCACGTTTTATTATAAAAGTTCGTTTTGTCTTCAGCCTCGTTCACGGTTTCCACAACTTCAAATGAGATCTACCGTTTACATTTTAGGCCGTTCAATATTTCAAATGCCACAGTCAGATAACCTCGACCTTCTGTTTTCCGACGAGAAAATGTCCTTTGCCTTACTATGCTGACCCTCAAACATATAGGTAGCTAAACCATTTAATTGCTCTAGACTGGCAGCATCCTTCTTGCGTGGTGTTGTAGCCTGAGTGCCTTATTCTAGGTGGAATTTAACGACACCTCTCGAATAAAGTACAAACGCACCCGAGCTACTGCATGGCGCGCCCGACTTTAGTATAAAGATTCTTATTTCTGCGGTCCGCTGATTGCCCTGTTCAGCCTTACTAAACTGTTTAACTATTATTACCATCAGGTTTTTGTCCTCCCTGGGCATAGCAGGTGGTTTAAGAGGATGACACCTAAAGTCCGCCTGGGAGTAGTTGGGTTCTGTTCGAAAACCGAGCTTGCTCGGTTCCATGGTCCAATCTTATGTATCCGCTTAGAAGCCGCTGGCTGGTGCAAACCTACTAAAACCAGCAAGGCCCTCGTTGCCATTGACATGGGTGACTAACCATTGAGCCGTTCACACTGTGAGTTGACAAAAATGTCAACATAATATTTGACGGATCAATGGTTGTTACATTCCGTGATTTTGCACTCCACTTTTCTCATGTCACCTTATCATCTTTACTAGCTTGGCGGCGCTGAATAGGCCATTCTTTGTAACCCCAAACTTACATCTACCCATAAAACTGCTACTATAGCCTAGTTCTAGTCACGAACTTTGACGGAACAGAAGCTCTACATTGCAAGCCTACTGCCTACAGCACAATGATCACCGTAACCCCAAACTGACACGCAAGCCAAACGACTATTTTCTTCTGCGGTTCAAACGCCGTTCCCGGAGTAGACACGCTGCTACTGGTTCCATCCGCGTAATAGTGATTTCAAACCTGCTGTCCTTTCGTTCCTGCTAGGATCCTGTTGACCAGAACTGGCGCTCCAGTATTGGTTCGTTCATCCGAGACCACGCCGCTGATCGCATTGGATACCCTAAAAAGGCTCTTTGCGGATGGGCAAAAGCGCTGTCATTACTGCCGCTGGAACGGCTCGCGCACGTCATATTCCCCACCCGTACGGCTGTGACAACGAATAGAACAGCATAGAAAACGTTCTTGGCTAGTATATTTAAGGAATGGTTTTGCAGAAAATCTCTCCTCGACGCATCTTCCACTAGAGATTACCGCCAGCCGCACGTAAATACGATCAATGTTTTTGGAAGTTCCGCATTCTCTATGTAAAACGCTTCATAAAATATCATCCAAATATTTTGAGATAATCTTGACAGTTTTCCTCCCCCTTCTTTAGCATTTTATTGGCCGTTGATTGTTGTCAAAAGAGGCTAAGTTGCTCACTTTGCATGGCGTTTTTCTTGGTTTTCGCTACCCCCATCCTGTCAGCGTATTCCCAGTGCACTTCATCTCCTCAGCACAACTTTTCCGTCCATTATATAAAGCTCTTGCCGTTACGAGACTCTAGGCATATCTCGACATTCACCATTGATTTCCGGGCAGGTTTCGCGTCAGTATTACACACAGTGCAATTAAACACGAAATGACTCCTATTTCGGCGCCTGCAAACAGTCCAACGAAAGTCTGTATAGTTTTTTTAAACGAGTTTTTTTAGTTTTGATTTTTGACTGGCATAGTTGTTCTTTCCGCACTGCTTTACAGCATCTGATTCCACTTTCCAGTATGCTCCCTGAGAAACTTAGGTTTGCACTCCTCCCTGTGTCCTTCTTGATTTCTGGTAACCCCGTTTCTTCTGCAGCATCCTCGTACAACTTTAATCTTGCTTTGTGCATGCTTCTGGCAAATCGAGAAATACACAGTATTATTATTTTTTATGGTAATCTCAACGAAACCTGTCCTGGACCCAGGCTGATCTCGTGGTCACCTACCAAATAAATCCCTTCAGTATTATCCAGGGCACCTGTACTATGCATCAACGACAAACCTTCCAAGAGTTCCATCAAGGCAAGTTTACCTCAACTCCATACACCAACTCATAAACCACGACTGTTTACTTTGCCTTTTTTGTTTCTTGGCTACTTTTTCGAATTCCGAGATCGGTCAGCGCTAGACACAAGCCTAGGGCAACAATAAAAAACTGTCCTCTTAATTTTTTATTCGTAAGTCCATTTGGATCAGATGACGTCTCCATATGTCTGCGGTTCATTAATCTCCGTAACCCAAATGTGGCACTAAAGCCAAACTGTTTCTCAACTTTTGTTTCATACCACGCACCCAGGCCATATGCGCAGTCACCGGTTTCACCCTCCTACGGGCAACCCCCAATCTACTTGTTTTTACTCATGCTAGGACGCTTCTAGCCAGATCCGGTTCGCTCAGCCCAAACGACGCCACTGATCGCTTTGAACATCCAACGCATTAGGTCCTTACAATTGAGGAAAATACGGTTACTCCTGCCGCTGTGGTGGCATGCATATTCCCTCAAAATCCCCGTCCACACTGCCGGTTTTGACAAACGTCCGCTAGACTAAAACTGACACCATATAGGGCAATCATGGCTATTGAAATTAAGGACTGCTGTTGCTTCTCATTCAGAATTTCCATCGCAACTCAGAGTCCAGTTCGCTGCCAGCTGTTTTTGAAGGCGCCCATCAGCCTTGGGAGTTCCATATTCGCCCCATGGAAAACTTTGCACAATCTAATTTTTCAAATAATTCGACATAGTGTTCAGCATATGTCTCTGTATTTTCACATTATATTGGCAGTTTACTGTTGTTAAATGCGACCATCTTGTTTTCTTCGCATAACGTTCCGCTTGGCTTAGACTAACCCCAATCCGAGTAAAATAATATCATTGCTCTTCATATCCACAGCTTAACGCTTCTGTCCATTTCTGAACGCTCTTGACGTCTGGGGACAACGGCCATATTGCGACACTCGCTAATGTGCCCTGGCCAAGTTTTGCGCCAGCCATATGCACTTTTGGCCCACTTAAACAAGAAATGGCGTGCAGTCCACCACTTAGGAACAATCCTCGAAGACGTCCTATAATCTTTTAAAACGATCTGTCCAGTTTGGCTTTTCCGTTGGTGTAACGGTGCACCGCGTACCACTTTGCACATTCTAATCTTGCTTCCAAATGTGCTTTCCGAGTAATCCAAGGTTTCTCACAAACCCGTATTCTTTCTGATTTCTGTTATTCGCCTTTCCTCTGCGCAATTCTTGTGCAAATTTGATTTTGATTGCGCATTCATCTTTCAAATCGAGAAGCACACATCATTCTTATTAAAGGACAAAAAGGAAACTGTCGAAGCCTCCTGCACCATCCGCTTATTAGTGAAACTCCAAAGGGGTTATTCAAAGCACATCGTGAGTCAGCATTCTCCCGAGAGTTCTGACGTCACCATTATTGCTAATACGCCTGAAATAGTAACATCCCGCTACAGGAAACACAGCGGCCACGAGAAGACGCAGAGTTGATCGCCGATGGCCAACAATACACCATCGGCGCTAAACAGTCAATCGCCAAGTATCCATTTCTGTTAGGCATTCAGAATTCATATATATTCTCGCAATCAACTTCAAAACTCCCGGTCATGTAATTGGCGTGATTTCTCCCCTGGAGGTAAATGCCGCGAAGAGTAACAGGTTACATGGATATACTGATGGAACGCAATGTCAAAAATCATCAAAGGTAAATGTCAAATGTGTGGTCACTTGAGGATACCGGTACCAGCGGACGGTTCTTTTGTGTTCTTCCCCTTAAGTTGATGCATAGCAACGTTTTTTTGCTTCACAAATGATACCATTATCCTTCGGGCACATTTCATCAAACCTTCCGATGTTCCCCTCGGCCGACTGGCGTACGGAGGCTTTATTTGTCACTGGATGCCAGGCGTCGCGATTTTATAGTTCGCCACGCCCTGTCTCAGACCTTAAATCCAAGGTAAAAGTTCTCCATTGGCCCTCAAAATGTTTGAGCCATTATCAAAGTATACTTTGGATGGTAAGCCTCGTCTGTTCATAAATCGCTGCAGCGTTTTAAAGGACAAATTCCTGCTCATCGAGTGTGCATCATCGAGGTGCACTCTTCCAGATTTGATGCAGGGTTTTGACGTCCGGATCAACCTTCTGCCAATTTCTTGCATCTTGCCGTAGTGGATCAACATAATCAATCCCCGTGTCACCGAAAGGCCACCAGTCAGCAGCCACTGCATTTCTGAAGTGGGGCCATTATTTGCTTTCCCACTTCGGACACGTGTCTCCGACATTGTATACATCCTCTGATGGCTTGCGTTACCATGGCCCTTCTGCCGAAGTACCAAAATCATTTTTGTATGTTATTCAGCATGCGGGTTTCCCCGCATGTACCTCCAGTGCATGTGTACGCTGCATAAGCAGATCATCGAGGTTAGGTCTATTTGGGATGATGGTCAGTCGTTTTGCGTCAGAGCCAGGACGAGGGTTAGTCGGTCTACCACACGCTCTTGACAGACCATCGAGGGGTTTGGTGTTCCGCAGATTCACACCAAAGCTCTACGACTGAGGCATTCTGATGAGGTTGCACTCTGCAGAACGATGTGCATTCAGCCAAGTAGTCGGACGCAGTTAGTCATTAGCATCCCCTGACCGCATTCTATTGGACTCATTTGAAAATACTGTCCTCTCTGTTTGAGATATGAAGGGAAACCCCTGCAACTCTTTAAGCTACGTAAACGAGATCCGATCATGCCCAGCGCTTTATCAGTTCCCAAGCCCTGCTTCCGCAAAGCGGTTTTCGAGGGGTGAAGCTGCGATAGACTCATCTACCCCGTTCAGCTCCACCAAAATTACCCCAGACAAAACTCCTATTCAGACGGGTAACTGTCAGAATGCATAAAAGCGATAACCCAAAAATGGTTCAACCAAACTGAATTCCTCCCAGGTTATTCGGAGTTGCAAGGTGCTTAATATCCAGACCGGTCCTTGTGGTCCCACCTAAGCTACAGGCAATTGTCGACTCACACAGCTTGCGACCGCTTCCTTTGCCACGGCCTTCCCGCATTTAAACCCCTCTCCTACGACTTTCTCAGTGAATCGCATACCCCTATTCCTCTAGAAAACTTATAATATCGAGCATCACTCGAAACTCGCTTTGTCCCATCGAAATCCTTGAAAAGCCAGTTACCGATCATAAGCCTACTTCCGTACCCTCAACTGACAGCAAACTGCCCTCCGGTGGAACAACCCCGCTGCAATCAACCCAGCGACTAAACTACTCAGACTCCTCCCTAAGTGCGACAATTTTGCGTCAAGTCTTAGTAATAATAATAATAATATCAATAATGGGTATATTTCTCGAAATTCGAGATTTATGCGCAAGGCAAGATCAAATTTACACACAGATGGCGCATTGGAAAGCGTATGACAAAATTTAGTCGTGAAGATGCAGCTTCTGTGTTCTCATGAACATAGCCTGCAATAAGATGGGCTAATCACGAGTTTTGGGTCTTCGAATCAGAGCTAGATAATCCATCGTCGAAACTTTCTGGGGCTGCTCCGTCATGGTCAACGCCTTGTCTTGTTTTCATTAACGAGTGCTGCTTGAAACTTACCAATGTAGACCTATGTTTTCCATAAGCGAATCACATCGTCTGTGTGACGTGGACAGATTTTTTTATAAGCGAAACCAGGCTGGGTACCTAAGGGAAACGAGTCTACCTGGTTAGCGTTAGCAGGTTACTGGGAAGCAAGATGAGTAGGTAGGAAGAGTAAATGGAACCCCGAATATGTTCTATGATGAAATGTCTGCGAAGAGAGAAACTAGTTCCGGCAATACCCAGCATAAAGACAGGATCGTTTATGTTGGCAGAGCAAATCAGGAGCA
Organism: Fasciolopsis buskii; assembly: GCA_008360955.1. Classification (NCBI taxonomy): domain Eukaryota; kingdom Metazoa; phylum Platyhelminthes; class Trematoda; order Plagiorchiida; family Fasciolidae; genus Fasciolopsis; species Fasciolopsis buskii. The sequence goes on along the minus strand of LUCM01002784.1, from coordinate 273,469 downwards.
GAGAAATCTATGGTTAAAGGAATCCGAGGTGAGAAGACCGATATAAGAAGGGCTAATTGTGGTTATAGCTATCATAGAATCCAGCATCATTCTGCTACCACGGACCCTAATTGTTTTTAGTTTTGTTGTCTAAGATCCATGTTTTTCAGACTTTACTTTAGTAAGTGTTACAATCTCAACCAAACTTCATTCGCTCGAGTCTCTGAGAGATACGTGTCGTAGATGCGAATAATGGTCTGCACAGTCAGTAATTTCCGGACTTAGTTTTTGAAGGCGATGTTAGACTGTTGGGGCAATGAATTACATAAGGAACAATATTTCACAATTAAAATTCTGATCTAGGGTTGGATAATAATAAAGAGCTTAGGCGATAGAGTGACTAGGGTATTACCAAGAAGTTCGAGAGTGAATGGGAAAGCGGGGAAGACATATCCATGGTATTTGCACGTCTGTCAGATAGGAAGCGTTGGGGCCAAGTGGTAAGCCAGGAGTAGGTCCCCCTTAAAATGGTCACGACCATTTCATTTACCCAGCGATCAGCGAGGGTTAATCATCGG